>JAOTAX010000198.1:31729531-31744202 GCA_025629825.1 Erythroxylum guanchezii | reverse complement strand
ATGCATTAGTGGTCAACTTGAATATGGAGGGTAGCGAAGTGAAACGAGTAATGATCGACACAGGAAGCTCGGTCGACTTGTTGTATTACGATACCGAAGGATCGATTACTGCCAATAGAGGGGCCCATCAAAGGGGTAACAGGAGCATCAACGTACCCATTTGCCCGAGTCCTCTTGAAAGTGAAGTTCGGACAAAAGCCACGTCAAGTAGAGACGAGGGTTGAATTCTTGGTCGTGAAGTTTGTAGGGGCATACAATGCCATAATCAGAAGAGCCACCCAAAACGCCTTTAGAGCAGTTGTATCGACCTACTATCAAGCAATGAAATTTCCAACACCCCAGGGAATCGGTATTGTCAGGGGTCAGCAGAAGATCGCCAGGGAATGTTATTTAGCAGAAACAAAGACTCTGGAGGAGCGGTAGTCCTGACAAGCTCTCTCGACCTGAGAGCTCGTAGAAGAAACACAGCAGGTCATATTGGATGAAGACGATCGATCCATAAAGGCCGAGCGACAAAAAGATCGGCGATCATTTTCTAAGACATTTTACCAATAGATAAGTTTTATTTCAGTTCACTTTTTCTTGTACTTTATTATTGCTTATGCTATCGTGCATACGACTTGTGGATACCTTTTTCCTGGCCCTGCCAGTCAGGTTTTTTGACGGCCCACGCCCTAATCATCATCAATAAAGGGTTTCAAGTTTCTCGGCAGAAAGAGTCTCATCAAAATGAGCTAAAACGAAAAAACAAGCTGATTGCCATCGACATCGCTCGGCCAGGTTGCCAAGACAAGATCTTGGAACCATCGCTCGGCCAGGTTACCAAGATAGGATCTTGGTATCTTGGCAACCTGGCGATGCCAAGAGCTAAAATCTTGGATCGCTCGGCCTCACCGTCGCTCGGTCGAGTTTTCTTGTCTCCGTCGACCATGACTCTCTTAAACCCTACAACCGATCGACGCACATCGAGTGCATTCACTACCTGCTATTTGAAAAGATCGTCCAATCTTAACACAACAAATAAAGAAGGTAATGAAAAATGAAAATTCTATTTCCATTGAATTTATGTTCTGGCCACAAGCCCGACCAGATGAGCCTTAAAAAGGGGAAAATTATTTTGATCCTTCGGCGGGAGAGGAAGGGCCAGCAGCCGGATCGGCAGGAGAAGACAGCGGAGAGACATCCTCTTCCTCTTCTGAGCTCAGGTCCAGCGCCTCATCCGGCAAGACCTCTCTTTCCTTCTCAACTATCCCTTTTAGCTCCTCAAGTGAAAGACCGAGCTCAGAAGGAAGCATCGGCTCGGCATAATCCTTGAAGGAAGGAATACCTGACTCGTCAGGATGGCAAACGCTGTGGCAGCTCTTCAAGATGGAAAGAGCGAAGTCGAAAGCAAATTCCAGACACTCTTCGTGTAAATATCGCTCTTTCCATCGCTTGATTGCTTCAATCATTTGCTTCTTGACGGAGGCTTGCAACTCCAGCATTTTCTTCTCAACCTTCGTTCTTTCTATCACCGCCTCGTGACACTCTCGAAAGGCTTTCGAACGAAGCTCCTCCTCCAATTTTGCCCTTGAGGTGGCATCGAACACTTTCTTCTGTAGATTCTCAACACGGAGTTGCAATACCCGGCATTCACTTTCCAGCTCACACCTGGAGGCAATCACTCTACTCCTTTCCTCCTCCCCCGAAGCAAGTTGAGCTTTCAAAACACCCTTCTCTTCCTCCAAAATGCTCTTCTCCTCCTCCAATGAAGAGAGTTGAGCTTGTAAGACGTCCTTCTCCTCCTTCGCCTCTGAAAGTTCAGCTCTCAAAGTATTAAGCTGCTCAAGAAGACCGTGAACCTCCCGGTCCATTGTTAGGTTTACTTCATCGAGATGATCGAGGCGCTGATGCATCGCAGAGGCGAACGCCAGATCCCTGGCACAACCACGGACGAGACTAGCCATCAGCTCCTTATTGTTCAGTGTGTCCAAAAATTTCTCGTCCTGAGGAGGAACAACCTTCTGGGCAACATGCAGAGCGACTTGGACGTCCTTAAGCGACGCAGTCTTATCAAGACTGATCGTAGACACCCACTTTTCACCGCGGGAGGCCCGCTGTTTCTCTTTGCCCTTATCCGATTGGGGCGCTTGTTTTTCCCCCATTCCTCTGTCCGACTGACATGACGATTGGTCAGCACTCCGAGCGGTCCTTTTTCTCTTGAGCGGCGGCTCAATCTCTTCCTCCGAATCCGCTCGACCCGCACAATCTTTGTGTACTCCTCCGACCCTTCTCCATGATCAGACTCGAGGAGTAGGGGGCTTATGGTTAGGTCGCCTATGCTAGGCCCAGGTCCAAGTCCACGCGTCCACGGCCCATTCGCAGGTGGTAACCTCCCATGTCTACGTAAAGACCTACGTAAAAACCTAAACCTAGCATCTATTCCTTATATAAGGTACTATTTTGCCATGATACAGGTACGAGATTAGAACCCTGCTGTTTTCTATTCATAGCTACCAAAACCCACACAAAAACTTGAGCGTCGAAGGGACCTACCGGAAATCAATCCCCAGTATGCCTTCTATTGTTTTGCAGGTATTTTCTAGCTAAGATCACCGAACTCATGGATCCAAATACTAGCGTTCAGCCCTGTCAAGATTAGACAGAACCAAATAGATTAAGATATTCACATTAATGAAAATTAAAATTCACTAAAAATAAAATGTGTTTATTATTATAGCATCTCATGATTATAAGATATTTTTATTTTTAAAGTAGATAACAAACGTATAAAAAGTTTACACTAAAATTTCGGATTAAACTATACGAAAAAGGAATTATAAGATAACAATCTTTAAACTTCTTTAGAGTTAATGCTGGAACTCACAAATAAAAATAATGTTATTATGATTTTTTTGAGAAACTAAAAAAATTATAAAATATATTAAAATCTTATTTTATAATTTTAAAAATATGACTAAAAATAATGCATTGTGTCACGCGATCGTTATCAAAACTAATACTAATTTTAGTATGGTATTCACGAAGTTAATTACTTTACGAGATTTCGTTTTTAGAAGTTATGGAATAATATACTGAAATTAGACTCGTTTCTTTTCACGTGAAAGTATTAACGGTGAAAAGGAAACCCCTATCAGAAAGAGCATTAATGTCACATAAATTTGGTTGGCTCTTCCGTGACGGCTCTGAAATGCCACAAGGATGTCCATTTAAGGCTATCCAAGCGCACCAGACTTCAATTTGGTCTTTTTAGAGACAAAGGAAAGATTTAAGCCAAATGAATAAGTTAGATGCCTGCAAAGAGAATAGTCTTCTACATCTGAGCAAGTTTCTACACTAAATTCCATAATCCTATTGCTTAGAAATAAATCCGAGACTCTGATACAATTTAGAAGTGGTTTAATTTCTACTCTTAATGATCAATGCTGAAACACGTCAAGCCAAGCGATACAAACTTATGCTTGATGGAGGAATTTAATGTGCAAGTTGTACGAAATGTTATAGAAGACAGTGACACTTATGAGGAGGACATCTTTATTTCATTCTTTTGCTTTTTTATAATAAGCGTGCATGCTGTCCACTTGTTTCCCATTTTAAAAGCAAAGCATATCCAATCCACCTCAATTCTAGTGTAGAGTGTCGTCCATTTTACGAGCCTCTCCATGATTGATGATCAACAATTTGGAGAGATTGAACTTCCGATTGTCGAATCAATCTGTAGTGCGCATCTAGCTACCTAAAGATGCGAATTTTAGTTATTTGTATATGCACCGGAATTTTCATACAGATGACGCGAAGATAGGTATTATTTAGATAAAGTTCATAACTAAGTAATCTCAGAAATTAGGAATAAGATCCTGATTAAGAATCATATTTAAATAAAACTCAGGAATATAACTTTAATATAATTGATTTCATCAAACACACTTAAATTTCAATGCTGGAGGAGCTGCCTAGCGATGGAGGACGACCTCGTATTTGAGAGAATCATTTTGCAGCAATTCTATTATTTAACCAGAAAAGTAGACACTAGGTCTTCCTTGGACACGTATGTGACTGAAATTTCAGCAGGAGTTGGTTTTTAGTTGAAAAGGCCTTAAAATGCACAAATTCAAGTTGAAAACGACCTAGAATTCATGTCTTGAGTTGTTACATTTCTATTTAAAACAAATATTTTAGAGTTTTATTTTAAATAAATTTCATGTTTTAGATTTCTATTTCAAGTTACCTTTAGTCAAGGTGCTATTATTTTTATTTTAAATAGTTGTGAAGACAAATTATTAACTTTCATTATTTTTTATAATTTTATCAATAAATTTGATATCTTTGAGATTTTTTTTCAAATCTTATATTAGATTTTGTATGTTTTTTATTCTTTGATTAGAATAGGTAATTTACGCGATGCATCAAGTGGTATTAGAACTTCAAAAATTTAAGGCTTATTCTTCTGACAATGATCAATAATGCCAACAACAAAATTTGTGAATTACCTAAAGTTTGGAGAGCAATTAAAGAATAGAGGAAGTCAAATCCCAATATGGAATGGTAGTTAGCAGAGATAGGAGATCAATTGCAAGTATTGTTATAAGAAGATAATAATAAGAGAATTAATAATCAAGTTAAACGGGAAGATAGCCTTATGTGACATCCTTAAATTTAAAATCTTGCACCATGGGATTATATGATAACAAATAAGAACAACTATGTTTTTCTTGCCTCTCTCTAACTTTTCTAGCATCTTGACCTTAGCGAAGCTCTTTCATCATGGGCCAGGATTAGGCTTCCTCGGTTCTAGAGTTGTTGTACACTTTCTTGTCTGGTATCTTTTGTTTTCAATTCTCTTTTCATCATTTCTTAGACACACTAATAGACACAGCTAGCCTTTTGGTTCCAAGGCAACTTGGTCTTTTCTCTTATACTTTTATCTCTCGCGCTCCCTCTTCCTATTATTCCAAATAATGAATTTTCCTTTTTTTAGTTGTCTAACTTGACTTCTTCCTTTTTAGCAATGCCAAGCTCTACAACTCCACCCACCTTAAACTCTTTTACTTTCCCCCCTTAGCTCCCTCCTCCTCCCCCAACCTTTCTTAAATGCCTACTCTAACAATGCCTATAACCTTTAATCCCCCTTGTGGCCCCAACATTCCTTAAACACCTTCTTAGGTTCTACCTATTATTTCTAAACTACTTGTAGCCAATGTTGAACTTCAATCTTGTAAGAAACAAGCAGCTAATCTGAAACTTAATTAGAGAAAGGTGGTAGAAGAGACCTTATAAAGTACTGTTCAATACGTACCCCCACTAAACTAGATGGTCGATAGATAGTGACCCCTAATAGTGAAGTTTTACAGGAAGGAGAAAGGCCATGGATATCCACCCTTGTTGGCTTCTTTTGGTCACTCCCTCCCCCCCTTTTCCTTGCGGTGCAAAACTGGAGCTTTAGAATGTGGAAAGGGAAAGGACTTGGAGAAGTATTGCTAATAAAAGATAACCTCTTTCTCTTCAAGTTTAGCATTAAAGCATGAGTCAAAGAAATCTTTGGGGTATGTCCTTGGCACTTACAAAACATCCCTCTTTTACTTCAGCCTTGGAGACCTAGGATCACATTAGAAGATATTAGGCAAGATAATATGACATTGTGGATTAATTTTATGCAATTTCACTTGAGTGCTGGTCTACTAAAGGTCTAAACTCGATCGCAAGCTTTATAGGGAAAAATGTGTGTATCGAGAAGATGAAAACTTTAAGGAAAAGAGATGGCTTTGCTAAATTGTGTGTGAATATGGAACTTCACAAGGAGCTATTAGATATCATTTCAGTAATGAGATTGGGTGAGGGTATCACACTAGTTGAAGACTCCATTAGAATTACTTATTAATGGAAACCCTCACTCAAGGAATAAGGTTAATAATGGAGGGATATTGGAAAAAAAGATTCAAAATAGGTGATTATAAGGAATTAATGGGGCCTGATAAAAGTGAAAATTAGTCTAAGACAATATAGGAGATACTAAGTAGAAAGGAATCTGAATAGGAAAACTAAAGGGAGAAGGAGAATATGGAGGAACTTGAGAAAGAGACAGTGGAGAATAATGGTGAACTTGATATGGTAAAACACAAAGAATAACAAGCAATAGAGATATGAGCAAGTTCAAGTAATAATACTTTTACCTTACAAAAAAATTTATTAAGAGAGGAGAATCACAATTAAGTTCTTGACCAAAAGGCTTACACCCTAATTCTAGGCTAGGAGATTCAACTATAACATCCTCATATGTCCTTAATAGCACGAAATGTTATAGACCTTAATTGCCTTAAAAATAGCAAGCCTTAAGGGGGTTTCTTTAACCATTAGAAACTGGAATCTAATCGTCTAAATCATCACTATGGTTAGTTAATTTTGGCTTTCAACTCTAATAAGGCAGAAGTGATAGTGATTGATTCTAGTAATCAACACATGCACACTACATTCACACTTTAATTAGATTCTTATAAGAGAAAATGAGGGTTATGACTACTTTTGTTTATGGGTCCAATTATGGCTTCTAAAGGACGTTTCTTTAGGATAATCTTTAAAAACTACATCAAAACATCAAGGAACATTGGGTGATCTTAGAGGATTTTAACTATGTAATATATACTTCAGAGGTAGAAGAGAATTCCAAAATAAGAATGACTTCAACCGATTTTAAAGAGTGTGTTGATAACATAATAGTCAATAATCTAAATCTAAAGGGCATTTCTTCATATGGAGTAAAAAACAAGAAACTACTTGGCACATTAGGAAGAAACTAGATTGTGTATTGATGAACAAATAATGGATTTCAAATTCCTAAAAAGTATGGCTAAAATCCTTAATCCATTATTCTTTGTCCATTCCCGTATTTTGGGGCATGACTTATTAATTACCAGGAAAATAATCTAGATTTTAGATTTAATAACTATTGGTTGAGGATTATTCTTTTGCATAAGTAATGGAAAGGGGGATGAATTATACCATTAAGGGGTATAGAACTTATATATGTATAAGGAAGCTATCTATAATTAAAGAGGAGATCTTGAGACTTAAAAATATCATTAATAGATGCACTCTCCAAAGAGCCACGGAGACTATAAGCAAACTTAAGCATACAAAAAGAAATACACAAGCATCCAGGGAATTAGGGTTGGTTAAATAAAGAGAAAAAAATGCACTAAGGAGCAATGTTACAGCTGAAATAAAATTATAACTCACTATTAACGTAAAGAAAAATATCAAAATGGCTGTTAGAAAGGGACATGAACACTAGACATTTCCACAATCTCGTTTTAGCAAGGACAAACAATAATAAGATATGCTCTATAATAAAAGGGGATGGATCCCACACTAACTCTTAGTAGGATCTTAAGGAGGAAGCTTTCTACTAGTTGAAAAAGTCAATAGGGATAAACTAAGAGTAATTCAATTGTGAAAGCACTCTGATCCTTCATAAGTAATCATTTTTCAAATGAGGAGTTAGCAAGCTTAAGTTGCCTAGCACTTCCCTAAAGATTGGATATGTAGTGTTTAAAATGAGTCCAGATAAAGCTTCTAAGCTAGATGGGTTAAATGAATACTTTTTAGAAAGCTTGGCTATAGATCAAAATCTTGGTAATAAAAGCAGAGATGGAAGTTTTCATAAGTGGGAAGATGCTATTGGAGATAAATAAGACATTTTTCTACTTGATTACTAAGGTCAAGAATCCTAAGTGGTTAAGTGAATACAAACCAATTGTTTGTTGTAATCATATCTATCTAAAATTTTTCCAAAGAAATTGAAGAAAATGTTGTCACATCCAATGGTCTTTTCTTGGAAGGGAGGCAAATAGGTGATAACGTGTTGCTTGCTTAAAAGCTTCTAGGGGTATGCAAAGAAAAAGGCCTTAGAAATTATGTAATCAAGGTATACTTCAATAAGGCATATAGCTTAATTAATTGGATCCCAGGTAGATTCAGAAGCTGGATAATGTTATATGTCACTACTGTCATAGTCCATTCTTATGAATGAAGAACCAACCTACCTTTTCAAGGGTGATAGATGACTTAAGTGAGGGGACCCTATTTTCTCTTACCTATTTGTGTTATGTATTAAAACACTAATGAGACTTGTTAACTTCAGTATAAAGAATGATTAGTTCTTTAGGTTCCATAATAAGTCTAAAAAACTTAGCCTTTTATGCTTGACTTTTGCTAATGACCTATTAATGATGTGTAGCGCACATGATGGATCTATAAGCAAGCTCATAACATCATTATAATCCTTTAGGAGGCTATCTAGGTTGGAATTGAACAAGAAAAAGAGTTATATAGTTATCTGTATAAGTGCAGTATATATGACTTGTGGCTTTCAATCATATCAAATTTATAAGTGAAAGAACTTCCCTTCAAACACCTAGATTTCCCACAAGCCTTTAGGAGACTTAACTATAAAGAAAGCATTCCTCTTATTGATAAGGTGCAAAAGAAGATCAACTTATGGCATAATAGAAATCTTTCTTATATAGGGAAACTATAACTAATTAAGTTAGTCTTTAGCTTTTTACATGTATATTGGGTTTCTCACTTTTTCCTTGCAAAGGGAATGATTATATCAATTGAGAAATTAACAACAAAGTTCCTATAGACAGGTGGAAATAAAGGAAAGTTCAAAATAAAGGCAAGATGGAGGGAAATATGCAGTCTATTAGAAAAAAGGGGCTTGAGGTTAGTCCTTGATAGTCTCTCTGATAAACTCTTATTAGGGAAGAGATTGTGGAGGTTATTGAATAACAAGGAATCTCTATAAGTGAAGTGGATGCTTACTTACGTATTAAAAGGGAGGAGTCTTTGGGAAATTAGGGGTAAACCAACTTACTCCTACTTCTTTTTGCAAATTTTGAAATTGAAGGGAAAAAGGTAAAGAACATAAGAAGTATAATGGGAGGAGCTAAACAAACTCTTTATACTACAATGAATACTGTTTGATAATATCCTACAAGGAGCAAGATGATTTGCAAATTTTTTTTTTGCATATGATTTATGAAACAAAGAAGCTTATGGGAGTTGATTATTTCAAGAGATAGTCAAGCAAATATTATAAGTAAGAAAATAGTGAAGAAATTGAAGTTGGAAATCGAACCATCCTAAACCTTATAGCATTGGATGAATTAAGAAGGTTGGAGAAATCTTTGTCAATGAATTCTATAAGGTACCACTCTCAATTGGTAAATATTGTGATGTTGTTGATATGGGTGCATACCAAATACTTTTAGGTAGACCATGACAATATGATGTTGATGTAATGCATTTGGTTAGAAAAATATTTACCAATTTATGAAAGATAGGTGAAATATACCTTAGTACCTATAAGTGAAAAAAACATGTGAAACCCAATAGGGAGGCTAAAAAGCCTTTATTGCAAGTAGAAAATAATCAAAAAGAATTATAAGTGAGATAAAATAAATAATAAAGATGCATTTATTGATTTTAAAAGGGGAAGAGGTGAGAGAAAATAAGAAGATAAAATTTCTTTAAAAATCCAACTTATTTTAGAGGAGTTCGGGGATGTAGTTCATAATGATTTATCGAATGAATTCTCTCCTATGCATGGTATCCAATACCTATTGGTCATGTTCCTGAGACTAGTTTACCTAACTTACCTCACTACCGTATTAAAAAAAGGAAATATTAAATGGGAAGGTGGAATGATTAATTAAACAGTATCATATTAGGGAGAGCAAGAGTCCATGTGTAGTTTTTGCTTTACTTACACTAAAGAAAGATAGTAATTGGAGTATGTGTGTTGATAATAGGATAGTCAACGAAATTACTATTGGGTTCAAGTTTCATATCCCAAGGTGAGATGATATGTTAGATCAATTTAATGGAGTAGGTTTTTTTTTCTTCTAAAATTGACCTCAGAAGCAGTTATCACCAAATTAGTATAAAGTCTAGGATAAATAGAAAACTGCATTCAAGATAAGGGTTGGATGATATGAATAGTTAGTTGTGCCATTCGAGTTAACTGATGTACCAAGTACTTCCATGCGCCTCATAAACCAAGTGCTACGATCTTTCATAGGTAAATTTATTATAGTTTACTTTAATGATATCCTTATATATAGCAAATCTTTGATGAGCATAATGAGCATATTGAGCATCTTAGAAGAATGTTTGAGACATTAAGTGATAATAAATTGTATGTTAATTTGAAAAGGTGTATATATATGATTGAAAAATTGTCATTTCTTAGATACATTGTGGAAAAAATGATATTATGGTGGATAAAGATAAAACAAAATCTATTAGGGAATGAACTACTCCTAAGAATATTAGGAATGTGAGAAGTTTTCATAGGCTAGTAACATTCTATAAAAGGCTTATTAAAAACTTTAATAACATAGTAGCTCTTATAATTGAGTACTGAAAGAAAGGTAAATTTAAAAAGAAGGAGAAACATGAATAAAGTTTTGCTCTTATTAAAAAAAGGCTATTTATCACTCTTATTTTATCTTACGTAATTTTTAAAAATTATTTGAGGTCGAGTGTATTGCTAATGGAGTTGGAATTAAAGTTGTTTTATCTCAAAGAAAGAGGTCAATAGCTTACTTTAGAGAAAACTTGAGTGATTTCGAATAAAAATGGGCTACCTATGATAAAGAATTCTATCTTATTATGAGGATGATAAGAATATGGGAACATTATTTAATTGGGAAGGAATTTCTTCTTTACACCGATCAGGAAGCCTTAAAACATTTAAGAAACCAAAAATAATTGAGAACTAAAATGTATGCTAGATGGCTAGTCTTTGTTGATAAATTTTGTTATAAACTTGCCCATAAGGCAAAAAGAAGTAGTGTGGCACTTGATGCATTAAATAGATAGTTGACTATGATTAAGACCTTAAGTGTAAAAATTGATGAGTTTGATCATTTAAAAAAATTATATATTGATGATGTTGACTTCAAGGATTTATGGCAAAAATATTTAGTTAAGAAATCACATGAGGAATATTATGTTCATTAAGAGTACTTTATGAAGGGCAATCAACTTTGCCTTCTATGTATTTTAGTAAAGAAGAAGGTGATTAGAGATTTGCACAGTGGAAGATTAACTAGTTATCTTGGTAAGGATAAAACTCTTGAAAAGGTTCATAAGATGTATTTTGACCTAATTGAGAAAAGATGTGGTTTTTATTGTTTTAAGGTAACAAATTTTGTCAAACTTACAAGGAATATGCTTTTAATGTTGCTTTATGTACGCCATTACCTGTTTTTAATAATCTTTGGGAGTATCTTTCTATAGACTTTGTAATAGGATAGCTAAGAATACAAATAGAATATATTTTATTTTTGATGTGGTTAGCATGTTTTAAAGATGACACATTTTCTACTCTATAAAAAGATGATAGATGCTACTTTAATTGCAATTTTTTTTCTTGAAATGGTGAGATTCTATTGTGTTGTGAAATCTATTACATTCAATTGTGATACCAAGTTCTTAAGTCATTTTTAGAGAACTTTAAGGGGTATATTTTATTCTTCTCTTAAACATAGTAGCATTACTCACCCACAAACTAATAGAAAAAGATTAGTGATGAATAAAACATTAGGTAATTTGGTGAGATTCATACGTCATTACAAGCTAAAGATTTATGATTTTCTGATTATGCAAGTCGAATTTACTTATAACAATGTTTTCCATCATTCCATTGGCTGTTCTCCATTTTTTGTGGTTTATATTAAGGTACCTAATCATTCTCTTGATCTTGTTAAGTTGCCTAAAAGTTTTAAGTTCAATATGAGTCTAAAAAGTTAACAAAAAAGGTAAAAGAAGTTCAAGTAGAGGTGGAAGAGAAGTTTGAAAAGTCAATATAAAGTACAAGACTAATGTTAACTAGCATAGAAGAACTCAAGTGTTTGAATTTGCAGATAAGGTTATTACATTTTTTAGCGATAAAAGAGTTGTTGGCGGACATTATAAATTGAAGGTAAGGAAATATAATTATTCAAGATCACAAGAAAGATCAACGACAATGTTTGTGTCGTTCAATTGCTTTTATGGATGAGTAACATCAATCCTACATTCAATATTGCTAATATTTCACTTTATTTTGTTAACTGTAAGCTTGAATGTTCTTATCGTGATTTGAAGTCAAGTTCTTTACAAGTAGAGGTGTCTAATATAGTATCGAAATATAAAAATTTATGTTGAAAATGACCAAGAATTAATACTCTTGGTTGTCACAGTTCTATTTCAAGTAAACTATTTTAGAATTTTATTTCAAATAAATTTCATATTTTAGAGTTTTATTTTTGAATAAACTTCATGTTAAGATGTTATTTTTCATTATAAATAACTTTTGGGTAGCAGAATTTATTTTTATATTTTTAGCAATAAATTTTATCTCTTTTAAGATTTTCTTCAAATATTGAATTAGAATTGATATATTTTCTATTCTTGAATCAGAATACATTGTTGCTATGCCACTAATAAAATTAGAGAGAAGTATGTATGGTACAAGCAGAAGTCAAGCCAACAACTGTGAGCAACTGCAAATCTTTAATGACCAAACCTGCAGCATTCAGTGATTACATATTTCACCAAACGACAGAGAGGGATGGAGCTATCAATCGTTTAAAATTAAAAAGCAAAATGGGCACCAGCGATTTTTTATTTTGTACTCTTATTACTTTCCTAGTAAAAAAGTGGATCCACTACTTCATGTCGAATGGCCACCGGAACTCATTGACGAGAAAGCTTGCGGGATCACTCCATAAAAAACTAGTTGCTTTCTATAGTTGGCATATGAGACGCCTGTTAGTGACTTTTGCAGTGACCCTGTCAGTGGTCTGCAACCAATCCGAATTGTGACCTAAACACAATTTGATTCCGTCACGTTTGTATAAAGTAGAGGTGGAGGCAGGTGTTTGGTTTTAAGGATTGTCATTTTGATGAGACCGCCACAGCGTCTTTGGCTTAGAGTGGGGTCAAATAAGTTTCTCCTTCAAATTACAATACAGAACGGCTTAGATAGCCAGTGGAATCATAGGTGTACCTCGTTATGTGTCTAAATGATGGGCAATTAGTGGCGATTTTTAGTCAGAAGCAGAAACGGAAAGCTTGAGAAATGCAAGCTAATTGCCATGGGCCACCGATGATATATAAGCTTTCCAATCAATTCATTGCTATAGAATTTATGATTTCGTTGAAATTACAGAAATCTATCTGTGAATGTGATGAATTCATCATTGCTTTAGTAATAATGATGAGAACGTCAATTCAAAGAATCTCCCAATAATCTGAGACGCCTCTGCCTAGGAATGGGCGCCAATAGTACAAGAACCTTTCAGCTGTTTCAGCCCAACCACCACTTTGCTTACTGCATTTTCCGCGCAGTCTTGTTGGGCCGATTTCTGACTTTTTGGTACATGAATATCAATTTATACGACTATTTTGGCTTTTTCTTAACACAAATATTTAAAACAAACTAACATTTATCAATATTTCAATCCAGTTATTAACAAGTGACGAGTTAAATTAGTCAATATTGATACACTATGATATTAATCAATCATACATATGAAATTAATCTTTAAATTTTTCTAGCATATGCATCTTGATTATCATGCTTAACTATTGTTTTGGATTGCTTCCACCGCACTTTTGATTCTAATAATAAACCTCTACAATAAAAGATTATTCATTTATTAAATTTAAACTAGATATTCCTTGGTATATGAAGTATTATATCTTTTATATTTGGCACAATGTTATAAATATCGTATCGGTATTGATATTATATTTAGTTTTAGTACGGTACGACACCAATATTGATTATTACTAGACATCGTTTTGAGTAATTTTTTACAATTATAAAATAATTCTTAAAATTTTCACAATTACAAAAAATCCCTTAATATATAAGTAAATTAAAAATATACAACAATTTCTATTTTAATTACATTATTCCTTGAATAATCGACAATACACATTAGAAAAATGACTTTATTATAAAAAAGGAAAAACATTATTTAAACATTTATAATTTCATATCATGTTAAATAATGAATATACTCTCGTGATTCATAAATCAAGGTAAATCTTGTAAAGTTTTTAATTTAATTATGAAAAATAAAATTACTTTATAATTAATATAATTATAAAAATAAAATTCCCTAATTTTTATTATTAATTTCCATAGAATAATATTGAAATTAATGATGAAAATGATTAATTATTCATTTATTAATAAAAAGAGAGACTTGTTTCACTAAACATTTACAATTGGCCAATATGACAATATTTAGCTATTTAAATTCAATACTTCTATTTCAATTTTCATGCCCTAAAGTGCAAACAAAAACACTTGCAAAGTCTATATGTATTTTATTTCTACACTACCAATAGCAACACTAAATCACCCATTACAACAAGATTTCTGTAGCATCCCGTTCTCATACTACGGGTTAGAACCCAAAAATTCGGTACATTTGAGATTAAGAGAGATTAAGAAAATTGCATTTCATGCTCATGCATCATGTCGGCATACACACATGTGAATTGGATTATTGCACACATTAAAATCATTGTTCATACACTCAATTGACATTTTTCGGGTATAAATGGTTGGTTTAATGTGAATATGATGCAAATTATGGTTTTGTGTCTTAAA
>JAOTAX010000198.1:31687719-31706963 GCA_025629825.1 Erythroxylum guanchezii | reverse complement strand
ATAATCTGCAATTAAGTAGGTAACCCGCATGTGAAAGGACCTTCTTGGATGGGGTAAGCAAATGGGAAACAACGTCCTGGAACTCGGATGAGAGGGACTTATAAGAAAGCGGAAACGTGCACACGAGAATCCAGGTTCGAGGCAATAGGTGCCTTTCACATGGGACTGAATTGTTTAATCGATATGGAATTAATTAAGATATGATTCTTTATCAGAGTAGATGGTAACGGGGTTGATTAGTTTAAGGAAATGGACATATTTATTTAAATAATATTAGTTTAACAAGGGAAAAGAAAAACTGTTGACTAGAATTAAAGCCTGTGATAGTTTCTCAACTTTTTCATCATTTTCCGCTAGTCCCTTCTTTCTCAAGGTAAGAGTCTACCTTTCTTGGAAACCCCATGTCAGTAAAATTAAGTGAAAGGGCTTGTTTGGATATAGTAGACCATAAATTATTAACTCCCAACTCGTCCCCACAGTCACAACCTTCTCTTTTTTAGGTTTTATCCTGAAAAGGAGTCAGGCCGAGAGCACAGGAATGAATTAATAAGAAAATATTATCATATTAATGCCCTAAATACATATATTTGCGTATCTATTTACCCAAGAAGAAGTACTCATTTGTTACATCTCATCTCCCTATTATTAAGGTCACCAAATTAAGTTGAGGATTCAATAATTACTGATGAGTTGATGAATCTCCTCGGTGAACACATAATTAAGAAGAACCATTTTCCTAGGAGTCTGCGAACTCGTCATTGTTGTTGTTGGAACCACTTTAATTGATGCATGAAACAGAGGCCCTTTGGTACTAGTATACGAAGGAGAAAAGAACATGCTTTTTTCTTATGAGCTTAAATAGGCTCGCTCTTGGGAAGTTCAACTAGCCATCATGTTTATCGGTTCAAAAGCTGCACCATGGAATTCTAATCTTGGTGTCAATTTTTTAGGCTCATGATTTCAAACCAAGTTATAAATCTCAAAGGATGGTTTTTCTCTCAAACAAACTGAACTCTCGAAATCGTTCTTAGGTTATGTTTATGAGTTCGGTCGATTATCAATCTCAATATAAATTTCAGATTTTAATTTCACCTCATTTTAAAATTTCAGACATATTTATTTAAGAATTTTAATTATTAGTTTAAAATTCAAGATTTCGGTTCTACACAACTACTATAAACATATTATAATTAGCTATGAATTAACCGAAATTGAAAATGTATTTCAATTCTATTTCTAATTAGAATCAAATGAGAACTTTAGTTTCTTTATATAAATATACACTTTACCTTACCCTTATGCCTTTTCTTACATTGGAAGTTGTAAAGAAATTCTGGAACGTGTTCTTATACATTGACGTTCATGGCTAGTTATTTAGATTAGCATCAATTAAATCCAGCCAATAATGACACCAATCTATAGCTCAAAATTCCTTAAATAATGCAACAAAACATGCCAAAAGCCGCTTCAAAAGATGAAATACTTAATAATGTTATAGCCAGAAAACTTCTACTCCACATGGTGGGAAATCCCTCAAGTTTCGTAGATACTCTTAATAACATTCCGAATGGGTGATACTTAGACAAGAAGAGTAGCTGCCCTTTAGTTGGTAATCTGTTTCCTCATTTCTCTTATCAATTCCTTGATCATTTTATTGCAAACCACTTAACCAAGGTCATATTTGATGGCATACATAATTACGTAGTTAGACAACAGGTGGTGACTCAAGAGGGTAATGGTTGGTTTTAGATTTAGTTACCGTTTGTTTGTTTCCCAACATGCATATATATATATATATAAGGCCGGCTGGACCTAGCGAGAAGGACAAAAGCAGTGGCATTGTGGTCTATGCAGGATTCGTTGACATTCAATTTCAGGGAACTTTTGATTCTCCTTTTCTGGGGCACAAACCATGTAAAGTCAGAGAGTGGGAAATTAAACAGTTCTTCTCAACAGTCTTCATTAATGAACTCATGAAAAGGTTCCCAATTACAAGATGAAAGGTGAAAGTGATGAATCCCCGTTGTACCCTATGTACTATGGATTTTTTTTAAAAGCAAATAGATAAGTCCTTTATTATATATCATTGTCCTTAAATTTGTGTTAATGTCAACACCTATGCGATGACGTTGATTATATTATTATCCATGCTCGTTATCGGTCCAAGATTATGTGATCTGACAAGATATGAGTCAGGAACCAAACTAATCGAGGAAAGATAGAAATTTTAAGGACGAGGAAAAGCGTATGGGAGACATGGAATCCTATACGTATGGCTTGTACGATAATCAATCAAGGTAGGTTTCTCACTGAAAACTTTTGAGATCGATGTATATGGATAAAACGGCAGCGGATTTTAAAGAGTTGGGGAGTCAATGATGCATTCAAAATTTTGGCTGCATTTCCTGTACCGATTATTTTACTCATTGGCATGGGTATGCCTTAGGGCTTTTAAATATAGTTGCAAAATATTGTTATCCCAAAGAAACAGCTTTGATGTTCCACCTTTTTGAATTGGACAGAAATATTAATAGATTAATTTGACAAAGTTATCACAATAATCAAAACAAGTAAAGTTTTGACATTTGAGTTTTCTCTAATGTAACGAAAGGTCACCTTGGAAAGTACTGAGACACATAACAAAACCGTACCGCTTTGCAATATAGTTTAATGACCTAATAATTTTAAAGTACTTGAAGCCCTTTCCTTATAATCATAGTGATTGTGTGGAAAGATTATAATATGCTTTGATATGTCCAGTGTTTTGGAGGCCATCTTTCTAGTTTTTATCGAGTCAAGATCTTTTGTCTAATATTATAGTATTTTATTGTGTCTAATAAATTTCAGTCATTTATTTATATGAGGCTCGCATGAAGTTTGCGTGAATCTTGCAAAATAAATGGTTGAGATTCTATAAGACAGAATAAGATAGAGTAAAACTGGACAGAAGATTTAGATACCTTTCTGTCATGGATAATAGCTTGAACAAATCTGTGAACACAGCGTCTGACTAGAAGGTATAAACTAATCTTGGAACATGTTACGAAAAGATAGCAAGTAGTTAACTCGAAACTGTATCAAACTCTATAACACTCATAAGTTATAACCGCCAGATTAATGGGAATAAGATGAAGTTATTCTTAATGGACAATCCAATGTCACTACCATATAAACATATATATAGTCGAGCGAAGATAGCTAGGTACGTGATTCGATGGAGATGATACGACTCATACATAACCTACGACGTATGTTGTCCTGACAGTGCATTGAAGTTGACTAGCTCATCATGTTAATTAGGAACTGACGTAAATTGCTTTCATCTCCAAAAATAATCTCACGAACTAAGAGTCGAGTTCCAAAAAAACAATAGTAGCCAGGAACGGAACACTGTTGAAGATGTTGTCTATCCGATAATAAGGAAAGTAAAACCTAGTTGTAAATCTATGACACCAACTTGGCAAAAAATTATGACACATACAATGATACAAGAGAGTTGTTAAGCCATCGTGAATCGTGATTGCCACAGCTTGAAGAAGATATGATCGAGAAAGGAAGGAACTAGCTAATCTCCGACCCTGATGGTGAGAAAGACAAAAATGACTGGTGGGCCATATCGTGACCTTGAGCTGAAAGCAGAATAGAGAAGAAGCCGACAAAGAGCATCTTTTGAGGCTTAAGAAATGAGAACGTAGGGTATGCCTGTTAGTTTCTTGACTATGTCAACTGTTTGATCTAATGATTAAATTAATTTAGAGAGTAAGAATGGTAATGTCTTTTAATATTTTAAGATTTTATACAGAGGTTTTATATGTTATTGATTAAAGAATATACTGAAATTTTATTATAGATGAAGTAATTCTGATATCATGACAACCACCGTATATGAACCCAAATGTGTTCACATGATTTACATTCAAAGTTCTAAGTAGTACTATTTGGAACAAAATTTTTTGTTCAATTTTTATGGTGTTTTATTGTGTTCAGTAAATTTCAGTCATTTATTTAGATGGATCTCACTTTTATTTATGTAGGGCCCATATAGAATCCGCATAAATAAATGGCTGAGATTCATTGGACACAATAAGACACTATAAAATTAGATAGAAAATTTGGACTTGTAATATTTGGGGACTTTACAAAATAGAAGCTTTTGTCTCGATTGCGATTATTATTAAAATTCATGGTTATTATTATAATTATAATCCGCAAGAGAATACTAAAATAGTAAGAGAAAGGCAAAGGCAGCAGTATCTGCGGCGCCGGTGTAGTGAATAGTGTCAGCGCCACCAACGCGTCTTTAGTTCCTGATCTCTCGGGTTCCCCAAGGCCAACAGCCTCTCCCTCTCCATCCTCTTTCTCTCTTTCATCATAATAAGTTTTGTGTTTAGTTAAGAATGAAGAAGAGTGACGATGATGATGATCTGTACTGTTATTATTATGCTTATGCGCTCAAACTCCCCACCCCCCCCGGTTGCACCCTCCACCTACCCCACTTACTTACACCCTGTCTGTTCTCATCTTTCATTGGTATTGGTCCATTGGTCAATGCTCTATTACGATGCTGCGCTTGCCAAACTCCAACAGCACAGGTCTTTTTGGCAATGTAACCCATATCCCTCGTGAAAAACAATACTATTTTACAAGTTATGTTCTTTTATTATATTTTTAAACTCTTCCGGTTTTATTGATTTGGTTGATAAGGACATTTTGTGACCGTTGGTTGGAAAAGAAATAAGTCAACGTGGAGACTTTCTCCTGGAAATATTTGTCAGTTGCTACAACGAAACAATTAGTTGGTATGAAAGGAAAAAAGAACATCATTTTATACATCACATTCAAAATATAATATTTATTGATTTGATAAGCCTTTGGTTTAAAGCGTAAGACTCAGATGAACAATTTATGTTAAAAAAATAAAATCAGACATGGAGTTCAAAATCATATCACTTCTTAAATTCAACCTTAATTTGTTTCAGGTGAATTTGTTACCATAAAGACATAAATGTGGAAGCCATGCAACTAAACAAGTACTGGAAAAAAAAAAAAAAAGTGGTTTAAAAGTCATTTTCTGCATTGGTTTGATGTATAACGTTCTCAGTGGAATTAGAAGACACAGAATAAGGAGTATAAAATTAAACCTTATATATGTCCTTGACAAGTTAAGGTGAAGATGTATATAGTGTTGAATAGACCCAGAAGGTGCGAGGGAATTGACACGTCTCTATTTATCTGAAAAATTAAAAGAATACGCATTCGAGTGTGCACAGAAAAAGACACTGGAATTTCAGTACTAGTGATGCCCGTGGGGACTAGGAGAACCGAACCCTCTCTCTCACATACACAAGCACACGCATGGTCACAGTACACACACATGAACAAGTAACAAGATAGAGTCCGTTTTAAATGCGCCAGCTATCATTTTCCATCGCTTCTTCTTCCGTGGAAATATTCAAGTTCAGTGTCCCAATTCACATATACTGCTGATATTGATTTTGTCCACGACAATCACAAGATTCTACTTGAGACTTTACAGCCCTTGCCATGCATAATTCACATGCATTGAAGGTGCTATATATGATTAATTAGAAGACTATGATTGTAACGTAATTGTAATTTTAATTACAACTATGGATGTAATTACAAGAGTTCCAAATACAAGGTTGTCTTTCTCTAAAACTATGTTCGGTTGAACATAAAGTTTTTAATAGGATGGAATATAATAGAATGATTTATAATAGAATGGAACGTAAATGAATGTAATATTAGAAAATTGTTATTTGGGAATGATAGAATGGATCATAATATAATATAGTTAAATGTTGTTTGGATGAAGAGTTTATAATGTAATATAATGTATCATTTTACATTCCATCATAAATTTCCCAAATTATAAGTTTTTCATTTTTACTGTTTAGAATAAAATGAGGTGTAATATAAAACCATCCTCTTCCAACTCATTTTATTCCATTCTATTACAAAACTTCCTTCTAAATAATGTAATAATATTTTATTCCATTATAAAAATCCCAACTAAACATAGCCTAAACAAAACTTTAAGATTATAACAATTATGATTGCATGGTTTTATTGAAAACCTGATTTTAATATGGAAGATCATTTAACAAATGGGAAGAAATTAAGGGAACTTAATTGGTTGTTCGAGTTAGAGTTAAAAGATAATTTTTGCCGTAAGTTTTTGGAACTTTTTCGGTTACATGATTAACACGGACAAGGAAAGGCTATCGTATGACATGAATCGTTGTAGTGTAACGAAGGAATTTTGGGTGTTCTATGTTTAGGAGGTGTGTGATGGACTTAAATGAGTTGTTAAAAGAAATAGAAAGACATTTTTTTTTAGTTGCGTATGAGGTGTTGTAGAAGGGTTTCAATTATGAGAAGACACCTTTAAGTTATTCACACCTATATTAATCATTGCTCGAGCCAGATAGGTCTTTTATAGGAGGCAAAGTTTTGACTTCAAATTTTAAACAGTTATATATATGAGGAAAATTTAAACTCACAACCTCACTTGAGCTAAAAAAAAAAAAAACCCTTAATAACTCTCGTGCATCTAGAGGTTAAAGAAATTGAGAGACATTGATGGAAGGGAAAGAAAGGAAAAAAGTTAGATGAGGCAAAGGAGAGATGAACAACCTTAATGCATTTGTAATAATAATAATATTAATGCCGGAGATAGAACGTGGAGTGGTGAGAGGGGACAAGAGAGAGAGATGGATGGGGAGGGTGGGGACCCATCCACCGCCCATAAGACCTCAGATTCTTACCTAAACCAATCCCATCCATCAATTAATCTGATGATCTAACTATTTGGTTCAAACCCAAACTCACAACACACCCTGTACACCCTGCACCAGAAGGCCTCACTCACCAAAAACACCAGACTTACCCTAAAACCTTCACATCCCATCCCATGTTTCTATCCCTTTCTCTCCTAAACTCTCACCAACAAAACCCAGAGAAAAGACACAAATTCTACATTTTACCTAAGCGGTGTTTATTAATTGTTTTGTGAGTGTAAAGATGGTGAATTTAGCTCATTCTTTGGTGGCTGACACCCTATTTCCACTCATCTTCTCTTTTCTGGTGAGGTCTAGCTAAATTATATCCTAAACACCAAAAAGGATAAGAAAGAAAGAAGACAGCTCTTATTAGTATCTTCTTCTTCTTCTTCTTCTTCTTCTTCTTGTACTTTTATTTCCTTTCCTTTCTCTTTCTCTTAATCAACTTTCCTTAATTGTCCTTCGAATTTCTTGGTTTCTCTTTAGCCTTGCCCCTTGGTTTCCTGCTTGTTCATGTCAAGAGACTCAAGAGTGACATATTGTTTCTTGGCTTATATTTGTAATACGAGAACAAAGTCATTAAGTCAAAAGAAGAAAAGAGAAAAAGAACAGACAGGGTTGAGCGAGAGAGAAGAAAACTTGTAGAACATGGATCCAGTAACGGCTCATGGCCATTCACTGCCACCTCCTTTTCACACCAGAGATTTCCAGTTACACTATCATCATCAACAACAACAACAGCAGCAGGCGCAGCAGCATCAATTTCACCAACAACAGAGCTCAGAAGACGAGCAAAGTGGAAGTAGCAGTGGCCAGAACAAGTCTCAGAAACGCGAACGCGACGAAAACGACAATACTGAGGGAAAAGAGCTAATCCCCACAGGCCCTGGTGGAGAAATCATCAGAAGACCACGAGGTAGGCCTGCTGGATCCAAGAACAAACCTAAGCCCCCAATCATTATCACCAGAGACAGTGCCAATGCTCTTCGAACCCACCTAATGGAGGTTGCTGATGGTTGTGACATTGTTGAGAGTGTTGCCACATTCGCTAGGAGGAGGCAGAGAGGGGTTTGCATTATGAGTGGAACTGGAACTGTGACAAATGTAACTCTCAGGCAACCGGCTTCTCCAGGTGCAATTGTGAACTTACATGGCAGATTCGAGATATTGTCACTCGCCGGATCGTTTCTGCCACCTCCAGCACCCCCTGCAGCCACAGGATTGACCATATACTTAGCTGGAGGACAAGGGCAAGTGGTGGGCGGCAGTGTTGTGGGAACACTTACCGCTTCCGGTCCGGTTGTGATTATGGCAGCTTCTTTCAGTAATGCTGCTTATGAGAGGCTCCCACTAGAGGAGGAGGATCAGCAAATGTCTATGCAAGGTGGTGCAATAGGCTCGCCGGATGCGGTGGGTCAGCATCAACAACAGCAACAGCAACAACAGGTCTTGTCAGAGCAGAATGCGCCAATGTTTCATGGATTGCCTCCCAATCTCCTCAATTCTATTCAGTTACCCGCTGAGGCTTACTGGGCTACTGGTCGACCTCCTTACTAACCAAGAGATTGATTCAAGGTTATGTTAATTACTTCAGTTTCCCGTCATCTCACCTTCTTCAGCTTATGCCCAAAGAGGTGACAAGACTTTATAGCTAGAGATCGGGTGTTGATTGAGTATGTTTAGGCTTGTGTTTCTCTCGTCTCTTGTTGTTATTTGTTTCGCATTTGATAAAGATGATGATTAGCTTTATATGCCTGATTATTGATTGAATGACTGCAAAAATTTTAAGGGTCCTCCTCTCCTGCACATGTGAGATTTCATGTTGGTAAGTGCTCCAAATTGATCTAAATTCAAAAACAACAAGAAGAAGCACAGACAATAGGAGTGAACTCTTTCTCGTCAAATCTGATTATTTTTTTTTAAGCTTTAGAAACTCCATGACTGTACCATACTCGTCTATCACTTCAATTCTTTTCTTCCCAGGAATTCATGTTCTTTTCTTCCCTTATGAGGGGAAGAACTACCCTTCTCCCCATATCAAAAAATAAACTGTTGTGTTCCTTTTCCAATCCGAAGTGCATTCTTTGATAGTTGATGCATTTCCTCCTGAAATACTACCTTAAATCTCTTTTTTTGAAACACATTGACTTCCATAAGTACTAGAACTAGCCACCTAAAGGGGCAAAAATAACGTAATGCTTAAAGTAATTACTGCATCATGATAACTATAATAAAATTGAGTAGGTTCTTTTTGCTGTTGAGAGTATTGAGAAGCTGATGATAAGGTCAAACGAAGTTGACAGGTAAAAGCTGGCCAAAGCTAAGCTTATGCTGATAGTTCCGAAGTGAGGCAAGAAGGCGTTAAGCACTTTTAGGAGGAGCAAAGAGGTATGGGCGTTGCATTTTCTATTTCTTTCCATTTATAAATATATTTTCTTTATTTATCAAGGATTTAGTTGCTAGATACACAGCTAGGGCTTTAAATAAATAAATAAATATATACATGTGAATTTATTGAGTATAATGGAGGCACGAAAATATTTGGGTACTGCTTTACACGTGCACTGCTCTGAACTAGCTCCTTTTCGAGGCAAACCATAACGCTTCCCACAAAAAGCTAGCCACTTGCATAGAAACTCTCCCTCTCTCTCTCTCGTGGATTCAAAGAATAGGCGATTGGGCAGTTAGCTGTTCAAAGTTTCAAAGATGAAGTGAGGACATGCTCACATTCTCTGCACTGAAACTATCCCATGTCATATATTAATTGCCTTTAGGTTTGCTTTATTCTAAAAGCTTGTACAGTAGCTGTATACACTTAAGTACTTCACTCTGGAGATACTCATCCTACATGCACTTTTGCTTTCCTATCTCTTGCATTATTGTTAGGTTTCTAAGCTCCTTTTCTCTTCTCTTTTTTTGTTCATGATCAACTCTTTGTTACAGCTAACCTTGACTTGCTGTTCTAAGTTCAATTTTCACTCGTTTAGATCGGTCTGTACCAACTCCATTGTTAGCAACTTCGACAATGTTAATTTTTGTAGTGATGAACATAGTTTGCAGAAACGTAGAGCACTTCTTACTCTTCTTCCTTCAAAATTGCATGATTTCTTGAGTTTGAGTGTTTGTGAAACCAGGAATACAGAATTTCCACTTAGATAAGTTTTGTAAATCACGTTTTTCAACTTCGACTTTTATTTCATGAACTCGTTGAAGTTTCTTTTTCATACAATTCCTTTTCCTGGACATTCATGAGAAATTCGTCTACCTTTTTACCATCCAAATGAATGACCAATTTACGTCCATTAATTTCCAAAATACTGTTGGTTCCTTTTGCTAAAATTTTTAATGGGGTTCCAGGCAATTGCTGCTACTGATTCGTCTTCAATCTTTTGATTCTTCTTCTACGTGTACAAATAGCCAACTTTATCCTATCCAATCTCTATCTATATTTTTATCTTTTCATGGGGAAACATCTTTCTAGTCGGTGATTACAGGATTATCAATCCGTAGTTCTGCTAGCTAATGGATGAAGCCAGTCTTCTTTTCTGCTAAAATAGCAGTAGTTTAACCATTTTGGCAATGCATCCAAATTGATCATTTCAGACCATAGTCCTTCTAGGACAATAAATAATTAAGTGGAAATAGTTTTACAATAGCAGGGACAACTATATATGCGTAATACATCTTAATTACTAGTGCATAATTGCTACACATCCTTAACGATGCTTCTTGTAATCTAGTAGATTTTACATTTCTGTATAGATGTAAGAGAGGAATGCTGACAAACACTTCGGTCTCCCTTTGTTTCATGTTCCAAACCAAGTTCGTACAAACGTATGTTTGGTCCCCATTAGATAAACGTTTTGAAATATAAATTAAAGAGGCAAAAAATAAATGTTGCCCGTCGGTTTTGACTGCGAACAACAGATGAAGTACTAAGTGGATACCGCAATGTGAGGAAATATGACAAATATCTAATTACCAACCACCACAACTTCTGACTAATTAATTAAATGAAGTTAGTGAAAGAAGTGTTAGTTAAAATAAAATTAACACTAAATATCAATAATAATTTTTAAGATAGCAAATCTTTATTTACAAGATTAAGATCAATTAAAAAAAATAAAATTTAGTTAATGATTAGAATAATTTAAACATTTTAAAATTTGTGAACCTTAAAATGCTACCCTATAATATAATATTAATGTTATACATTTATTAAATTCTAAAAGTATAAGTAAAATGTTATCCATAATTAATGCATATACATAAATCTATTATATATATGTGATATAAATTAGTATATAAAATTTTTAATTTTAAAGGAATTTTAACTATTTTGAATTTCCTCATTCACTACATGTCAAATTCAATAAAACTAACTCTAATTTAAAGAAAAATAATTCATTAATTATAATTTTTAAGATAATAAATATTTGTTTATAAACAAATTTAAAATTATATATTATTAAAATTCCATTATTATGAAATTTTCGCACATATATATTTATTTACTATATAATACTCAAGTTATACATTTAATAATTCCAAATGCATAAATAAAGCATTACAAAGAATTAAAGATATATTTAATAACTCTAAATACATAAACAAAATATTATGCCAAAATTAATTCATAAATACATATTTATTTAATGTTAAAAACATATAAGAACTGCATAATATAATAATATAAATAGTGACTTGAATATATTTAATTATATATAGATAGACAGATAGATAGAAATTTAATGGTTTAAAGAATGACTTTTTCCTTACTGCATAAATCGTCAGACACATGCATTTCGCAGTTGCTTCTCGCATAAAGAGGACATTAAAAGGTAAAACAGTTTCAAATGCTAACAATAGCCAAGCTATTGCAAAATTACGAGTGTACACCGATCACCAAAATACAAATTATTTATCTAGGTACTAATGGACGAAGTAGAAGATAGACAGAATAGTAGCTTATATATATACTAGATGTTTAATAGCTCACTACTCTCAGATATTCCATCTTGTTTTAATATGTTGTGAAATCAAATTGTTGACTCCCTAGTCAGAATCATTTCTTGCATTCAGTTCAATAACAGCTTGGTCACTACTTCATACTTATCTTCGGCTACTTTTCAATAGATTCGGTGATTCCTCTCTTTCCGGATCATATAAATAGTTGATATGAAAGCAACTTGAAAAAAGATGACATTTTCATTACCTAGTTTAGTGAGATTAATGAACCATCTGAGACTAAGTTTCCAATCATAGTTATTATTCACAGCACCCACCATTTCTTGGATATTGACTCCAAATGGCTTTGGAATAAACACAATTAAAGAACACATAATTCCTATCTTCTTCAACTTTCTGGCAGAGTATGTAGCAGGTATCATCTAAGTTAAACCATCAACTTTTTGTCTGCAGCCTATTTTTAATAATTAGCCAAGTTATAACGAATGCTTTGGATGTGCAAAGGGTTTTTCCAGACCAGGTTGAACCACGAGACTACCGGTAGATCTTGTCTGAAAATCCAGTGACAAGATGCAGTTATGAACAAACTGTTTGGGTGACGGGTCCTTATACACAAGTTAAATGCTATACTCTATAAAGTTACTTTTACCACTACTATTACATTATGTGGAAGGAACAAAACACCAAAAGATTTACCAACTCAGAAGAAGGAAAGTATCAACTAGCTAATAAAATTGCTAACTGGATTTTGCATTATTCAGTCTCTCCTGACATAATTTCTAAGTGAAAATTTTGACAGGATACTATGTTGATTTCGAAGTATTCTCTGTGACGTAGCTCTTCTTTTTGTATATTTAGCTAGCATGCTTGTATATAGGCTAACAACATAGAACTCATTATAATGTTAGTTTTTTAGCTTTGTCTATATTAATGAAAAATTTATTTAAAAAAAAGTTGTACACACGTTATTAAAATATCCAGAAGATATTAAAATTTTCTTTACATTTGAAAATAAAACAATTTTTTTATAAATTTTGAATATCAATATAAATTATAGAAGATGTATGTGAATATTTATTTAAAAGTGAATTTAATATTATAAATTCCCATGAATTAAAATAAGATTTTATTATACAATTCCTAACATTTGTTATTTTAAAAGAATTCTGTTTAATTTAAATTAATATCATTTTAATCAAAACATTCTCATCATTGTAAATGAACATACAATAATTTTTAATTATTTATGTGAGCTATTTTAAAATTGTGCAAAGCACTCCATTAGAACTAATTAATGCATAAGGAAGAGTTACATTAAAAAAATTTTAAAAAATTTTGACATAGATAAATTATGGTGAAATAATTATATTAATTTCTTTTCATTATTTTAAAATAAATGTAATTATAAAATCAAAGCGCAGCTTTTATACGTGCATCAACTTTAACTAGGTAGTTCCTCGAGGGTGTATTGGACTCAGTTAGATAGCTCTGGAAAGGAACCTTTGCCTAATGTTGACACCTCCTAACATATTAACAGACTATCTTAAAGCAATGTTATAGGGGACCCTTTCGACAAGCTTAGATTTATTCTCCCCACAAAACGACATTGGGTCAAAGTTAGTTTCTCCACCTTTAGATGCACTAAAAGCTAGAGTTCACAATATCAACAAAGACGATGCCAAAAGAAATATAGCAGCACAAACTTTCAACTTCCGCGAATTAGCCACAGCCACGAAGAATTTCATACATGAGTGTCTGATACGTGAAGGAGGATTTGGATGAGTCTATATGAAGGGAGAAACTTGAGAAAACTGGACAGGTACATTAGATTCCTTTTTCGATGTTGTAAACCAACTTTTCATTGGGTTTTCTTCTTCTCTTTTTTCTTTCAACGAACAAATTTTGAGTACTGAAAGTGGGTAATTTTCATTCAGGTTGTGGCAATAAAGCAACTTGATAGAAATGGACTGCAAGGAAACAGGGAGTTCCTTGTTGAAGTGTTGATGCTGAGTCTCTTACACCATTCCAATCTAGTAAACCTTGTTGGATATTGTGCTGATGGAGATCAAAGGCTTCTGGTTTACGAGTATATGTCCTCAGGATCTGTAGAAGACCATCTTTTCAGTAAACAATCATTACTTTGTTTACCTACATTTCTGTAATTGAAACAAAACAAGATGATCGGTCGGTATTATAGTTGGAAGGATCATGAGTCAATATCAATCTGAGCTTGTATAAACATGTCAAAACCTTTAATCTTCATTGGTTTAACTCCCAGTGGTTATTTACACAACTAGCAGTGAAAGATCGAATAATTGTAATAGGTGATTTTCCACTGACCCAAATTCTGAATTTTCAGATATTTCACGGGAGCAAAAGCCTCTAGAATGGTTTACGAGGATGAAAATAGCACTAGGTGCAGCCAAAGGCTTAGAATATTTGCATAACAAGGCAAATACTCCTGTAATTTACCGTGACTTCAAAACATCCAATATTTTGCTGGACAAGGATTACAATGCAAGACTTTCCGATATTTAATGCTTGCAAGATATTTAAATTAAACTTAAAACATATGAAAATTTAGACAATTGATTTTTATCTGTTATATATCACATAGTTACTGATGTGATACAAATTTATTATTTTTGTTGAACATATAAATCCCTCTTTATATATATATATATGATAAAGAGGGATTTATATGTTCAATAAAAATTATATATATACATATATATCACCTGACAAAGTAAGACTCATTTATTTGATTAAACTTAAATTAATGTTAATATTATTTTCTTTAGCTTTGCTTAATTTTTAATAAATATATTAAATATAATTTAAGTTAAATAGCATGATTTACTTTACTAAACTATTTTAAAAAATTTAAAACTCTCATTATCCTAAAATTTCAAATTGATTAGCTCCTCCATCATCATCGTCATCATGGTCCCCCTCCCTCATCCTTTGATGTTTTCCTCCTTAGTGTCTTCCTCTCTTTCCCTCTTCAATACTTCATTTCATTTGGCTACTAATTCTTAAGTTGAGTTAAGTACAAGACATCATCTCAAAGTTTTGTGTGGAATTGATAGTTTGTTATCGAATGAACATAGATCACTAATGGGTGCAATAGAAAAAGTATGGACAAAAAATGGCCAAAGGAAATCAATGTCTTAGCGTTTTTTTTTTTTTGGAAGAATGTCTTAGAGCTTATTCTTAGATAACTAGAGAAGGCTACTATTGCCGTCACCTCAATGATAAGTGGTGCTAATGGCACCACTACCTCCACCAACCATAACAACAATAGCAATAGAAGAGGTAGAGGAGGACGATTGACCCACTGAATCTATTTGTAAGCATACATAATTAATTGCAACAAATATCAATCTCATAGGAATAATATCACTATGTTTATTAATTTTAATTAAACAAATTTAATAAAGAAAAAGATTATGAAAGATAATTAATTTACTAAACTAATGAAAACAATGCAGATAAGCTAGTAAGAAAGGAAAATCCATCACGAAAATATTAAGGCTTCGTGGTTCACTTGTATAAGATTCTAATTATTAGATGAGATTGATTATCTAAGTAAAAAAACAATTAAACCAATATGTATGTGATCTCTTCCTGGGCACACATGTATATCTAATTAAGAAAATACCATCTCTTAATATGTAAATTAACCTAATTAAATTAATTAAGTGTTTTTAACCTAGTTGGTTGTCACAATAGTCTAGGACACATTCATTTTCTAATGCTAAAATTTTTATTTTGCTAATGAATTCACCTCTCGATCCTTCACATAATCCTTAAGATTAATTCTATGATGGCCTGTCACAAACTCACAATAAGAACAAAAGAAATAAATTCAAGCAACAAGTAATCAAATCATGCATTGATAATTAAAATATCCATTACAAGCTACATTTTTTGTCCTAAGTAGGCTTTTCAGTTACTAAATATAACAAAAACAAAACCAAAATCAATCAATCTCAATATAAGGGAAAAGAATAGAAGAAAATAGTTAAATAAGTTGTCACAATCTCCTCCAATCTTGTTTCAATTCCTCCTTCGATTCTAATAAAGAATAAAAATATGAAGAAAAAAAACAAGGTGGCTATTGAACACCTTCCAAAAGTCCCCTAGGCTAAACTTAATAAAAATATTTATAGTTAGGGTTACAAAAATAGAATTCTAAAATACTTGAACATGTTCTCGAAAATTATACACGAGAACTAGCATCGAACTAACATTGACATTAACTTTGGTTTTGATCTAAAACTTTTTTGCATCGTAAAGTAGTATGTAAAAAGTGCCTGGCATCAAGTTATAATTGATGCCAGTTTTATTATATGATTTTCTATGTAAAAGCATGATGAGTCCGATATTAGTCCATATACCACTCTAACGTTAGTCTTCTTTTGTAGTTTAAGGGCATTGGATTCTTTGGATGTATTACTTGTTGCTAAAGTGGTAGCACTCATGGTGATACCATAAATCTGGGTTGTCTTCGTAACTTCAAATTCGAGATTCATTTCTCTACCTATAAATTTGGGTGAATTTTACTTAGTGATTTTCCTTTGAGATTTCTACCTTATATTGGATCCTAGGAATTCACTAGACCCAACTCATGAAATTGGTATTATATTTGCGAACAAAAACCCCTATTCCTGAATTTGATGCTGACACTAAATGATCTTCCATAATTTTCAACTTCTTTATGACGTCTAACAATATTTGTAAATTGAATTAATGGCATTAGCAGTTGCCATTAGTGGGAACAATTCTTCATTTATCAACATAATCTAGCCAGCTTTAGTGAACATGAGAATTCCTTTATTGATCTAATCTTGGATCATATTCTCAAATCTCCAATATGAATTTGTTGAGTGGCTCCAGGTATTGTAATATTTGCAATAGTCTCTACCTCTAATTTCCTCTTTTGTAGGAATTCTATGCTCTAGGGTAATGTAATAAATTTTTCTTGTAATAAATAATAAAAAAAATTTCTTTGTTTTGGAGGTTTTAAAGGTGCACAAAACTTGGGTCAACAAAGCTTGCATTTTTTTTGACTTTAAAGACTTTACGCTCCAAAGATGGGCAAACGCAAGTTCCAAGGATGTTGACTTTGGTTACTGTTGAATTGTAAAAACTTTGTAGCATCAGTGCCTAGCGAATTTCTTTTATAGTTCAATGTGCAACCCTCTTTAAGATAATTTCACACATTTAGTTTCTGGAAGCGTGATCCATCATCAACTTTTTATTTCTTAAAACGAGTGATGAACATATCAGTATTCTCACCATTCTTCTAAGTGTCCCTTGAAAACTTAACTATACTAACTTCGAGCTCAATCCTAAAACATTGGGTATGAAATTTTTTTTCATTTCAGCCTAGAAAAAAATAAAATCCCTAACAAAGCAGACCACAAAAAAGAAATTCTTATTAATAAATTCAGAAACGACCTGAGCTTAAAGTAGTTAAAGTTTTTATAATTGGCTAATTCTCTATATTGTATATTGAATCTAGTTATGTGCTTAACAGTGGATTGTCCATTTTCATTAGAAAACAAGTTGACTTTGGGAATTCTATAGCCTTGATGATAAGGATTCTCCTAGATAAGGCTTGTAAAATTTTAGACAACCAAGTTGTCTTAAACCAAACCTGTATAATTCCTAAACCACTTCTATATCAACCTATAATTATCTCATTTTTAGTGGGTCAATAATGGGTTTTATAGTTTACAATTGCAATATTATCTCCTAAACTATATTGTAGTCCATTGCAGTTACAATTGCAATGTTACCTCCTAAACTATATTATAATCTGTTAGCTTTAGCCCCCACCAAATCCTTGTCTACCAAGAATTTGAGGCATGATTGCATGTCAGCCATTACAATGATTAACATAGGAAGGCGCCATAAGAATATCCTCTCTCTTGTGTGGAAGGATGTACCTTTCATCTATGGAGGAAATGGGTGGAAGGCGACCCATTTCTTTGCTAAAGCGGGCAAAGTTTACCTAATAAATTGTATTAGAGAGGTAGATAATTTGTCATTCTTCTTTGTCAATATTTAGATTGTGTTAGCCATGGAGGCCACGTTAGACTTGAACTCTAGAACTTTATTTATACAAACGACATTCTTCCGTAGTAGCAATTTTAGGATCTCACTTGCAAGGAAGTTAGCTAAAAGCGAGGTTGTCTTCTCAAGATTTTCTACCATCTAGGATAAAGTTTTCATTTCCTACAACTGTTAGGATCTCTTCCTCTAAAAGAGATTTATTTTCTATTTTGTGTTCTTGGCATTGTAATCTCACTGGGCGTACCAAATTGTTTGGTATTAATCTGGAATTCGAATGTGCTAGGGAGAAATTCTCCCAAAATTTATACCTCACCTCTATCGACGATATAAGTAGGCTTCAAAAAACCTAGAAAATAGAGTTCGAAGCTACCAAAATGCTATAAAATGAAACCTAAAACAAAATGTGTTCAAAATATGATAATTAAACTCTTTGAAGAGTAATTTTTGTTGTACTATGATTATACTAGTCTAGGAATTGTGTTGTCTCCTCCATTCTCATGATGTTAGTGAATTTATAATCTTCTCATCCTTAAATAATTTTTTATTATAACTACCTACTTATTTACATTTTAGCTAACTACTTGTTACTATTTCCTAAACTTTTAGGTTATAAACTTTTGCTTCAAATAACTTCTTAACATCTTATTAACTATTTTTTACCTTCTAACTCACTCAGTTGCCTATCTTCTACATTTTTCAACTTTCATGTTCTAACTATTCGCTATTATTTTTCGAAGCACATACCAATTATATATTAAATATCTAAAATTCTTGATTCTTTAAATTTTCAATTATTTCTCATGTGCACAAATTCTTTGGCTAAATAACTCCCAAGATCTAAACCCTTATTATTTTCCAAAATTTGCACCTTTTTTTTAAATTTGATTAGTTTCTTAAAAAATATGACAATTTGATATTTTACAATATATTTTTATATTTTATTAAATGAACCAAAGTATTAATTTTGTAACTCAAAAACTAAAATAAATATTGCATTTATAAGTATGAGAAAAAATATATACAAAAAACATGTGTGTTGTGCCAAAACCTGCTATCTAGTAAGCGGATAGAATATAAAACTTGTAGAATCCAGTATTTCCAAACTAGTTCAGTTATACGTGAATCAAGACTTACTGATGTAGCACCAGAATTCTGTGTACCAATACTTACTAAGACTTAACGCCAAATGTACCAATACACAGGAAGATTAAATACTTTCAGGCGAATTGTCCCTGACATATATATGTACCAATAAACAAAAATGGAAGATTAAATACTTTCAGGCGAAATGTCCCCGACATATATATATATATATATACATATATGTGTGTGTGTGTGTGTGTGTGTGTGTGTGTGTGTATATGTGTGTGTGTGTACACACACACATATACA
>JAOTAX010000198.1:31658073-31687619 GCA_025629825.1 Erythroxylum guanchezii | reverse complement strand
TATGTATATATGTATGTATGTATACACATATATATGTGTACTACACATATATATGTATATATGTGTATACATATACATATATATATATATATATATATGTCGGGGACATTTCGCCTGAAAGTATTTAATATTCCATTTCTGTGTATTGGTACATATATATGTCAGGGACAATTATATATACATACATACATATATATATATATACATATATATACACACACACACATATATATATATACACATGTATATGTATATGTATATGTATATGTATATATATATATATAATGCTAGGGTGTACACAGAGGCCTTCCATAACATAATGTAACATAAGCCCTTATATGTAAATGAAGCAAAGTTCTTTTATGAGCTTTTTTTGTTGGGAGCCTTAAAAAGGAAAAAGGGAAAAGAAAAAGAAAAAAAGAGTGAAGATTTGGTAATGTGAGTGCAAAACCATAGGGTAGAAGTCTTCAAAGCATCGAGGGATGATGAATTCTTAACTTTGCGATGCTACTGCAACATTAAATACCTATATCTTTGCATCAATCTCCTAGTTGCAAGAGTTGCCACCTCACTTACACTCAGTGTACCAGTATTCATAATTGCAACAAATTCTTGAGTAATCTCCTCTTGCACCTTGTTTTGCGCATTCTCAAGAGGGTCTCTATTAACATCATTAATCATAGGATTCTCTCTTACTTATGTAGTTTTGACAGCAGGCGGCACTGAGTTTCCAGATGTCTTTGGCTCATCTGACTTAGGATCTTTATATTTCACTTCATTACTGTTCAAGGATTTCTTAACAACAATATTTGTTGTCGTGGCTGAAGGTTGAATCACAGAAGGTGGTTTAAATTGTTGAACTTGTGGGAAAGTTCCAACTCTTAGTGTCTCTAGATTCTGTATTATGGGCTCTATTGATAGTGGTAGTTTACATTATGTTTTCGTAAGCATCTTAGTGTGTTTTTAGGTATTGATTAAATGAATTGTGCATGTTTAGGTTTAGAATTATGCCAACATGACTATGTGTTACTATTTTTTAGTGTTATGTAGTTTAGAGCATGATATTGGACTTTAATTTTGTGTGCATGAATATTTTGATATGTTTGTTAGTGTATGAAATCAGATGAAGAAGATCAAACGAAGTTAGAGAAAGTATGGACAAAAAGCCAGTATCATGATCGTGACATCTTTATCACGGTCACGATAGAAGACATCATCCCAAGGTCACGATTATGACACCTTTGTCATGATCGTGACAGAAGGCAAATTTCAAAGGTCACGATCATGATAGAAGGCATTTTTGAAGGGTCACGATCATGACACCCCTGTCACCATCATGACAGGCGTTCACCAGACATGAGGATCTTCTTCTGTTCACATTTTTAAAGGTCTTCCTGGACTTTTTGGCCTGGGTAAAACCTAGTTTTTACCCTAAATAGCCTAGGAACTATATAAGATCATAAAATCAACCTAATCAAGAGAGCCTCTATTTGTCACTTTGGGAAAGAAGATAAGGAAGAGAGAAGAAGGAGAGAAGAGAAGAAGGAGTTACAACCATTATAAGTTATTTCTACATGCCTTTTGTTATTTATTTAATCTAACGTATGCTTTGGACATGGGTATGTTGAATATATTATTAAGGATGTTTTAACTTTATTTAGGGATTGATTCTTTAATCATTTTGTGACCTATTGCTTTTGATGTTAATGAAATTGTTTAAGTGTTGTGATGTTTATGGTTTGCATATGTCGATAACAAATTGAGAGATTAAATCGATAGTAACATGATTAGGTTAGGTAATGGGAATTAACAACCTAATAGATCACATAAACATCAAATCGGTAATTATACGAATAGAGATTTTGTGTGAAAACCCGATTGTCTATTAGATTGCTTAATAACTAATTGGAGACATAGGTTGTTTTTGTTAATTGAGAAATTGTAAAATTGAAATTTTGGATTCAATTAGGGGTTATTAACTAGGGTTTAATGATTAGATCTTAAGAAAGAATAATAAACCCTTCGGAATTCTAGGACCAATACCAATGAAATCAAAAGTGATTATGGTAGTAAAATGACGATATAATGAATCTCATATTCTCATAATTTTTTGTTCTTGTTTTGTTACGACATCTAAATTAATAAGTGGTTAGTGCTATATTTTGATCTACTTGTGTTAATTTCATAATTTCAAATTCAATCAATCGATATTCAATTGCTTAATTTTTTGTTTAGTTTTATTTTCATTTTTCACATTTCTATACCTTAGACAAAGTTAGGATTTAATTAGTTTAGCTAATTCCTCATAGGACTTACACATCAACTACTACGCTTATAATTCGTGCACTTGTGGAACATTGAGGGTTTTATATGAGTAAACTTGCTAAACAATTTTTTGGCACCGTTCTTGGGGAGTTAGTTTTGGATTAGTTGGATTCCTTTGTTCTAAGGAATTGTTCGCCTTTTTTGTGTCCGTGCTATTGCATGAACACAGGAGTTACTTGGAGTTCAAGCAGGATCACCAAAATGTTAATACTTGACATCACCTGATTGGAACGAGCAATTCAAAAAGGAAGACGTCAAGCAGAAGAAATCAAAGAAACAATGGCAGAAGAATTTAATCAAGAATTCAATCAACAAGTTAATCATGGAGACTAGTAGTGAATGTTGATGGATTTCATGAGATCGGTATTCAACGTTGTAAACTAAGGCATCACTCAATTATCAATACAAGCAACCTCACTTGAGATTAAAACAGCGCTGCTAAACATAATGCAGACCAATGTGTAATTTTACAGGTTAACGAATGAGGATCCTAACCTCCATTTGGTTAATTTTTTGGAAATATGTGATACCTTTTGATATCATGGAGTGTCTGAAGATGCTATTAGGATGAGGCTCTTTCTCTTTACTCTCAAGGGTAGAGTCAAGACATGGTATTACTCATTAAACCCAGCAAACATCACAACTTGTGAGGAATTGGTGTATGTATTTTTGGATAAGTACTTCCCTCTCACAAAGACGACAAAGTTGATAAAGGAAATTACAAATTTCGAACAAAGTGATGGGAAGTCACTTTATGAAGCATGGGAACAACATAAGGATTTGCAAAGGAGGTGCCCTCACCATAATCTACCCAAAGAATTCTTCTACAAACCTTCTACAATGGAGTTACTTCACCCATAAGGGCCACCATTCATGCAACATCTGGAGGATCTCTAATGAGAAAGAAAATTGAGGAAGCTGAGGAATTATTGGAAGAAATGATAAGTAATTGTTGTCTTTGGTCGATGGATAGAAGTAGACAACAAACAATCTTCTGTGAGCAGAAGGGAGCCATTGCTGTTGACTCAATAAAAAAATGCCATCCAAAATTGATAGCTTAACATGACAACTTAACAATATAAAAGTCTCCTCTTCATCTTTTGTTAAAGCAATTCAGTAGAGATGTGAATTATATGGACAAGATGACCATGATACCGTCGACTGCTTCTTAATGCCAACAAATGAAACGGAGCAACTTAACTATATGGGAACCTAATTTGGTTGAGGGGGGAACAATCCTTACTCCAACATATATAATCCTGGGTGGAAGAATCACCTAAAATTTTTTTGGTCAAACAATGCGGGAGGTCAATTCCTACCTCAAGTGCCACCAGGATTTCAACAAGAGAAACCAAACTCGACAGACGCTAAGCTAGACAAAATCTTGGACAACCTCAGAAGCATGGATGATAATCATAAGAGGTTGGAAGGAAGATTTGAACAATTAATAAAGAACCATGCCTCTTCCATCCATAACCTAGAAGTTCAAATGAGCCAATTGGCAAATGCATTGTCTGCATGAAGTGCGGAGAGCCTTTCAAACAACATTGAAGCAATCCCAACGGAGCAATTAAATGCAATCGCACTTCGAAGGGGGAAGGAACTAGAGCAACTCGTAGAGACAAAAGTTACACCCCACCCTGTAGAGAAAAACCAAGAAAAGAAGAAGGATGTGGACATGAGCGAATACCCTCCTTACAGTGCCCCTCCACCATATCCACCTAAGATCCCATATCCTTAACGATTGTAAAAGAACAAATTGGATACATAATTTGCAAAGTTCGTGGAGAAATTGAAGACTTTGCAAATAAATCCTTCTTTCGTCGAGGCATTTGAACACATGCCTAAGTATCTAAAATTTTTTAAGGACATATTATCAAAGAAGTACACATGGGAAGAAAACTAACTAGTAGCGTTAACTGGTAGTTGTAGTTCCATCGTTACTAGCCATATGCCTTCCAAGTTGAAGGATCTAAATAGTTTCATAATACCCTATGTGGTTACTGAATTTGAATTCATAAAGTGCTTATGTGATTTAGGAGCAAGCATCAATCTGATATCATTGTTGATATTTAGAAAATTGGGCTCGATGAGGTCAAGCCAACCTTGATGCTAATTCAGTTGGTTGATTAATTAATCAAGAAATCGTTTGGAGTGGTGGAAAACGTGTTAATGTAAGTGGACAAGTTCATTATCCCTGTAGACTTCGTTGTTCTTGATTTTGAAGAAGATAATAACTATCTATTAATTCTTGGATGACCTTTCATGAACACAGGAAGAGCATTGATTGATGTTCACGAAGGTAAATTGACACTTCAAATTGGTGAAGATCAAGTGGAGTTCAATATAAACAAAGCCTTGATATTATAGATGAAAGTATTCAAGAGCAAAAAGGGAGTTGTGTTTAAGAGGTCAAATTAGTAGAAGTAGAGATAGATAATGAAACTAAGAAGGCGAACAAAGTTGAGTTTGAGGAAGATGTTGACATGGAGGATTCAAGTGTTCAGACTCATCAAGAAATATTAGTATGAATCGAAGCACACATACCACCCTCCACAGAGAAACCACCAACTCTAGAGCTTAAACCTTTGCCCACACATATCAGATATACCTTTCTAAGTACATGCCAAACTATATCCATTTCCAATCAATTGGATGGGGAACAAGAAAGTAGGGTGGTAGAAATTGTTAAGAAGGGGATTAAGGCCATAGGACCGCAAATATTTGACATTCGAGGTATAAGCCCAAATGTTTTTATGCATAGGATAAACCTTAAAGAAGGGAGCAGAGCGATGAGGGAACGTCAACGTAGGTTGAACCCTCACATAAAAGAAGTGGTCAAGAAAGAAGTAGTGAAGCTCTTAGATGCGGGTATCATATACCCTATATCTGATAGCGAATAGGTCAGCCCAGTATAATGTGTGCCGAAGAAGGGTGGAATGACCATTGTGGATAGTGAAAGTGGGGAGTTGATTTCGATAAGAACAACTACAGGATAGAGAGTTTGTATAGATTATAAAAAACTTAACAAGTTGACTAAAAAGAATCACTTTCCTCTCCCATTTGTAGATCAGATGATCGAGAGAGTAGTTGGTCACTGATTATATTGCTTCCTAGATGGTTATTCGGGATACAACCAGATATTCATCTATCCCGAAGACTAAGAAAAAACCACTTTTATATGTCCTTATGTTACATTTGCATATAGACGACTGCTTTTCAAGTTTGCGTATAGACGAATGCTTTACAGGTTATGCAATGCTCTAGCTACATTTTAGATATGTATGATGTCTATCTTTGCGGATATGATCAAGGACATAATGGAAGTTTTTATGGATGATTTTTCAATATTTAGAGACTCTTTTGAGTAGTGCCTGATTAATTTGGACAGAGTACTCCAAAGATGTGAAGAATCACATTTGGTGTTAAATTGGGAGAAGTATCACTTTATAGTGCATGAGGGGATATTTCTAGGGTACAAGATTTTACATAAAGGAATTGAAGTGGATAGAGCAAAAATGGAGGTCATAGAGAAGCTCCCATCTCTCATCAATATCAAAGGCGTGCGAGCATTCCTGGGTCATGCTGGGTTCTACTGTCGTTTTACTAAAGATTTCTCGCAGATTGCAAGATCATTGACAAACTTATTAGTCAAAGAAGTTCTTTTCCATTTTGATGATGATTGTTTATCTGCATTTAATCAATTGAAGGAGGCACTTATATAAGCCCCAATCTTAACGCCACCTAATTAGACACTCGCATTTGAGGTTATGTGCGATGCTAGTGACCAAGCTGTAGGTTGTGTGTTAGGTCAAAGAAAGGACAAGAAGTTGCATGTGATATATTACGTAAATAAGACACTTACATGACCTCAACTAAATTAAACCACCACAAAGAATGAGTTACTTGCAATGGTGTATGCATGCGACAAGTTTCATTCATACCTCTTAGGTTCTAATGTGATCATATTTACCAATCACACTGCGCTAAAATATCTTTTTTCCAGGAAGGACGTGAAGCCAAGACTCATTTGATGGGTGCTACTTTTACAAGAGTTTGACATTAAAGTGCGAGATAAGAAGGGATCAGAGAATGTGGTTATAGACCAATTGTCACGTATGGAAGGAGGGGAATTCGAGCAAAGTGATGACATTAATGAAAATTTTCTTGATGAAAATATGACGTTACTCAACAACATGGTGACACTATGGTTCACTGATATAGTTAATTTTGTCGCTAGTGGTAAGCTCCCTTCTAATATGTCGTATCAACAAAGGAAGCTATTCTTGTAAGAGTGTACCTAATCTCTGTGGAGTGAACTGATCTTATATCAGATGTGTGCTGATGGACTGATAAGACAATGTGTTTTGGAGGAAGAGATGTCGGACATATTGATGCAGTGTCATGAATCTTTGTATACTGAACATTATGGCGCAAACAAGACAGAAACCTGAGTACTTGAATGTGGATTTTATTGGCCACATCTATTTAAAGATGCTCAGGCGTTTGTGACGCAATGTGATAGATGTCAAAAAGTGGGCGACATCTCGAAAAGAGATGAGATGCCCTTATCCAACATCTTGGAAGTCGAAGTTTTTTATGTGTGGGGCATCAACTTTATGGGTCCTTTCCTATCCTCTAATGGGAAAACATACATTTTAGTAGGCATAGACTACGTATTAAGATAGGTTAAAGTTGTGGCAACTCCAACAAATGATGGAAAGTTTGTTCAAAAATTCATTAAACGGTTATTCAATTGATTTGGAGTGTCAAAGGCAATTATAAGTGATGGAAGAGCACACTTTTGTAACAAATCTTTTTATGCTCTCCTTAAAAGATACAGAGTCCAACATCATGTTGCCACTCCTTATCACCTGCAAACAAGTAGACAAGCGGAAGTCATGAATCGGGAGTTAAAATGCATTTTAGAAAAGACGATGAATAGTTTAAGGAAGGACTGATCATTAAAGTTTGATGATGCCCTATGGGTTTATCAGACCGCTTTCAAAACTTCGATCGGAATAATTCCCTTTAGGCTCATCTATGGTAACGCTTTTCATTTTCCTGTGGAACTAGAGCATCGAGCATATTGGGAAATGAAAATTTTAAATTTTTATTTAAGCTAACGAATGAGAAACGACTTTTACAACTATATGAACTTGATGAGTTTTGTTACAATGCATATGAAAATGGAAAAATCTATAAGGAAAAGGTGAAGAGGTGGCATAATTATAATCTGAAGCTATTTCCAGGAAAGCTTAAATCACGATGGAGTGGACTTTTACGGTTACCCGAGTATTCACCTATGGAGCCCTAGAATTGGAAAATTTGAATAAAGAAACCTTTAAGATAAAAGGGCAACATTGCAAACCGTATCTCGGAGGAGTGGTCTCTAAGGAAAGGGAAGTAATTTCTTTCCTTTCAGATAATTAAAACGTGCTTCCAATTTTAAAGGTTAAGCTAACGACTATAACTTAGCATGTTCAGTAATTAGTTTTCTTTCGAAATTTGGAGATGACGCAAAGAAGTAAAATCAAAAATAAGAAAGAGCATAAAAATTCGCACTGTCACATTCGTGACTCCCTCGTCTTGATCGTGACCCAGTGTTGGAAGCTATAGTCCCGATTGTGACCTAGTATTAGAAGCTAATATCACAATCATGACTTGTAGTGGAAGCTACTGTCACGATCCTGACACTCATGGTCACGATCGTGAGTGTCAAGATCGTGACCTACAGCGGGGCAACGATGGAACATGTGAGTTTCAGATTTCTTTCCCCCCTTTTTTTCCTTCTTTCTCCCCTTAACTTATATATTCACCCTTACCCTCATTTTTCTTACCCACAGCACTCTCTCCACTCTCTCTAGAATCAAAACTCTCTAACTCTCTAACTTCTCTCTACATCCAGCCTCAAATTTCCTTCTTTCTTTTAATTCTTCAACCACAAAGTACTTACTCCAAATAGGCCCAAGGATTAAGCAGACGGTAAAGCAAGCACAACCTTTCGCCCACATGAAAGTATTAGGGCACAGTCAACGAAATTGAGCGACAAATTACGGAGCATCATTTTCGATTTAATCAGAAGAGGAAGGTGCTCTTTTTTGAACTCTTCATGATTAAAATGTAGTTGTTCTAAAATATTTAGACATTGATATCTTGGAGACTCTTAAACTATGAAAGAAGGTTGATAATTTATGTCAACAAATTTAATAGGAAAACTCCATGAACTTTAACTTTTTTATACATAAGGAATTAACCCTAGAATTCTTCACATCTCTTTAATTTGAGCAAAGCAGCCCTAAGGAATTTTGGTTTCGGTTGCGTGGTTGACCATATGTGTTAAACCATGAAACCATGTGTGAAATTGGTGGATTCCCAAAATCGACCATTGTGGATCAACACGATGATTTCCGTGCTAAACAGTATTGGACACAATTGACAAGGTTGGACAACTGTGATCCTAAAAATGCACACAACAATATCATTTGCAGTCTTGAATACTTGTTGCTACACAAATTCATGTGCCAAACCATTTTCGATAAAAGTGAAAGCAATAAGTGTTCAGTCAGAGAGTTATTTCTTTTGTAGTGCATCGATCATAGCATTCAAGTTTGCACAACCACTTATATTTTTAACACCATTATTGCTACTCTAAAAAAAAGAAGCAATAGTCTTGGCATGGGATATTTGGTTAATTCTATTGTTATTTACTACAGTATTGATTGTGAAGGACTAACTGTGCATTTGCCTGATTTTCTTAACCATCATCATATGAAGAGGGCTAAGATCTTGAAGGTCCACCATATGGAACTCTGAGACATTAGCTTGAAATCACATGTTAAGAATAGGGCAGGATAAGTCAGTTCTAGCTCGACACCACCGCATCAACAAATTAAAGAGTTGACCAATGAGGAATCTGAAAAAGAAGAAGCTGACAAATAGGAAAAGGTGCTAAATGTGACATTAGCAAAATGCTAAAGGAGATAGGAAAGGAATAACACCGACAATGTTGTGAAATACGGGAAATTTACAAATACTTTGAGGTTCAAGGAGTTCCAATACTACCTTTGACACTGTCACCACCTTAATCGCCATAACAACTTTATGCTCTAACCCTTATCTTTTCCTTTTGTTTTTATGTCCTTCTTGTCATTTTGTTTTATTTTACCCCTTAAGTGTTGTATGTTCTTCTCACATTAAGGCCAATATGTAATCCAAGTGTGAGGAAGTGTGCATTGTATTTTTTATCATGAGTGTGAAATTAGAACATAAATAAAAACACGTACTCATATTTAATATAACAATCAAATCAATTGCATTAATAAAAGAATCAAATCGTATCAAAGTATTAGCATAAGGTTCATCTAATTTAAATACTAACTGGACGTTTAGTTACACAAGCTAATGCATGACTGTGCATAACAAAATGCCTAAAAATCGTGAAATTACATGACCTGAGAGAAGTGCACGGCCGCACATCACTTCTGTGCTTCGTTTCTTAATTTTATGTCGTATTTTTATCCAAATTCTTTTCCTTTAAGTCCGTGAAGGTAATTATAACTTAAAAACACACTTGGAGCACATCAAGTACCAAATATAAAACAAAAGTATCAAATATCAATCAAAAACACATCAAATATGAGGTTTTTTGTACAAAAAATAATGGAACTTGAAAACATGAGACTGCATACAAGCGTCGGAAAGGCAGTGCTACAAATGTACGTACCAGGCCAAGGCTGGGGAGCATTGTATTGTTCTTTATTGCTCTCCTGTTGCTACGAGTCCTCGGGACAGATTTGATACCATGAGATGAAAAACACGAAAAGCAACTCATTTTTCAAAAATTATATTAGGTTCTTTGATTCAAGAATATAGTTCGTGCAAGTCCCCAGAAACTCTTACGCGGCCAAATCAAATGTCCCTCCAATAAGGCCAACTTCGACCCCTCAAGTTCAACAAGCTGAAATTTGATATAAGCATATGGAATTGTTCATAGGCTTAACTCGAAGGCCTTTTAGCAGATATCAGAATCCAGAAGAAGGTAAATATATAAACGTCATGAAAAGCCATGGCTTGTATATATATCTTGGAAGAGAATAATGAAGGTTAGAAGTCCAGGATTCACTCGATTAATAACATGGGTTGGGCATGATGCTTCCAATCCAGCTACACAATAATGGTGGTGGTTACGAATATGAGAATTAATAGCTGTTAACAAACATCGACCTTAACCCAGAAGTAAAAACCAACAAAGTTTAGAGGAATCCCAACAAAATAGAAACGAAAAGAAAAAGAACTTGGAAAGTAAACGGTTCAAGGAGGGCATTCCGTCAGTAAAATTAAAAAAATGGATAGATTAAGCGTAGAAAATGGAGAAAAAACAATGTATATCTGTGGTGGTAAATCCATTGACATGTGCGGAAGCTATGAAAGACGAGTATTTCTCTCCAACTACAATATCCCTATATTGGGGCTTCCCATGATTAGCAGTAACACGCAAAACAGTTCCAACGAAGATGGGAAGCTCATGTATTGGCAACTATGTAACCAAGTTGCGTTGTATATAGCAAACGTGCGCTGAACTATGGTCAGCACGAGACTAGCGCTGTTAACATTTTATCAATAAACAGCGACGGACATTTCAATCAGCCAAACCAGAAAAGAAAAAGTTAATTCCTTTGTAGAAGAAACTCAACTGATCTGAAAGAACTTCCAAGAATGGTAAGAAATCACAAGTGGTTCTGTTAAACGGAACCTACCGTCTCAAGTCTCAACATATGATGGATGCTAATGGCCCAAAGGGGTACTATATGCCTAGAGACATATGAATGCTGTGTTCTATGGAATCACAACTATTTCAAGTTTAGGCCCTCGCCCTTTTCTTTTGCCATGTCCTTAAATATTTTCCATACAAACGAGAACGTAAAGACTTCACAAGACACGATATGCATACAATAACAATGTGCAAGGGGAAAGGAACGATTTTTTCAATTTCCACGCCCTCTGGCTTTTTCTCTCTTCCTTTGAAATTTTTCCTCTCTCATTTTATTTTTGCATCTAATTGATATCCAGTTTCTGTTTCTCCAACTCCCATCCAACAATAGGCATATTCAATCCAATCTTAAAATTTGAATCAAAAATGTGGGTCAATTTACCTTAATGAATCTCACCAAAACGAATTTCATCGGCATTGAAACATCAACAGGCGTGTTCAACTCTCACAAGTGATCCTGTCTAACATTGGCATTGGAACAAATCCGAAACATTATTATCTCGTCTATCATGCCTAAAGTGATACATTAACTTCAACAGCCGAGTTGGTTAAGACAATGTTTTTCGTATTATCAGCCTTTGGGTGGTCAAGAGTTTCTAGTTTTACCCTGACATGTAAAGGTCTCATAAATATGAGATCCCTCAAATCACCATGTGACTGTAACAAGAGTTGAATACATGAATCTCTTTCCATTTCCCCACTTCTCGCTGGGTTCAAGATATCAGCTATCCTAGCTGCATACTTCTCCCGAGTCTCTTCATACTCTGGATGTGTTACAAGTTTCAGATACAGAGCCGCATAAACAACCACCTATTGTTATAAAACAAACCAAAAGAAGAAATCAGCAATGTTTTAAACCGTGAATTTCAAAAGAAGAATCATCGAATGTTATGGGGCTATATTCAAATATGCAAAAGAAGGGAAAGGCAGGCAGACAGAAGAACCAACATAAAGCTGCAGCCTTCCTCACCACCAGCTAACAGGAAATATGACTTTTATGTATATATCTCAAAACATATAATTATTAATGAAAGAAATCTAATCTGAAAACCAATGTAGTTGACCAACATAGTTGAATTGATTCCACGGTCAAATGCACTGGACATTAGGAGGATAGGACACAAAATTTTAACCCTGTCCAAGTCATTGTTCTTCGCACTGAAATCTAGATCCAAATGAAAAACATAAAATTCCACAAGCTTGGAAGACCAATTAGATCAAGCCTACCTCACTAGCTCCTGGACTAGTATTAACAGCAGAATCAATGTGAAATCGCCCATCTTGAGATTTCACATCCAAAGTTGTATGTTCCTCTTCAACATTTATTTCTGGTTCAGGTGTTTCAAAAGCGAGATTATCCAGTTCATCATACCACTGCTGTGCAGCACCAACCTGCAAATGTATACAATGCATGTAAGTTGCTAATACAAAAGCTTAACAGAAATCAAAAATAAAAAAATCAAATGATGGAAAGAAATGAATGCAATATTAAACCTTATTCGAGGATCCTACTGCGCCCTCTGCTCCTTGGACTTCAATAGCAGCCCCTCTTGCTTGCCGCTGTATACATTCTTCGCTTAATGGTTCAACAAGCTTGGTACCAACAGGGATATCTATGTTCAACCGTATGTCAATCCTGCCTGTTACAGAAAAAAGGCAAAATATTTCAAGATTTTCAGAGGAATCATTAGCAATGAAGCTACATATGAAATTAAAGGAACCAAAATTACTCCTTATAATAATGCAGAAGAAACATATGCTACCTGGCAACAAGGTGAAACATTGACTGTTATCGATGAATGTTTTGCAGGCTCCAGCGCTGTAAAAACACCCAAACCAACTTGCATGATGAAGGTTCTAAAAATTACACAAGTCTACATAAAACTCCCACCACAGCCAGAATAGCAAAGGCTAATTCATGGACTACTTGGAGGGAATTTATTGCTTGTCAAAGAACTACTGACCAATTTGAAACAATAAACTACACATAATAAACTCTGTACCCACACATAATAAACTCTCTCTAGAGGAAATGATATCCAATAAGGAAAGCCAAGGATCCCAAAATTTGAAAACGGGATGGTTGAACAGGCTCCAGCTTCTCTACTTAGCTTCAGTACCCTCTGTGCAACTTATAGAAATAATCGGAGAGATGAGGAATAGAACTAAACCACAAAAATGGATGACTAAAAAAAGAAAAAGGAAAAAGGAAAAAGGAAAGTAAGTTTGCCTATTTCCTACCTGTGTCACACATCACTATGTGATCTTGAAAAGTTGTTAGGGATGGTAAGAGACTAGCATATGAAAGCCATTTTAGTGAACAGTTGGTATCAGTTTGCACTTGGAACCAATTTCTTGGCAACTGTGTCAATATGGATTCTTTTTCCTTGATCAACAATCCACAAATCTCCATAATGTTCGAGTGTCCTTTACAGAATGTGAAAGCAAATGCTAAACATAAATGATTGACCAATATTGGAAACAAAGGAAAGTTAGGAAGCAATTACAAACCTTCAATTTTTTCTTTAATCTCTCCCGAAGCCAAATCCATAATCCATAGAGTTTCAAAGCTGCCAATAGAAGTAAAAATCCTAATATTCTGACAATAATGCTAAAAAATATTAACAAGGCATTGAGGTGAGAACAAGATATTAATCATTCAAACTCACAGCACCTTCAAACAGGTCAGAAATTGAACACATCCAGAAGGAACTGAATGCATTCAATACAAAGTCATTCCCCACAACCTCTAGAAAATCCGAGAGCTTTGGCTCCTAGAGCTTAAATCAATTAGAATATTGGCTCTTCCTTGTTAGTTCCAGTCATCCCAAGTGACAGATTTTCCTTTTAAAATGTCATTTCAAGTTTGTTGGGGTTCATTACATGAATACTTTTTCAATATTCTGTTTTTAGGTCAAAAATCAGAATAATCTAGTAACTAACAAATCCTTGTTCATTACCCCTCCAGGAATCATTTTTCAATATTCTGGTTTAGGTCAAAAATCAGAATAATCTAGTAACTCAAAAATCCTTGCTCATTAGCCCTCCATGTCATTTTAGACCTTTTGCTCCTTTTCTATCTACTTGGAGTACAGCCAAGAACGTCTATAGAATTTTCTATGATTGGGTTTTCTAAAAGAGAAAAGATCTTGGATTCTGAGACTTGCTGCTGTATAACTGATCCCAAATTCACTCTTTTAAAATCAATCAAGATTGTTAAAGCTGACCAATAATAATTACTTAACTGTCCAATTAACAATGAAGAAGTAAATTTTTTAAGTTTTTTGATGTCATGCATTATTGGGAAAATGTTCGCCTCTTTAAGCACACTGAGATTCCATGGGCCAGAACCTTTTCCCTTGACTTGGAGGTTGGTGGGATTTGAGGAACAAGTGCAAGAGGCAGTCAATAACTACTTAAGCCTCCAACAAAATAACGTTAACAATGTATTGAATGAGTGATCAGAGAAATATTATCAGGATCTAGGACTAGTCTTTACCTCAAGAAAAATGACGATCTTATTCACCCCCTGGCATGCTCAAAAGAGAATAAATAAAAGATGCATGACGGTATTATATTCTGAAATTGAGGAAACCAAGTCCATCTTTTCATCGGTAACCCCAAGTCAATAATTTTAATGAACTCTTTAAATAAGTTTCATCAGTAAAAACAAACAAAACTACAAAACATCTTTAAAGATCACCAAGATAAAACAAATTCTTCACCTGCGGCTGATGATTAGGAAATCATTATCCACCGATTTCAAGAGATGCCAAGGAAAAACCAGTGATTGGGAGCTGAACTCTTCAAATTCAGCTTTGGACTTCTTCCCAAAACCCAGCTTATTTGCAATCCAAGTCCATACACTCTTCTGTTTTTTTCTGATGCTAGAAGGATAAACTGTCTCTAAAACTCGTCTCTCCATATCAGCTCTCCTGATGGCATGGTTCTGGGATGAGGGTCATACAGCAAAATCAGTGATAGGCAAGTTAATAAAAAAGGGTGAGCTCCAAGTGAAGCACCATATTGAAATAATGTCAAAACAAAGGAGGATGTAGCTATCCTCCACTACAATATAAATAACATCATTTCAAAAAGTTTCCAGAGAATAATAATACAAAGAGGTTCAAGCAATCAGCTGAAAGATGATCATCAGGAAAATAAATAATGGTTAATTTTCTTTCATTGATTGAAAGTTAAGACAGAAAACTAACAGGAGCATGCACAAGAGAATGGAGAAGTCCGAACAGTGAATGTTGTATCAGACAAAGAATTTCAAAATTACTGCCAGCACACACCTTCGAGAATGCTTCTGTAGATATGTAGTTGACAACTACCAACTTTCATACTTGACACGCAATTTGATGCTTAAACTTTAAGCAGCTAGATAAATGCAAGCTCATCTAATTAAATTTCCTGTCAGTGCTATACTATAATTTCAGAAACCACTCAATAAAATGAAATCCACCTCAACTACCAAAAAGCTTACAGTTCACACTGTATTACAGGAAAAACATAAAATATTGATTATTCGAACATTCAAGCATTTCTATATTGACACATCACTTTAGATGTTCACCTCTGAGTCAACAACATATAGGCAATCTTCAGTATCACTGTAAATTGAAGCTGCTGGACGAATTAGCTTGGCTGACTCAAAGTCTCCATCCTCGAACCCAGGGGAAGAGCCAATCTGACATATAGATAAAATAAGTCAAAATCTAGCATTGTATTACCTAAATTTAACTTTTTGCGAAGCTTTAATGATTATAGAAGCAAAAGGAAAGCCAAATAACTTTGGTTAAATCCCCGTTAAACAGGATCCAAATTAAACGTAGAGAAACATTTAGAGCAACAACTTTTAACAAACTAGGGCTGGAATACAAGCAATTTTTCAGATGGAACAGAAATAAGAGTTAGATTTGAAACAAAAACTAATATTGAAACTTTTAACAAACCGTGATTGAGCAAGTGCTAATTATTTGTATTATTTAAAATAGAACTCCTAATTGCACTAGGATCGTCAACTCCTTACAACCCTAGCCATCAACCATATTGTACTTAATAGAAAAAAGATAACATAAGCATGTTAAACGAGGAAAACTTAGTAAAACTATTGAAATTGTAGAATGCTCCTGCATCCTTAAAGTCTTACACCTAGTGGGCATTAGAAATAAGGTAGCAAACATGTTGAATGATATAACCTCACAGTACACAATAAATTATATTTCTTAAGATTGTTCTTCCTATGTTTATTTGTAAATTTCAATGTTTTAAAAACTGGATCATAAGTTAAACCAATAAGGCATGAAGTTTAAAATTTAAAAGGTTCAACCGATATTAGACCATCATAAAACCGATTAAAGATTGAATAAAATTAAAGAATTTAAAATGTGATTGAAAGACATTGTCCTTATCTATCGAAGAATTTAAAGTTTAATTGTTAAAAGAGATTATTAAATGAAATTAATTGATTTATTTTAATTTTAGTTTATAAAAACTTATTAATTTATAAAAATTAACCGATTAATTAATACACTGATAGTTTTTAACAACAAGAATTATTAGCTTAAATCAAACTAGAAAGTTAAAAACCAAACTAAAAGTTAAACAATTCAAGATTTTTACAGTTGAACCAGCTAAGTCGGTTGAATTTTTTAATCATTGGTCAATCCTACTTAGTTTATATTTCCAGTGAAGTATCAAACACTCTCAATGCTTTTAAAGAATACTTCTCAAGGACACCACACAATTCCACTCTCAACTTATATTAAAAAAAATACCGCTCATTTTGATTGAACTCATATGATTTATCATACATACACAGTCTAGGATCTTTCCATTGCCGTCGAGTATGATGACACGATGATGATTGCTGTCAGAGAGGAACAACCTGTTCCCATTTTCATCAGCAGAGATGCAACCTGTCCATATCAAGATGGAAATGATGTGTAAAACATATTCTTCTATGTATCAAAATACTAAAAGCATATAAATGGCATTTGAGCACTTGCTTCTTCCATATAGATGTAACAACTTCCAAATAGATATAACAACAAGGACCTACTACATGCCAATTCCATACTGAAGAGCTTGGTCTAGGATTAGCAGTAAAATTTTCTATGAAGTTGAATACCGTAATGTGCATTTTCCATTATTAATGGGCTTAAAGATAGACAATGCGCAAGTCTTTTATTTACTTCAAAAATCCTTTTATCTTGAGCTTTGCTCTTAATCTCAGTTCTAGAATATGACTTGCTAGCTAGTGAACATCCAAATAAGGCATATACATAAATGAGTGCAACAGTTTCTGATCATGCAGACCTATAAGAGCGTGAATTCCATACAACCTGTACAACCATCAACATATAGTCATTTAACAGTTAAAGATGCATTCTATAGTCTGTACTTGATTTAAAGCACAGAATTGGCATTCAGTCTTGAAAAGTCTTAAGCAAATTTCAAATATCTGTTATTTTGCAACAAATGTAAAACACAACAGTACAACTCAAAAAATCATAAGCAAGCTCATACCTGGGAAGTAGAGAAATAAGTTCTGCAACAATGAGCATGAATTTGGTTCTTTTATGGTTTCTGACTGTTTAGACCAAGTGCCTTTTAAGCAGCGCAAACTAGGATTTTCCTCATCAATGTTCCCATCTGCTTGCTCATTTAGATTCAAAACAGCTGCAAGATAATATTAAGCTAAAGATAACAACCTGGAAAGATATGCTTGCACAAGTGGAGATGCAGATATTAGATCGTCCAACAGAAATTGCCTAACTGCACCCAGACCCAAACCCAACAAAAGGGGAAGCAAATTTCTTTTTGGAATAGGTAGATTGATAATCCAGTCACTAAATTTCCAAAATAACAGCACAGACCTATCCACTAGATTAACTTCTTAAATGGCGGTAACAGGGACATACCAGTGTATAACAGAACATTCACAACAAAGTTTATGCAGTTGTAAGAAAAGAGAAATTAGAATGTTTCCAGGGGCATTACTTCTACAAGAGAACAATATACACAAGAATTACCTTTATTAAGCATTTCAAGCTCTAAGTTTTCATTGAAAATAGCTGGATTCCTAAAATCTCTGAACAACACATAGAATGCCCCATTTTCTATCTGAATCCATAAAATACTAATTAGCAAAATTGCAAAAACAGAGTGCAAATTTAAGATACAAGAACAATATATGGCTACAGAGTTCATTACTAAGACACTTAAGGAATAACCAGGTGAATGAATATTGTAAAAACATAATTTTCCGATAACAAAGTGACTTATACAACAAGCAATTAAAAAGAAGTGAATTCTCTTGACAGAAACATCAAAAACACTCCATCAATCAATATTGATATCCAACCAATCCTAAGCCCGCCTACCTATATAAAGATCTTCATGTTCCAAAAGAAGATCCAAAGTCCAAGGCTAACAACACTTAATTCATCAATAGCTCACCTTTGAAAAGTTCTTGTTAGACCACAAAATAGGAAACGTGATAAACTCCGACATTATCAAGGGAAGCAGGAGAGCTTGATCACCAGCAGAGCTAATTGAACTTCCAGAATGAAAGCCTATAACATTAAGTTGAGGAAATCTGGGACAAGAGAAACATCATCATGAAGAAGAAACAATTTTTGTAACAAACTTGTCCAAGTACAACCAAGGAGAAGTAAGAACAATTTACTACCTTTGCTGAACTGACTTCACTTTCTCAAGCATAGCAACCATACGAGGATTCTCAAGCAACTGCCCGGCAAGAACTAAAAACGTACCTCCTTTTTTTAAAGAATCAATTCTTTCCTCAGCTAAATTAAACCAATGGTGATTTAGCCCTGTCAAATCATTTCAAGAGCACAAAGAGATAAAAGTTTAATTGACTTTCAATTGCAACTCTAACACTCAAAAGACTAAAAACAAAAATAGGAAAAAGAGGTAACATTAAATATAAATATTCATTAATTTCAAAATAAATAACCTTGAATCTCATGTAAGGTGGACTCAATGAAAGATAACATGCCACTGGCTTCTTTAAGACAAGACCCATTTGAAACCTCCATTCTTGTAGAGTACCTGAAAGTCACTACTATGCACAATTCAAAGCCCAAAAGTACTACTAAAATATTCTTTTGAACAAATTTTCTTTTCAAAGAACTAAACAAACACAATAAGCAAAGAGCAACAACTATGAATCTACTAATTACCTCTGAGACTGAATCACTCTCTTCAAATTACTAAACCCATTATCAATTGAGCCGGCTAGAGGCATCACACAGAGAACTGAGAGGTTTATAATGGCTCTATATGGCTTTAAATGATGACTACCTGGAACCAAAAATATACAAACTTGAAGCAATAATCGTTTAATACGTTCAATATCCACAACAATCAGAAAAATCATAACCTTGGAAAACATGAGGCAAATGCGTTGAAATTCGTCTTAATCGTTGATATCTCGTATACATCATTTCTGGATCTGATGAAATTAGAAAAAAATTTAGTATTTCCAACTTACTTGATTCACGTCCATCTCAATAATGGAAGCAAATGATAAGGCAAGAAGGAGGAAATCTTAGACATAGTTTCCTACAGAGGAGCAGAAGGCAAATGATATAAGGGGATTGATTTCAAGAAAAGCTTAATTATTAGGCTTCTTCTGATCGAGTCATGTCAATGCCCTTGCTGAAACACATCATCAAGATCACTGCATCTATTGTTAGTTGTCCAATGAATAAAGTGGAATCTAGCTCCCGAACTGTGTCATTACGTAGATTATGTGAAACGTGCATTGATGTCGAAGGTAAACAAAAAACAGAAAAAAAAAATTTATGTGATCATTATTGCCTCTTAATCAAAGAATTGAATTTCGTACCATAAAACGGTACAAAACACAGTTGTTCGGTACTACAAAACACAGTTGTTCGGTACCATTCGTAGGCACCAGCCGGTACCAATGTTTTCGTCCAGTACAGGCAGGTACCGTAAAGTTTAAAATTTTTGAAAGACTCATTTGCAAAAAAAAGAAAATTTATACCTAACAAAATAATCCCCCGTCTGCGCCCTCTCATTTTTGCTTAATCTGCTCTCTCTCTCCTCTGTAGGCAGCCCCAGCCTTCATCTCTGCTCTCCTCCTCTCTCTCCTCGTCACGACCCGCTGCGAGTCGATTTATTTATGATATTGGGTTGGTCAATGGAGGCAGATCAGTTCATCGACGCTAAGCTTCTGGGTGGACGAGTTGGGTGTGGGAGTGAGAGTGTGTGAGGGTGCTGATACGGTGCCTGACTTAGTTGACTTGGCGAGGATGATTACAGAGTCAGTGAGTGGTAAGGTTGTGCAAGAGTGAGTGAGGGCTAAACAGTTGAAGGATAAAGCATTGGAGGCTGTAAGAGATGGTTGAACCTCGTATGGGGATTTTTACATAGGCTTGTTAAACAGTTCTTCAATTTACCAAGAAGCTCATAAAACGACTTGGGCCTAACTTAACCATACGCTTATCCAAGCAAGGGAGTAGGGATCGGTTTGATGCTCTCTGCTCTCCTTTCAATTGTAAGATGACATCTTCTGTAATTTTATGGTTTAAAAAAAATCATTTTAAGTATTTTTTTTAAACAATGTTAAAAATATTCTTCAAAAAAATATTATTTATAAGTAAAATATGTGAAAATAATATTAATAAAAATTAATAAATTGTTGATATTATAAATTTCTATTATTATAATTTTTAGAGATAGAGTTAATATAAAATTATAAATTATATAGTATAATATGTTGAAAAACTATTTTGTAATTTTAGAAAAATTCTATAATTATTTTATAAATTTAAAAAAATTACCTGAAATGGTACCTAGTATTGATTAGTGTCGACATAGTACCATACCATAATTAAATCCGGTACCAATACCGGTATGATATTCATAACATTGTTCTTAATGGTCAGAATGTAAAGTCATCATACCACATAATGTTCTTTACTAGGTAATTGTTGAAAGCAGACTATACATAGGGAGTGTTTATGATTGGAAATTAAGCCTAAAACATGAAACTGTAGCTTAATCATTTAGAAAATGAAGTGTCTAATTATTAGTATGAATTATAGGATAAGAATTATCCCTATATTTAATAAGTTGAAAGTGACTAAATATGGTGTCAACTATTTTTAGTTAAAATTTCATTATGACCTAATGAAAAGTTGATTTACCAAATAATCTAATCCTAATGACACATTCGAATGACTAATATCTTTATTATTTCTTATGACATCAAATTTTTGTTTACACTATCACTCTCTTTTCAAACACAATTACAAGTGTCTGACACTATAAACTAGTAATTATGGTTCAATTTTAACAAACAAAAGATAATGTGAATTGTTTACATTCTCTCCTATGGACGCATTATGAAACATAGTAGTTACATCTCTCAATATCTAAACAAACAAAGTCAAAATTCTCCAACAGACGCAAAAGAAAGTTCTATTACAAAAAAAATGTTATTCAATAATATAACTAAAAGTCCATAAGGTTATCATCGTAAAAGATTATGAGAACCATCTCACAGTCAATTTCCTACTTTAATAACTCCCAAGCATATATTTCTAAAAAATTAAATGAAGCATATTTTGATACTATTCTTTTGCCCAGAAGATATCAACAACAACCTAGTCAAAATTTCGTTGATATGCGAGATCTGGAGATGTCTAATAGTATACAACCTTACCACTAACTAATAGAGAAGCTATTTTCGAATAACCCACGTGTACACGAAAAATAAATAAAGAAAGTAATTAGGGGAACAAAACGTAGCGAAACAATGCCCAGGCATCATGCGTATTGGTCTAGCTAAACAATCTATCAAGAAAAATTACATTAATATTAAATAAATATGTATATCAAACAATAAATTCAATTAGAATTCTAGATCCCAATTACCTGTTGGACAATAGCGTCAAAACTCCTCGAATCTTCTTCCAATTATTCCCTAAATTTCTCAACTTTTCTCACCAAATCCTGAACAATTTAATGTAGTGCTCTCTCAATTGAAAAATAATCGAACAACTTTCCATAATCAATGCAAGCACAATCAGTTTATGCGGATTTAAGTAGCTGAGATACTGTCTTTATATTCTTTGTAGAAGACTAAAAATATATAAGAAAATTACACAAATAGCAAGGCAGTGAAGCATTGCAAAAGCTAATAATAGCACTCCAAATAACAGTGGAGCTCAAACAACTCAAGTTTCCAACTAGGAAAATGCATCATCGATGACACATGTTAGCAATAGGAGTGGTGTCTACAGATAGTAATTGATGATTGTACAATATGAAAAAAAGTAACTATAAACTAAGAAGGCTTCTCTATAATGAAGAATGAAGCATACTTTTAGTACGTTCAATTTGCATGCTCAGGAAGAACTTGAGGCCACAGAAAAACAAGTGGTCAACCAAGAAACACGAAGTGAAACCAAAAAAGGCAAGGAATGCACACTCATCCCACGCATAAAAAAGAACCTAATCTCCACTCATAACTCACAAAATTTCAATTTATTTAACATTGCACCCCAAACTTGCCAACTGCTCCCAAATGATAGTGTTTAAAAATCAAACCTGAAATTCAAATAATAATAACCTAAAGTACAAAATTGGGGAGCAAGGGCATGAAGCAGAGATACAGTAGGAACGGCCACTCAGGTGACTTTGTGGCTCTTTCACACTTCTAGGATATTTTGAACGGACAAAAAATGACCTTAACCAAAAGGAACAAAAGTAGCCCTAGAACATAACAGTCTACAGCAATGTCAATCATGAGAGAGTGTTAATTTGGTGTCTAAGTTCCAATCGCTTCCTGAAAAGGTGTAATCAACAATTTGCTTCTTTGGTTTCTTTTTTATCGCTATTAGCTTTTGTAGGTGTATTTTGAAAAAAAGATCAAATTTGAATTTAACATTTTAAACAAAATTTAATTTAAATCTTAATGCATTAATATAAATATTCATAAAAAATCCCGACTTAATATCATATTACTTATTATTTATGTGAGCCCTATATCTTGTATGAATCTTAAACAGTGTTAAGAGTTTTTGCCGTTCTTACTGATATTGGATGAAAGGTATTGTACCGACCAGAAAATGATACAAAACTTAGCTCCTTGATTATTTTGTATGACAACAAACTTTAGTTCACATTATCACTCTCTTTTCAAACACAACTACAAGTTTATGACAATGTAAACCAGTACTTATGATTCAATATTAACAAACAAAAGATAATATGAATTATTTTAAAGATCAAATTATATGAATCTAAACATTCTCTCTAATGGACACATTATGGAACAAAATCGGTACATCTCTTAATATCTAAACAAACAAAGTCAAAATTCCCTAACAGACCCAAAAGAAAGTTCTATTACAAAAATAATGTTATGCAATAGGATAACTAAAAAGTCGTAAAGTTATCATCGTAAAAGAGTATGAGAGCCTTCTCACAGCCAATTTCGCACTTTAATAACTCCCAAGCATATATTTCTAGAAAAAAGTAAATGAAGCATATTTAGATACTATTCTTTGGCCTAAATAACATTAAAAATGACAACAACAATCTAGTCAAAACCCCGCTGATACACGAGATCTGGAGAGTTCTAACAGTATGCAACCTTTCTGAATGGTCCACATGAACAAGAAAAATAGATAAATAAAGTAATTAGGGAAATAAAAAGTAGTGAAACAATGTGTAAGCATCATCCATATTAGTCCAACTAAACAACTATCAAGAAAAATTACACAAACTTTAAATAAATATGTATATTAGATAATAAATTCATTTGGAATGTTAGATCCCAACTACTTGTTAGATAATAGCTTCAAAACTCCCAGAATTACCTTCCAACTATTCCCCAGATTTCTAAACTTTTCTCACCAAATCCTAAACAGTTTAATGTAGTGCTCACTCAATCGACAAACAATTGAACAACTTTCTATATTCAACGTAAGCACAATCACTTTATGAAGATTTAAGCAGTTCAGATAGTGTCTTTATATTCTTTGTGGAAGACTAAAATCACATAAGAAAATTACACAAACTACAATCCTATGAAGCATTGCAAAATCTCATAATAACACTCCAAATAATAAGGGAACTCAAACAACTTAAGTTTCCAACTAGGCAAATGCATCATCGATAACACATGTCAACAACCAAAGCACTGTCAATAGATAGTAATTGATGATTATACAATATGAAAAAAAAGTACCTATAAACAAAAAAGGTCTCTATAAAGAAGAACGAAACATACTTATAGTATGCTTAATTTGCTTGCTCAGGAAAAACTTAAGAGCCACAGAAAAATAAACATTCAACCAAGAAATGCGAAGTGCAGCCACAAAAAGCAAGGAACACACACTCATCCCACAAAGCAAAAAGAACCTAATTTCCACCTATGACCCACAAAAATTCAATTTATTCAACATTACACCCCGAACCTTAATAGTAACCTGAAGTGCAAAATTGGGGAGCTAGGGCACGAAGCAAAGACAGGGTACGAATAGCTACGTAGGTGAATTTGTGACTCTTTCACTCTTCTAGGATATTTTAAACGAACAAAAAATGACCTCAATCAAAATGAACACAAATAGGCCTAGAACATAATTGTCCGCAGCTAATGGCAAGCACGAGAGATCATTAATTAGGTGCCTAAGTTCCAATCTCTTCCTGAAAAGGTGTAATCATCAATTTGCTTCTTTGGCTTCTTTTTTATCACTATTAGCTTTTGTAGATGTATTTTTTAAAAAAATCAAATTAGATTTTAACATTTTAAACGAAATTTAATTTGAATTTTAATGCTTTAATATGAATATTCATAAAAAATCCCAACTTAATGTCATATTACTTATTATTTTTGTGGGCCCTAAATTTGGTATGCATCTTAAATAGTGTTAAGAGTTTCATACTGTTTTGGTTAATATTGGCCTGAAGGTATCGTACCTACTAAAAAACAGCACGAAACTTAGCTCCTTAATTATTTCTTATGCAGCAAACTTTAGTTCACATTGTCACTCTCTTTTCAAACACAATTACAAGTGTCTAACACTGTAAACCAATAATTATGGTTCAATTTTAACATACAAAAGATAGCATGGGTTGTTTCTAAAGAGCAAATCATATGAATCTAAATATTATCTCATATGGGTACATTATGGAACACAATAGATACATTTTTCAATATCTAAACAAACAAAGTTAAAATTCCCTAGCAAACCCAAAAGAAAGTTCTATTAAAAAAATAATATGCAAAAGGATAACTAAAAAGCCATATAGTTATCATCGTAAAAGACTATGAGAACCTTCTCACAGCCAGTTTCCCACTTTAATAACTCCCAAGCATATATTTCTAAAAGAAATTAATGAAGCATATTTTAGATAATATTATTTTGCCTAGCAGATATCAACAACAACCTAGTCAAAATTCTGCTGATATGCGAGATCTCAAGAGGTCTAATAGTATACAACTTTATAACTAACTAATAGAGATGCTATTTCTGAATAACCTACATGTACAAGAAAAATAGATAAAGAAAGTAATTGGGGGAACAAAAAGTAACGAAACAATGCCCAAGCATCATGTGTATTAGTCCACCTAAATGAGTGCAAGCATCATGCGTATTAGTCTGGCAAAACAATCTATCAAGAAAAATTACATAAATATTAAATAAATATGTATATCAGACAATAAATTCAATTGGAATGCTAGATCTCAATTACCTGTCGGATAATAGCGTCGAAAATCCCAAAATCACCTTCCAACTGGTCCCTAGATTTCTCAACTTTTCTTACCAAATCCTGAACAGTTTAATGTAGTGCTCACTCAATTGAAAAATAATCGAACAACTTTCCATAATCAATGCAAGCACTATCACTTTATGCATATTTAAGCGGCTAAGATAATGTCTATAAATTCTTTGTGGAAGACTAAAAACGTATAAGAAAATTACACAAATAGTAAGGCAGTGAAGCATTACAAAAGCTCATAATAACACTCCAAATAACAGTGGAGCTCAAACATCTTAAGTTTTCAAGTAGGCAAATGCATCATTGATAACACATGTCAACAATGGGAGCAGTGTCTGCAAGTATGCAAAAAAATAATTATAAACTAAGAAGGATTCTCTATAAAGAAGAACAAAGCTTACTTTTAGTGCGTTCAATTTGCATGCTTAGGAAGAACTTGAGAGCCATAGAAAAACAAATGGTCAATTAAGAAGCATGAAGTGAAAACAAAAAAAATTAGGGAACACACACTCATAAGAACCTAATCTCCACTCATAATCCACAAGATTTCAGTTTATTCAACATTGCACCCCAAACCTCTTAACTACCCCCAAATGCTAGTGTTTAAAAATCAAATCCGAAATTCAAATAATAATAACCTAAAATGCGAAATTGGGGAGCTAGGGCATTAAGCGTAGACAGAGTAGGAACGGCTACTCAGGTGAATTTGTGGCTCTTTCACTCTTTTAGGATATTTTGAACGAACAAAAATCAACCTCAGTCGAAAAGAACACAAATAGCCTTACAACATAACAGTCCACAACAAATGTTAGTCAAGAGAGTGTTAATTTGGTGTTTGAGTTCCAATCTCTTCCCAAAAAGGTGTAATCAATATTTTGCTTCTTTAGTTTCTTTTTTATTACTATTAGCTTTTGTAGATGTATTTTGAAAAAAAAATCAAATTAGAATTTAACATTTTAAACAAAATTCAATTTAAATCTTAACGGTTTTATATAAATATTCAAAAATAATCCCGACTTAATATCATATTACTTATTGTTTTCATGAGCCTTATATCTCGTATGCATCTTAAATAGTGTTAAGAGTTTCGTACCGTTCTGGCTAATACTGGCTAGAAGGTATGTGACGACTAAAAAATGGTACTAAACTTAGCTCCTTGATTATTTCTTATGATAAAAAACTTTAGTTCATATTGTTACTCTCTTTTCAAAAACAATTACAAGTGTTTGACATTATAAACCAGTAATTATGGTTCAATTGTAACAAACAAAAGATAACGTGAATTGTTTCTAAAGAGCAACTCATATGAATCTAAACATTCTTTCCTATAGACACATTATAGAACACAATAGGTACATCTCTCAATATCTAAATAAACAAAGTCAAAATTCCCCAACAGGCCCAAAAGAAAGTTTCATTAAAAAAATGTTATGCAATAAGATAATCAAAAAGCCATAAGGTTATCATCGTAAAAGACTTTGAGAACCTTCTCATAGTTAGTTTCCCACTTAAAAACTCGCAAGCATATATTTCTAAAAGAAAAGTAAATGAGGTACATTTAGATACTATTCCTAGTCCTAGCAAACATCACCATCATCAACAACAACAACCGCAACCCAATCAAAATCCTGCTGATACACAGGATTTGGAGGGGACTAATAGTACACAGCCATACCTCTAATCAATAGAAATGTTGTTTCCAAATGACCCATATGAACAAAAAAATAGATAAAGAAAGTAATTGGGGGAACAAAAAGTAGCAAAACAATGCACAAGCATCATGCATATTAGTCCAACTAAACAATCTATCAAGAAAAATTACAAAAATATTAAATAAATATATATATCAGATAGTAAATTCATTTGGAATGCTAAATCCCAACTACCTATTGGATAATAGCGTCAAAACTACCAAAATCACCTTCCAACTGTTCCCTAGATTTCACAACTTTTCTCGCCAAATCCTGAAATGCTCACTCAGTCGACAAAAAATTGAACAGCTTTCCATAATCATGGAAAGCACATTCACTTTATGAAGATTTAAACAGCTCAGATACTATCTTTATATTCTTTGTGTGGAAGATTAAAAACACAAAAGAAAATTACATAAATAGGAATGCAATGAAGCATTTCAAAAGCTCATAATTACACTCCAAATAACAGTAGAGCTCAAACAGCTCAAGTTTCCAACTAGGCAAGTGCATCATGTTGGACCAATGGAGGTTGACAAATTAAATCCTTCTATATTTTGATAATAATAAAATTTATAGAATTGGTTAAGAAATAATTTCAGGTATTTGGATTGAAATTCAAATAAAGGATTTGTGCAAATCAAGGTTGACATATCTTCAACGTGCAAGAGATAAACAATGTGCAGATAATTCAAATCAGCATCTCAATAAATTAGATTGAAGATTATGTGAGATATGTACATCGGAGCTAAGTACTAGTCGACTCTCAAGTTGCAAGTCGACTATTGACAATGAGATCTGTAAGTTGGAGTCAATTCTAGTCGACCATCATGTTGCAAGTCGACTAATAATATCAGATTTGTCAGTTGGAGCTTGAGATAAGTCGACCAGTACATTGCAAGTCGACTATTAACAACAAACCTGGAAGTTGGATAAATGGACTAGTCGAGTATCATTCTATTAGTCGACTATTCGAAGAGCGGAGCAAAAAGGTTCATGAAAAATGTTAGTCCTAGTCAACTGATTCTTGAAGACAAGTTGACTATAATGTACTAGTCGACTATTACATACCGACTAGTCGACTATCAGTTGCAGCTGAACATAATTTGACCGAATCAATTGATTTCATTTGGGAGAGAATCATTCATACAACGGCTAGGAGCATTCTACAACGGCTAGAAGAAGATCTACAACGTCTAAAAACATATTGAAGCCTACAAATAAAGCATGGAACATCAAAGGATCCAATACACAAGTCCAAAGCAAAGCATACTACTATAGTTCCAATTTATCATCAATTTGCTCTTATCTTGTTCTAAATTGTACTCAGCTGTACTGAGCTTTACAACTGCAATTTCTATTATTGTCATTGTGAGTTGAGTGATTAGTGGAGAATCATTTGGAAGGTAGGATTTGTGCCAGAAAATAGATCGATTGTAAGGTGTATCTTGAGCCGGAAGTCAAGTTGTGTTGAAGAGTTCACACTGAACTAAAAAGTGTGTAGTAAAAAGTTTTGCCAAAATCCTAAGTGAGAGCTTAGGTAGAGGACGTGTAAACGATCTAGAAAGGGGGTTGAATAGATCTTTAATCTTTTTCGATAAGCACTACAAAAAATCGCGGAATTAATATGTTGGATCCCGTTACCGAGACCCAACTACTTAAACCGGAAACCTCATACTTATTATGGGATTCATTAAAACGAAGGAATCAGAATCGAAAGTCGTAGAGGACCGAACAGAAGCGGAAGCAAATCGAAACTAGCATTTCGAAACAATGAAACAAAGGCTGACATTCGGATAACAAATCGGAGACAAACGAACGCGTTGGAAAACCCTAATCATTCCAAAATATCGGTCTGAAATTTTTCTCTTTTCTTCTCATAAATTCCTATTCTCTTTCTCTTTATTATTCAAACTCATCCTCATACAAATGTTAAAATCACTTAATCCATCTTAATCAGTTCT
>JAOTAX010000198.1:31646974-31657973 GCA_025629825.1 Erythroxylum guanchezii | reverse complement strand
TTGATAATACCTTATTTATAAAACATGTTGATCAAGATATGTTAGTTTGTCAAATTTATATTGATGATATTGTTTTTGGTGCTACTAATGAATCTTTGTGCAAAGAATTTAGTAATTTAATGTAAAGTGAGTTTGAAATGAGCATGATAGGAGAACTCAAGTTCTTTATTGGGTTGCAAATCAAGCAATACAAAGATGGCATCTTCATTCACCAATCCAAGTATACAAAAGAGCTTCTAAAAAAATTCAACATGGAAGGATGCAAAGATGCAACAATTCCAATGGCATCAAATCTGGTTTTGGAAAAATCTGAACATGAGGAGGATGTTGATCAAAAGCTTTATACAGGTATGATCGACTTTCTTTTATATTTAACTGCATCTAGACCAGATATTATGTTTGCTACTTGTCTTTGTATTAGATTTCAATCTTGTCTAAAAATTTCTCATTTAAGTGCTTGCAAAAGAATTTTTAGATATCTGAGCAAAACAATTAATCATGGATTATGGTATCCTAGTTGTGAATCTTTTGACTTGTATGCTTATAGTGATGTTGACTATGGTGGTTGTAGGATAAATAGAAAAAGCACTAGTGGCCTATGTCATTTCTTAGGTTCATCTTTGATTTCATGGGCTAGTAAAAAACAAGTTAGTGTAGCTATTTCTACTGCTGAATCTGAATATGTAGCAGCTAGAAGTGCATGTGCCCAAATTTTTTGGCTTAAACATTAATTACTTGATTATGGTATTGTCGTTAAAAATATTCCAATATATTGTGATAATACTAGTGCAATTTGCTTGAGTAAAAATCCAATTTTGCATAGTAGAACAAAACATATAGAGATTAGACATCAATTCATACGTGACCATTGTTTGAAAGATGATATTTGTTTGAAACATGTCTCTTCAAGTGATCAATTGGCTAATATATTTACTAAACCTCTTAAAGAAGATGTGTTTGTATACGTTAAATTGAAACTTGGTATGTGTGATTTGAATTTTATTGGTTGATTGTAATTATCTGCATACACTAGCACAGCAAAATGGTCAAATTATTAGGCAAATTTGCAATCCCATAGGAGAACATATCAATATGATCTATATTTAGGTTATAACGTGATTTTTCTAGAGTTTAGAAATATTCCAGTTGACCAATTGAGGTCTAAGTCGACTGATGTTAAGGTAATAGTCGAGTAAGTTTTGATTTGCTCGTTGACTATAGCATCAGGGATAAATTGTTGAAGTTTTATTAGTCGACTAATCGTCTTCGACCAGTCGACTGGTTTCATGTCAGACAACCCCCATCTCTTAATTTTACTAGTCAACTAATACAGTACCAGTCGACTATAGGTACTCACAGGTCTTTAAAAACCCAATCTTTCCTAATTTCTCCAAAAAGTCATTCTCTTCAACCTTCGAAATTTCTCCTTCATAGTCGACTACTCTCTTCAAAATTCTTCAAATCAAAACTTCCCAACATCAATCCTCTTACAAAACACGAAATCCATTTGTCAATTTTTCAAATCTACTCTTTCTTCCTTTGAAATCTCATTCTCAACATTCCAAACCCTAACCTACGATAATTTCTCTTTGTCTTCTAAAATCACTCAAATCCTTCAACATGGCTCCAAGGAAAGCTAATGGAAAAGGAAAGCAAGCAGAAACCACACCTCAACCACCACGGGTTCAAGGGTCTTCTTCAAAGGGCAACGTAGACAGAGAAAACGAAGTGATTGAGCCACGGTTCATCTCTAGGGAGGCTCAAAATCTTTACTATGAGGTATTAAAAACTGAAGTACTCATTCCTTCTATGAGATTTGATTAGGTTGAGCTTGATCATAGTGAATTTACGGAGTTGTTTACTGAAATCACAAGTTTTGATTAAGAGATTTTCTGGGTTATATGGATGATATATATGAGGATTTGGTTAGAGAATTTTATGCCAATCTTGTTGTGATTAGAAGCAATGTTGAAAGTGGAGTACATTTGAAATCTAGCATTCAAGGAAAAGATATTTTTATTTGTGAAGAAAATTTATACATTTGGTTTAAGTTGCCTAAAGGAGGAGTTAGGCCTAGAGCATCGTTATTGGATTCGAATATCTTGAGAAATGAAGATGGTGATACGGATGAGGAAGCAGAGGAAAATTTTGGTTATAATGAAGAGAAAGGAGATGAGTTACTTGGCAGATTGTGTCTTGATCATTCCACACCTTATGAGGCAATGGATTTGCCATTGAATTATCGGTTGTTACATTATACTATCAATAGAGTAGTTTATCCCAAGAAAGTGAGTAACAATCATATTACATCATTGGATAAGGAAATTCTTTGGCATTTGGAAGAAGGTAGGAAAATTAACTTTCCGAGTTTAATTATTCAAATGATGAGGAAAAAGGCAAACTTGTTGAGAGGTGAGCTTAAGGGAAAAACAGTCAAGCATAAAGGAATGCCTTATGGAGCCTTGATAACTTACCTCTCAAAATTGCAACGATGCAATGTGAGTTCTTATGATCATTATCCATATCCAACAAGTTGGCGGTTTACACCCTACAATATACGGAGTATGAAATTGGTTAAAACAATTGAAAAAGGTTGGGTGTATACATATCATGTGGAGAAGCTTGGGTTGACATTGGTAAGTGAACAACAAGTGCCTAAATGACAACGATCAAAAAGGGCCAGTAAATGACCTAGTAGTTCAAGACCAAGCAATGTGAGGAGAAGGGAAGTATCTCAAGAAGATATCCAAGAACTCAGAGATCAAATTGAAGAAGTCAATATGCGTTTGGATCTTCAACAAGGACTGCTCATGCGCTTGGAGAAAAACATGAAGAAAATTTTTGATAAATTAGGTTGTAGGCATGATGATGCTTCTCCATCGTGATGGTGATTGTATTTGCTCCAAGACCAACATTTCACTGTTGTATTCATTTTATTGTTTGTGATTTGCATATTTGTCTGTTTTCACTTTTTATCATAAGTGTTATATTTTTGATTATGACAAAAAGGGGGAGACACATTGGTAACATGTTACATATTGGTAATTGTTAAAATTGATTAAAGTTATTGTTGTTTCTACGTTAACAATTGTTGTTTATGTGTTAAAAATTATTGTTTATGCGTTAAAAATTGTTGTTAAATTGTTATGCGAACAATGCGTTATAAAATGTTGTTGGATTAAAATTATGGATTATGGATTGCAACAATTTTATGAATTTGCAATATTATTAGATTCATTGATTTATTGATTGAGGGGGAGACAATCTAACCAAAAAGACAAGGCATAAAAACCTTGATCAATTTTTCTTTGTTTTCATTTCTTAAACAATTTCTAAATGTTTTGTCATTATCAAAAAGGGGGAGATTGTTGGACCAATGGAGGTTGACAAATTAAATCCTTCTATGTTTTGATAATAATAAAATTTATAGAATTGGTTAAGAAATAAGTTCAGGTATTTGGATTGAAATTCAAATAAAGGATTTGTGCAAATCAAGGTTGACATATCTTCAACATGCAAGAGATAAACAATGTGTAGATAATTCAAATCAGCATCTCAACAAATTAGATTGAAGATTATGTGAGATATGTACGTTGGAGCTAAGTCCTAGTCGACTCTCAAGTTGCAAGTCGACTATTGGCAATAAGATCTGTAAGTTGGAGTCAGTTCTAGTCGACCATCATGTTGTAAGTCGACTAATAATATCAGATTTGTCAATTAGAGCTTGAGACAAGTCGACCAGCACGTTGCAAGTTGACTATTAACAACAAACCTGGAAGTTGGATAAATGGACTAGTCAACTATCATTCTATTAGTCGACTACTCGAAGAGCGGAGCAAAAAGGTTCATGAAAAACGTTAGTACTAGTCGACTGATTCTTGAAGACAAGTTGACTATAATGTACTAGTCGACTATTACATACTAACTAGTCGACTATCAGTTGCAGCTGAACATAATCTGACCGAATCAATTGATTTCATTCGGGAGAGAATCATTCTCACAACGGCTAAGAGCATTCTACAATGGCTAGAAGAAGATCTACAACGTCTAAAAACATCTTGAAGCCTAAAAATAAAGCATGGAACATCAAAGGATCCAATACACAAGTCCAAAGCAAAGCATACTACTATAGTTCCAATTTATCATCAATTTGCTCTTAGCTTGTTCTAAATTATACTTAGCTGTACTGAGCTTTACAACTTCAATTTCTATTATTGTCATTGTGAGTTGAGTGATTAGTGGAGAATCACTTGAAAAGTAGGATTTGTGCCAGAAAACAGATCGATTGTAAGGAATAGCTTGAGCCAAAAGTCAAGTTGTGTTGAAGAGTTCACACTGAACTAAAAAGTGTGTAGTAAAGAGTTTTGCCAAAATCCTAAGTGGGTGCTTAGGTAGAGGAAATAGGTCTTAGTACCAAACCTCTATAAAAATAGTGTTTGCCTCTCTTCCCTTCTCTTTATATTTAAATATGTTTATTTGTTTGTATGTATTAACTTTTTATTTTTGTAGAACTTTGCGAAAAAGTTTAAAAGATCTATTCAACCCCACTTCTAGACCATTTTCACATCATTGATAACACATGTCAGTAATGGGAGTAGCCTCTGCAGATAGTATTGATGATTGTACAATATGAAAAAAGTAACTATAAACTAAGAAGGTTTTTCTATATAAAAAACAAAGCATACTTTTAGTATGTTCAATTTGCATGCTTAGGAAGAACTTGAGAGCCACAAAAAACAAGCGGTCAACCAAGAAGCACGAAGTGAAACCAAAAAAAGCAGGAACACACACTCATCCGAATCAAAAAGAACCTAATCTCCACTCATAACCCACAAAATTTCAGTTTATTCAACATTGCACCCCAAACCTCCCAACCACCTCCAAATGCTAATGTTTAAAAATTGAACCTGACATTCAAATAATAATAACTTGAAGTGTAAAATTGGGGAGCTAGGGCATGAAGGAGAGAGAGAGTAGGAACGACCACTCAAGTGAATTTGTGGCTCTTTTACTCTTCTAGGATATTTTGAATGGACAAAAAATGACCTCAATCAAAACTAACATAAATAGTCTTAGAACATAATAGTCCGCGACAAATCTCAGTCATGAGAGAGCGCTAACTAGGTGTCTTAATTCCAATCTCTTCCAGTGTAATCAGCAATTTACTTCCTTGGTTTCTTTTTTTATCACTATTAGCTTTGTAGATGTATTTTCAAAAAAAATTATAATTTAACAATTTAAACAAAATTTAATTTAAATCTTAATTCTTTAATAAAATATTCATAGATAATCCCAACTTAATATCATATTACTTATTATTTTTGTCAGCCCTACATCTCGTATGCATCTTAAATAATGTTAAGAGTTTTGTACCATTTTGACTGATTCTAAAAGGTATTGTACTGACCAAAAAATAGAACGAGACTTAGCTCTTTGATTATTTCTTATGACAACAAACTTTAGTTCACATTGGCACTCACTTTTCAAACACAGTTACAAATGTCTGACACTATAAACCAGTAATTATGTTTCAATTTTAACAAACAAAAGGTAACGTTAATTGTTTCTAAAGAGCAAATCGTATGAATCTAAGCATTCTCTCCTATGGACACATTATGGAACACGGTAGGTACATCTCTTAATATCTAAACAAACAAAGTCAAAATTCCCCATCCCAAAAAAGAAAGTTCTATTACAAAAATAATGTTATGGAATAGGAAAACTAAAAAGCCATTAGTTATCATTGTAAAAGACTATGAGAACCTTCTCACAGCCAGTTTCCCACTTCAATAACTCCCAAGCATATATTTCTAAAAAAAAGTAAATGAAGCATATTTTAGATACTATTCTTTAGCCTAATAGATATCAACAACAATAACAACAACAACCCATTCGAAATCCTGCTGATATGCAAGATCTGAGGAGGTCTAATAGGACGCAGCCTTACCTCTAACTAGTAGAGAGATTGTTTCTTAATGACCATATAAACAAGAAAAATAGATAAAGAAAGTAATTGGGGGGATAAAAAGTAGTGAAACAATGTTCAAGCATCATGCGTATTAGTCCAGCTAAACAATCTATCAAGAAAAATTACGTAAATATTAAATAATTATGTATATCAGACAATAAATTTAATTGGAATGCTAGATCCCAACTACCTGTTAGACAATAACATCAAAACTCCCAGAATCACCTTCTAATTGTTACTTAGATTTCTCAACTTTTCTTACCAAATCCTAAACAGCTTAATGTAATGCTCACTCAATTGGCAAATAATTGAACAACTTTCTATAATCAACATAAGCACAATCACTTTATGAAGATTTAAGCAACTGAGATATTATCTTTATATTCTTTATCGAAGATAAAAAACATAAAAGAAAATTATAGAAATAGCAGTAAAATGAAGCATTGCAAAAGCTCATAATAGCACTCTAAATAATAGTGGAGATCAAACAGCTCAAGTTTCCAACTAGGCAAGTGCATCATTGATAACACATGTCAACAACTAGAGCAGTGTCTACAAATAGTAATTGATGATTATACAATATGAAAAATGTACCTATAAGCTAAGAAGTTTTCTCTATAGAGAAGAACGAAGCATACTTTTAGTACGTTCTATTTGCATGCTCAGGAAAAACTTAAGAGTCGCAGAAAAAGAAGCATTCAACCAAGAAGCACAAAGTGAAATCAAAAAAAGTGGGGAACACACACTCATCCCATAAAAAAAGGACCTAATCTCCATTCATAACCCACCAAATTTCAATTTATTCAACATTGCACCCCAAACCTCCTAACCACCCCTCAATGCTAGTGATTAAAAATCAAACCCAAAATTCAAATAGTAATAACCTGAAGTGCAAAATTAGGGAGCTAGAGCACGAAGCAGAGACAGAGTAGGAAAGACTACTTAGGTGAATTTATGGCTCTTTCCCTCTTCTAGGATATTTTGAATGGATAGAAAATGACCTCAATCAAAACGAACACAAATTGCTTTAGAACATAATAATCCACGACAAATGTCAGTCACAAGAGAGGGTTAATTAGGTGTCTGAGTTCTAATCTCTTCCCGAAAAGGTTTAATCAATAATTTTCTTCTTTGGTTTCTTTTTTATTATTGGTATTAGCTTTTGTAGATGTATTTTGAAAAAAAATCAAATTATAATTTAATTAGTTCTCAACTTTAGTCTTAAGAATCTCAAACTTGTTAAGAACTTCAAACATTTCTTTAATTAAGAAAAAATATATCTATAATTATAAATGGTGGGTGAAGACCATGTATATCAGTTTAAATTATTTATAAAAAATTAAAACTTGAGTTGACTTTTTTGCTTGATCTTGATCAACTAATCTATGCTAAAATTAATACATGTGTTTAGATTAATAAAATAAAGAGTTAGAAGCATGTTTTCTGTTATCAATCTTTTAACTCTTTAAAGATGTGATATATTCTTTTATGTTAAAACATGAATAAATTTTCCTTTGTCTAAGGTCTTTCACTAATAATATTTTTAATAATATACGATGAAACATACATTTCATTATAAGTTAAACACATTCTATGTCCATTATATGATAAAAAGGTCATACTGATATGTTTTGAATCAAATGATGAGTATGAACTCGAATTTTGGATAAAAGTGCATTTTAAACCTTATCATTGTCATTAAAATGCAAGTTGAACCTTAACGTTCCAGAGAGTTCAATTTTCATCATAACATTTTTAAAGTGTTCAAAATAAACCCTGTGTGGACAAAAAATTAAACAAGGTTAAGTTTTCGTTCATTATGAACCATGTCATCACATAATAATCCCTTTTTTTATCATTTGATAGGGTCCATTACTACATGTATGCCACATGGCTGTATAGGGGCCAATAAATTGGATTTAAAAACTTAAAGTTAGTAATGATTTTTTAATTATTTTATAATTAAAAGTATGTTTGTTAGTTATTTTTTTAAAATCTATCTAAAATCCCTACTCAACTTAATTGAACTAGAAATCCTAATTCCCTAATGTTGGTGAAACCCTACTTGAATCTAAAATCCCTAATCATGCCTATCCTCTCTCTAGTTTCTTTTGCTCATGTCTTTATTTTTTTTCTCTGGATTCTCTCGCAGCAACTCCTCATTCTACTTCTCAATCTCTATCCATCACAATGATGGTAGAAACAAATGGAGAGAATCATGGTAGGTTGTGTTTTCCGTTATGTCTTAGTCTTTGTCTACTTTATAAGGTTCCTTATGTTTTTATGCCTACTATATGTATTTTATTATTGTCTGTTGTATATGTTTCCTTTGTTTGCATTTCCTTAATTATTTAAAAATCCCTTTGTTTCTATTAGAATTGAGGCAATATTATCCTTCCTTTGCTAGTTATATTTTTATCTTTTTTACATGATCTAACTTAAAAAAAATATGATATTTTAACCAAGAATTGGAAGAATGCAAGCTCCAACTTCAACCATGGTGTCACTACATTAATTTTAATTCCAAACACTGCAATACTTTTGACGTTATATGTTTGTTAGTATGATTTCTATTAATGATACTTACAATAGATGTTCTTTTAGTAACCATTCTAATTAATATAATTAATACTAATTTCTTTTGAGAAGAACAACTTAGATATCTCAGTGGTCTTGACACCTTGAAAATGTTAGATAACAATACTATGTCACTCCTTTTAGTTTGTAATATCTAATATGATTACAACACTACCTGGTTCCTTTAAATGTTTCAGCATTTCATAATGGACTAAACATAAACAAAATCTAGATGTTCAAATATATACCGGCAGTAGCAAGTTTCATTATTTTAATTTGTAATGGCCCTTTTTAGGCATGATATGATGCTTAGGACGCATGAAAAGAGGTAAAATGAAAGCAAACAAATACAAACAAGCATATAAACAAAAAAAGTAAGAATAATATAAACAAATTAAATAACAGGTGAAATTATATTAAGAACGCTTTTACCTTATTTTCATATGCTACCATGTTTATATATTATGCGTACATGATTACTTGATGTAGATTTCACTATCTACAAGGCATGAAAGAGCATCCTATTTTCTGTTTAATTCATTGTAGTACACAGTTTGGAACTGAATGAAAAAAATATCAATAATTTCGTTCATTACATTAACATTAACACTACATATAATCCTCATTTTGCCTTTTAAACTAATAATTTGTTTTGTAGTTTATATTAAGGAGAAAATTATGTTTAATTTAAGTTAAGATCATAATCCAACCCTGACAAACATATAAAAAGTTTATTCTCCTTAAAGTTATATGGCTAAAAGTGACTCATACCAAAATCAATCTCTCTCATTTTTATGTTCTGCTCCTAATCATTTTTGCTATTATAGTGATTTTTAGGTTTTTCTAATGTTAAAAATTGAAATTAGTGTATTGTTTAGTTGTTATTTTATAGTTATATAGAAGGTCACTTATATTCAATTGTATATATACATATAGACAGAATAAATACATATTTAGAATGTAGCGTACAAGTTAAAAACTTTTCATTTTTATTAACTTGTAAATTGTTTTCTCTAACTTTCATAGTGTACAAGTTACATCTATGTTGAAAATACTTCAATTGTGTGGACTTATATTGCTTTTAATTTTTAACGATTTTGAAAAATTTTAAAATGACTCAATATGGGTTATGATATGTGCTTAATTATTGATACATTTAATCCATTACACTTAGTTATTAATGCCTTAAAATGTTTAAGACACTCACTTTAGTTCATATTTGATTTTGGGCTCAATTTGGAAGCATAACAACTAAAGTGAGCATAAAGCACACTCATTGAGCCTTCTTCTCAATATTCATACTCTCTTGTCTTTATGGAGCAAGAAGAAGAAGAAGATTACAAGAAGAGATAGAGCATAAAAATAGGGAGTGAGGTATTGTGGCTAACAGCTGTAACAATTAAAATGTTACATGAATTACAAGATAGGAGGACACCTCACGCTACCAATTTTATGACATGAATTGTAAGAATGAGCCAGATGTCACTTTAAAACGTAGTTTTGATTATAAAGAAAAAAATGTGGGATGGCTATAACATGGAGGAAAAAAGTCACATGAATCATTTTACCAAGAAGCCATCTATCCCATTTCCTTAAAAACCTAGCTTTTGGAAAGATAAAAAAGATGTGTGTGTGACGACAATGTGGAGGGGGTTGAATAATGAAAACAGTAGCTCCATTATTTGGTTTTGAGCCACTTGTCCCATTTACTTAAACCTGATTTTTATTATAAGGAGAAAAGCATGTGACGGTTGGGAATAACGGAGAGAGGAAACAAAAGGGATATATGAGACGACAGAGAGAAATAACGAAGAGAAGGGAAAAAATAGGATACACCTCACTTCATTATAAAAGCCTTTACATTCATTAAAAGGATGGAAGCTTTTGTTTTTAATATGAAAGCCTCTTGATCTTTCAAACAAACTTTAAGGTGCATTTTGAGAAGTGTTTAATTCATAATTGCATTAATCAAATTAAGTTTGAGCATTTAAAGTAGTTAAAATTATATTTTTTGGGTGATTGATCAACTTATATAGGTTAGTGGTAGACCAGCATAGGTTAAAGTTATTACAATTGATGTACTGAGAGTTTGTTGTAACACTTATTGATGTATTAACTAACTAATGTTTCATATCGACCAGTGTCTCAATGACTAGTGAATTCGGTGCCTCTACTATATACTGTTTGATTAGTTACCTGTAAATAGCCATTATAAAGGCTAATTTTTGGCTCCAACAACTAAGAAGGGTCCCAAAATACTATAAATAGGCATTTTCTCATTGGTTTTAGCATTAAGAAGCATTTAAGTTCCTTTTACACGCATTCGAAAGTATTTTAAATCATTTGAGCAATTATTATCAAATTGTGAGTAGGAGACTTGTAACACCCAAATACCCCCTGGGAGGATATGTGGATGCCACCCAAGACAGTACAATTAAATCAGACTAGTTGACA
>JAOTAX010000198.1:31596787-31642997 GCA_025629825.1 Erythroxylum guanchezii | reverse complement strand
CTAATGGGTCACACGCATAAGAGTGATTCGGAGAATTCGTAAAATAGTTTTGGATAGAGATCCAATATATGGAAAGCAATAGAACTAAATGGATCCCGATGAGATCGGGATATGTCCCGATAAAATCGCGACATCGATATTGCTGAAACAAGTCTCCGATGTTTTTTCCATACCGGGACCCGGTAGGCCGGTAGGACCGACCCCAGTGTGACTGGACCACTTCAGCATTATATATATATATATATCTTATTAATTAATTAAGGAATTAATATATATATATATATATATATATATAGTCATCCACGTTGAAAGGAGAAGGAAGCTTAATGAGACAAAACATATAATAATTACATAGATTATTTAATTATTATATGGCATCAACGTGGAAAGCTAGCCATTTAATGTCTTTAAAGAGTTAAAGACAAGTGGCTATAAGACACATTGGAGATGATGGTCGTGGGATATGCGAGAAGGTATAAGAATTTTAAAAGATGATTTTAAAAAAGGCTTCCTCTCCATCATCCACGACATTCTTCTCCTCCAAGCTTCTTCATCGTCTTCTCCTTGGCTCTCCAAGAATAAGGTAAGAGCTACCACTCTTTACTTTATTCTAGCTATTCCCGGGTCAAAGAGTTTGCCCCGATTAGGTTCTCCGACCTCTGCGTGAATACCGTTAGAGACGATCTCTTTTAGTCGTTATGGTTTGACATCTTTATATAGACACATGGATCCTGGCTTTCGGGAAGGTCCCGGAATAAAAAATTTTTTGTTTTCCGCACCACGTGTATGTGATGCACGCACCGGGATTTTCCTACACACGTCTCAACTGCTGATGCATCCTCTCCTTTTGCAGATTTTTTAGAATGGCAAAAACGAGACAAATTACTAGACTATTGCCTCACTGCCACACATACCTTTACCGTCGCTCCCCTTGCTCTCAGATGTATACTGCTTGGAGTCTCTTGCTAGCACTAAAAACCCATTTCCTTCAACAAACCACAACTCAAAAATCCCTCCTTTGTTGGCATCTTCACATCACTAAAAGGGGCAATTCCACCATCATCGACTACTTGACGTCCATTGCCATTACAACTGAAGAACTCGTAGCCATTAGTGACCCAATCTCGTCAATTGATCTGGTTCTCTTCACCATCAACGACCTTCCATTAGAGTATGAGTCATTTGTTACTGCCATTGAAAATTGCGACGTACCTCCCTCCTTTTTCGAGCTCCGCGTCAAATTGTTGCTCCACTAACAAAGCCTGTTGTCTCTCCATCAATCCCCACTAGAAATGACATTCATGGCTCAACGTGGCTCTCGATTCTCCACTCACAATGTTGGCAGGCAATCTGTCTTCTCCAACCACAACGTACACAATCCAGGGCGTCTCGACACCCATGACCTAAATAGGTCTGCTTTCTAATCCACCTAGGTTGGGCCTTTTAACAATTTCTCTGTGCGTAGCCTAGATCAGCCCATTAACCAGTAATCACCATCCCAACCCGCAATTTCACCAGCTTAGCTCCTATATTCTAACCCAATTCACCATTTCTAGTTACAGTTTTCAACCCAAATCCACTCGTAGGTCTCCTGCATGTCAAATATGCAAAAAATTTGGACACATAGTTGTTACTTGTCGTTTTCCCTACATGCAATCCAGAAATAATTTTTTTCCAATTATCCCCTTGACCTATCCCAAATTCAACCGGTCTTCTCTGCATTAAACATTACCCCTCCCTCACCTTCCTCTACTCACTCCACCAATGAAATCACTAAATGGCTTCTAAATACTTGTGTTTCCTCTCACTTGACTCCTAACACTAGCATTCTCGACTTTGCTCAACTCTATCATAATACTAATCAAGTAGTGGTCGGTAATGATACTACTCTACCTGTTACTTCTAAAGGTTTCTTATCTTTCCATACGAACCTTCAACCATTTCATTTAAATAATATTCTCATTGTACCTAACCTTATTCCAAATTTACTTTCTATTGCTTAATTTGTTAAAAAAATTCATGTTTAATTAAATTTAATTCCCCTGGTTATGTTATGAAGGATCTTTCCACCAAGATTCCAGTTCTTGCTAAAAACATTCACAATAATCTCTACCCTCTCAAGTTTCCTGTTAATTACACAAATCCTATGATTTTGTCGCTCAATGTACTTCTTCGTATCTCTAACATCAACATCTTAGGCATCCTTGTTCTCAAATCTTTTCCAAATTATTTACGTTGGATTCAGTGTCTCGTACTCATCTTCATTGAAATTTATGTCTTTAAAGCAAAAGTCGTCGTATTTCTTTTCCTACATCTACTAGAGTAGGTACTACACCTCTTCAACTTATTCATTATGCATTTAGGGACCATCATCTGTGTTACCCCTTTCTGGTTTAAGATATTTAATAATTTTATTAATGATTTTAGTTATTACATTTGAATTTTTCCTCTTTGTCACAAGCTTAAAGTATTATAAAAAAATTTCAATTTTCAAAACCACTGTTGAGAACTTATTCTCAACAACAATCAAAATGTTTCAATATGACGGAGATTTTGACATTTCTTTTTGAATTTCTTGTCCCCATATCCCATAACAAAATGGTGTTATTAAACATAAAATTCGTCACATTAGTGAAACAGGAATCACTCTTTTTGTTCTCAACTCTCTTTTGAACAGATTTTGGTATGAAATCTTTTCCACTGCTATTTACATTATAAGTCTTTACCATCATCTACCTTATATTTCATAGCTCCTTACGAATTGTTGTTCAACTCTTCTCCCAATCTTACTCATCTTCGTGTTTTTTGGTGTATAAGTTATCCTTTCCTTGCTCACACTCAACTCAATAAACTTACACATAAATCTATCCCTTGTGTATTCCTTGGCTATGCCCCTAGCTATAAAGGATACAAATGATTTGATCACTTCAAAAATATGATTTATCTTTCCTGACATGTTCGATTTCTTGATAATCAATTTCTTCCCTTCCATCCAAACTCCTCCTCCTCTTCTACCACCTCTCTCTCTTTACCATTACAATTCAATTATTACTTGCTCCTCCACCACTAGTTCTCCTTTCTCACCAGTCTCCACTACTTCTTCCCTGCCCTTGCCTCTAGTGTCCTCTCCTTTGTCTATTCCACTTGTTTCTCAATCATCATCTTTGTTTACACATCCAATGGTCACTCTTGCTTGAGACAACACTCGACCTTTGAAAAAATTTCCTAACCATATTACTAACTACACTAATGTTCCTCTGTCTCTTTATCCAGATCCTACATTTTTCACTCATGCAAACAAATTTTCTCAATAGCGATAAGCCATGCTTTATAAGTTCAAAGCTCTCCGCCACAACAACACTTGATCCCTTATTTCCCCACCGCTAGGTGTAAATATTATCGGGTATAAGTGGGAATTTCGTACATAGCTTAACCCTAATAGTTCCCTAGATCGCTATAAAGCCTCCCTAGTCACAAAAAGTTATCATTAATCACCTCGCCTTGATTACACTGACACTTTTAATCCAGTTGTCAAACCAACCACCATTCGTCTCTTTTTTACCCTTGCATTGGCTAAAAACTGTTCAATTCGTTAACTCAATGTTAATAATGCTTTTCTTCGTGGCAATTTATAAGAACATGTCTTTATGTAATAACCGATTGGTTTTGTTGATTCTCATCATCCTCATTATGTGTGTCACCTACACAAAGTTCTTTATGGTCTTAAGTAAGCCCCAAAAGCTTGGTTTCACTAGTTAAGTCATAAACTTGCCGACATTGGGTTTACTTCATCCAAAGTTCATACATCTCTCCTCACACCACTTTTCTTCTTGTTTATGTGGATAATATCCTAGTCAATGATTCTTCACAAGCATTTATTCAAACCATCATTGATGCTCTTCATCATAAAAGATCTAGGTCCTCTTCACTAACTTTTGGCAATCGAAATAACTTTTACACCCACTGGCATTCTACTCATTGTAAGGCTCCGATCATGAATCTCATACATCATATATATCAAATATATGCAGCAAAAAATGAAACATAACCTAAAAAAATATATCTACTTATGCATATAGATATAGAAAACAAAAATATGAAATGTAAGATGTTTACATAACTTTCCGACGATCTCCTTTGTTCTTTAATCTTTACCGTATTGGGTTGTCGTAAACTACAACGATCAACATAGATCATCTCTAATGAAAGCCCACAAAAAGATAAAAGGATGAAACCTCATTAAGAGATGGCTAGAATTCTTTCTTTGTGCTAGCAAAGACAAGAACTGAGAGTTATAGAGAAAAAGAGTGTATATGTTAGAAAGAACCTTTCTTTCACTTGTGTCTTACACAAGATGCACAAAAATCATTTCTATTTTCTGTCATTTGGCCTTCCATAACTCCCATCACCAATGGAGAGTTAAGGGAAGTTAATGGTCATGAATAACAAGCATTAATGGAAGTTATGAGAAGTTAATGACAATAAATAACATACATTAATGGAAGTTTTGGGAAGTTAATGACCAAATTGGCAGTCAACAACACTTGTTTCTAATCCATTCCATGCAACGTTTTCTACTATGATCACATCGCGATACAATCCTGAAACACTCTCTCATATCTTGAATCATCATTCAAAACTATTTTACTCATCCTTCAGATCTCCTATGTGTGTGACCCATTAGGTTTCCGATTATATTCGCTACTTGAATTAACACTTAATTCAAGTAAGTTAAGAGCGGTATCTAGCAACACGTCATGACCCCCAATTGATCGGAAAGTCAGTGGTTTGACTACGAACCCTTTCATACGTAATGTTGCCATGAAATTCGTCCTTTTACCATCTATACCCACTTGGTTTAGATTATGGTCAAAGTGTCAACTCCCACTAGACTGACTATATCACATCTAGTCCAAGTGATTTTAGATCTTGTCCTGAGGATCTTATTACTCTATGTATCATTAAAGACTCTCTTCATGACACATTTCTGCAGGCCAGAGACTCTCGAGTAATGACCCCGACAAGAGGTCATGAGTATCATCTCCTTCTATCAGGAGTGGTGAATCCTTTATTGACTACTCAATTACCTTCAAATGCCTCAAGTTGTACCAATCACCACCTTATGAGTAACCCCTGAAAGGCACCGATAAATGGAGTCAAAGCATATGATCAGTATTTGAGATATCCTTGAGCACCTCAAGTTAAAAGATACTTGCACCATTGTTATGATGAGACTATCATTGACACTGGAATAGAATATCCATATGATTGTCCCATAGTAGGTTAATCTAATGTACTTACTACCTTTAATAAGCATCCACATATTAACTCTAAACAACTCATGTCTACAACTTATGAAATCTACTACTTGATCAAATCAAGGAGTATAACATGTGGTAGTCTATCTGGATTAATGATATCTCATCTCATTAATCCTATAACTAGGGAAAGTTTAGATACTAACATAATTACACATGATAGGAATCTCATTATCATGATCTCATCATGATTTCCTCCATACTATGTTTTGTATCAAGGACTTCATTAAATCAATTTAAGATCAACATCAAATCCATAAATATATGAACATCGAAATAATGAAAAATGTCTTTATTAATCATAAAATGATATGTATAATAAGTGTTAAAGGTAATTGCCTTTATAGCACTTCTCTAACACTCACATGGTCTAAATTTAATCATGACCTCCTCAACTGCACGTATCTTGACTCCTCAAAACCTGTCTCCACACCCATTACCCTCTCTCTACTTCTTTCCAAAAACCATGGTCTTCCTCTTTCTAATCCTACTAAATATCGTAGTACTATTGGAGCACCTTTGTTCACTAGACCAAATATCTAATTTGTTGTTAACAAAGTTTCATAATTCTTACAATTTTTCACTGATGTTCATTGGACAATGGTAAACACATCCTTCGGTATCTTCACTCTACCCCATCTCATGATCAACGTTTAACTAAACCTTCTACCTTAACCATCGCTGCTTACTTTGACGCTGATTGGGCTGGTTGTCCTAACGATCTCAAATCTGCATCTGGTTATTGTATTTTATTTGGCTCCTCCTTAATTTCTTGTTATAAGAAACAACCTACTATAACTAGACCTAGTACTGAAGCAAAATACACAAGCATTGCTTTAGCTGCCACTAAATTATGTTGGTTTAATTCTCTACTTAATTAACTTGGCTTCTCTGACATCAAACCACTTTTATACTGTGATAATATTGGCGTTACCTTTCTTGTTGCAGATCTTGTCCCTTATGCTCTTATCAAATATATTAAAACTGATATATACTTAGTCCATGATTTGGTGGCCAAGAAATCTCTATTCATATGTCATACATTAACCTCTCACCAATTTGCCGACATTCTCACCAATCCGTTGGGTTTTACTCTATTTTTATTGTTACTCCACAAGCTCAATGCCCTTTCAAACATTAGCTTGTGGGGAGTTGATAACAACTCAGCCTCCTGATCTTTCAATTGTAATATCATCTTAGTCTAGATAAGCATTACACATCATCTCATTTTCTTAGATCAAATTAAATCGTGCATTATCTGATAATGTAGATCATATTGTACAATATTCAAATAGATTTAGCTTGTCTTCAATAATATATAAATACAGCAAAAGGTTGTACAACAACAATCATCAGAAAAATCAATATACTATTCTATACATTAAAATTCTCAGCTTCATTTTCTTTCAATATTGGGTGGCTTATGTTCTCTACGCGTTGAATTCATGTGGTAAGAGAGCGATTATGGTCCGCAAATAGCCACTCAAGTGCAGCTTTAGTTAGCGGTGGCTTCGGAAGCCAAATAAGTGCAGTATTAGGCCTCCATTCTTATCAGGATAAAGCTTACTTCATTTCTTTTTATGTAAACATGCATAGTGGATTTTCCTGGGAATTCCCAATTTGATTCTTAAATGCCGTTAACTCGATAAGTGAGATCATGGACTCGATGCACTAGTTGGGTTTTCATTTTGCATAATTCATTGTTCATACTCCTGAGATTCTCTCGTATAGGTTGCTGTTGATGCTGTTGTATAAGCATTTCTTTTCTTATACTACATGCTTCAGTTGCTTTACAAAAAAAGGATCCGAACCCTTTCTAGATTTGATTCCGAAATCTGAATTTTTGTTCAAAATTAAAACACCCAGTTAAGATTGACTCATTTTAAATTAAATTTGAATTTATGAAATGTTTAACTCCAACTCGATCCATACACTAATCTTAGCTGCGTGTTTCAGAACATGTAACTAGAAGACCATATCAGAGATGCCAACTCTTATCTATGGAAACAATGGGCCAGGCTGCATGTTGTGATTTTGGGTTTTTAAATTAGCGATTGCTGAGGATGAAATCAGGGCATGAGCTTACCAGTTTAGTTCCGAGCTGCGATCTATCCTGCTGTTCGAAGCTGGTGCTGGTGCGGTGTTGAGATCTTATGGCTTTAACTATATTAATAAGGTTGAAATCATTACTTATGTTTGATCAACTCTTTAAGTCATTAGAGGTAGAGATGGTAAATAAAGCTAAGTCAATAAATTAGGTTTAGATCGATTGTGTTTGAAAACTTTTCTTAAAAATGACATTATTTTAATTTAATTGTTTAAATATATGTCATTTTTGTTTTAAATTTTAAAAAATTAACATTAAAATATCATTATTTTCATCAATTATATCAAATGATGTAAGTTTCAAAAAAATTAAATAAGCTTGAATCTCATATAAAACTTTTTAGATCTAGCTTAATTTATTGCTATTCTTACTTATATGCATTTGGTTAGGTTTCACAAGTTTAAATTTTTTATTAAATTGTAATGAAATCGTATTAATTAGACCTTAAAATTATTGATGAATTTTAACTTCATCGAGTTTTAAATAAATTTTAAGTTCAATTAAAGGGAGTTTGAATTAGCTTAATTTAGCTAAACTTAAGGTTTTTATTTAGATGTTTCAAGTTAATCTGAAGTTTGATTGTTCAAGTCTGCTTTTCACATTAATTTGAAAGACTCTAAACTGAGTATCGGATTTTAATACTTTTTTCTTTCAGAAATATCACAATTTGATTCATTGCCATCTATAAATATTTGTGAATTGATAGATTTTTGATAAGCGGGCCGAACCTACAAACACAGGGTGACTGTATGAATGGATAGGATGAGCGCAGGGTGACACATAAAAACGGGTACAGGTAAATTGATCCCTTAACTTAGACTACTTCGTTGGATCATATTTTTTACGGACATACATGAATCAACTTAAGTAAAGGGTTTAGCTATTCAATAAATGGATGAATGAGGGTAGATACAAAGTGACACACATAAATAAGTACAAGTGAATTGATCCCCGAACCTACACTACTTCAATGGATGATATTTTCTACAAACATACATCAATCAACTTAAGTGGAGGATCTGGCTAAATCGATAGATAGGGGTAAAAAGAGAAAACATTACACAAAATAAGAAAGTCAAGATGATTTAATCTTCAACCCCATTCCCGTCATTTAACCTTCACAACCCCTACTCTATCAAATCGTTCCATCCCTTAGCTTTCGGTTTCCCAATAAGAAAGTCAAGATGATTTAATCTTCAACCCCATTCCCGTCATTTCACCTTCGCAACTCCTACTTTATTAAATCGTTCCTTCCCTTAGCTTTCGGTTTCCTGTTTCTTAGGCCCTCAATTCATTTTCCTCGGTGCCTTTTGGATCAAAACGACAACAGCAACACCCTCAAAACGGCCTTCGAAAGCTTCCCCGACCTTTATACTTCATTCCCAGAAAAACAAACAACAAAAAACCAAGACAAGAAGATAAACAACACCAATCATTTTTGTTCAACGTGTCTATGTCCATATTAGTTTTACCCCAAGAATTGGAACATAATTTGTATTTCTCAAAAAGAAAAAGAAAAATGGAAAGGTATTGTAATAGAAAGTTAGAAACAGCTCGATGGTCAACTTCTTTTATTTAGACAGGGGTCCTTTTAAAGATGTGCGCGGTGACGGTGAACGAAGGGTGGTGGGTGAGAGGGATAACGGGGATGGAGCAAATCGGAGGAGGTTTCAACCTTGAGAGCGAGCATGACTTGGCTCTCATGGTTAGCGATTTCCTGGAGAATGGAGCCAGTAGCGACAGCTGCGGCAACGACGGTGATTCTTGGCGTAGCAATGACAGCGGCTCTAGTGTCTCTGATCTCCACCACCTCACTGAGAAGATTTTTGTAAGTTAAAACCATTTGAAAACATTTCTTCAGGTCTACAGTATCAATCCTGTTGTTTGAGGTATTGAAATTAATGTGTTTTTGGCTGGTTATATGCTATTATTTGGCGGTTTTACAAGCAGTCTGTAGCTTAGCATGAGAGTGAGTTGTTGTCACTTGTGCATTCACTTTTGCGATCCCTCAAGAAATATAGACCTTGGCCTTGCAAAGTCAGCTTCATGTAATGGTAGTCATCAGTTTTTTTTTGCGAAACGCTTGAGACTTTCTGGTTATGATGCGATCGTGTGCTCTTCCAGGTGACAGGGTAATGGCAAGGTTCCGGGAGGTATGATTGTTGGCAAATCAAAATTGCTTAGAAAATGGATTTTAACGTCCAATTACACACTCACAATTTTATTAATAGAGAAAATATAAATTTTATAAAGAAAAACTCACACTAAGCCAAAAATCCTTTATGCGTTAGCTTATTGAATCCAACAACCTAAACTTTTATATACGGTCTCACTATTTCTTTCCGTGCATATATATCATTCATCATATGACTAATGACCCTATTTATAGGCTCATTAATTGACTTCCACAAGGTGAAATAGTTGGCAATTTGCTAAGATAAAATCAATTTGAATTGTTAATTTGACCAAGTGAATTTACAACTCATATTCTTTATGATTAAATAATCTAAAAACATCAATTAATTCCAACTAAACTACACAAATAGTATGGTTATGGAAAATTCTTGAAGAATTGCAACATCAACAACTTGATTCTACAAAAATTTTCTACGACAATAAATCAACAATTGTCTTGACAAAAAAAATCCAATCTTTTATAGTTGCAGCAAACATATAGACATCAAATATCTCTATAGTCGAGATTTGGTAAAAGATAAAGAAATCATGTTGAAGTATTGTAAGTCTGAGGATCAAATTACTGACATTTTTGCAAAGCTATTAAAGACTGAATTATTCATAAAGCAGAAAAAGATGCTCGAAATGATTAAATCAAGTTTAAGGGAGGATGTTATAAAATAAACTTAATTTAATTGATGTTTTTGTATTACTTAATCATGAAGATTATGAGTTGTAAACTTACTTGGTCAAATTAACAATTTAAATTGATTTTGTCTTCATTTATGTAATTGCCAACTATTTCACCTTGTGAAAGTCGGTTAATGAACCTATTAATATGGTCATTGGCTATATGATGAATGATATATATGCATAGAAAGAAATAGTGAGAGTGTGTAAAAGTTTAGGTTGTTAAACTTTAACAAGCTAACACATAACAGGTATTTGGGTTGTGAAAGTTTGTAGTGTGAATTTGTCTTTGTAAAATTTGTATTCTCTCAATTAATAAAATTGTGAGTGTGATTGAATGTCAAAATCCATTTTCTAGGCAATTTTAATTTGCCAACATCAAAGAGCAACTACTTGTTTCTTTGAAGACTAAGAAAATACTCCAAAACTAAGATGAAAGACACAATCTGAAATGCTTTTTTCTCTTTTCAATATCACTAGTCTAATCACTGTCAATATATCCAGCTAATCGTATATTCTTTTTATTTCAATAATATGTCATCATCAATCGTACCTTTAATATATCTTAAAATATGTTTTGTGGCTTGCCAATAAGATTATTATGGTGAATCCATATATCTACTCACAATTCTCACTCCGTAAACGATATCTAGCCCAGTTATAGTTAGATACCTCAAACTTTCAAAAAGTCTTACAAATTTTTTTGCTTCAACCAAATCACCACTGCCATCTTTCACAATTTTTATCCTTTTTTCAACTGGTGTTAAGATTAGCTTACACGCATCCATCTTGAATTTCTTTAAAATATCTTTTTGCATATTTCGATTGTGAAATAAATATGCCTTCATTTGTTTGCTCGTTTAAGACCATAAAATGCCTTCTTTAGCTAATAAACCTTATTTTCTTCTCCTTGCTTTACATATCCTATTGGTTGCTTAATGTATACTTCTTCTTCTAAGTACACCGTTCAAAAAGACTTATTTGGCATCCATTTGATAAATCTTCCAATAACTTTGAGTGAAGTAAAATGATCAAATGTATAGTATCTAATCTAGCAATAGGTACAAATACTTCAGAAGATTCGATACTTGATTTTTGTTTGTACCCTTTTGTAACTAATATTATTTTAAAGCGTTCCAATTTCCATTGGATTTGAACTTTGTCTTATATACCCATTTGATACCAATAAACTTATTTCCTTTTGGCAAAGTGGTTAACTCCTGTGTTTTATTCTTTTTTATAGCTTATATTTCTTCATTCATTGCTTTAATCTACCGATAATCATTCACTGCTTCCTTGACATATTAGATCACGATTTGCAAAGAAAGCATAACAGGCTACAGCTGTGTTTGCTCCTTTATACGTTTTAAATAGAATATTTCAAGTCTCTTTTACTGTTTTAGCATGAATATTTTTTTAAGAATCGGCAACTCAATAGATTGACAAATTAAAAACAAGCCTTTTTCATTTAATAAACAATCACGAACCGGTTGTTGTGATTCTTCAATCGTCAACTTTTCTTTTTCTTCCAAGTCTGTGTCCAAAATTTTAATCCGTTACGTCTCAAATATATCTCCATCAAGTGTTTCCACACTGCAAAATTGTTTTTGCCATCAAAATTGAAAATAGATAATTGCATTGGTTGAACTTCAGTTGTTGAACTCGAAGTCATCTTGATCAACTTAAGTCTTTTATCTGAGCTCTGATACCAAATGTTAGGCAAATTAAAATTGCTTAGAAAATGAATTTTAACATCCAATTATACACTCACAATTTTATTGATTGAGATGATACAAATTTTACAAAAACAAACTCACACTACGAACTCTTGCAACCCAAAAACCTATTATGTGTTAACTTGTTAAAGCGCACAACCCAAACTTTTTACACACTTTCTCACTATTTCTTTCTATGCATGTATATCATTCATTATATGGTCAATGGCCACATTTATAGGCTCATTATTCGACTTTCACATAATGAAATAGAATTGCCAACTAATAAAGGGAGACAAAATTAATTTGAAATGTTAATTTGACCAAGTCAATTTACAACTCATAATCTTCATGATTAAGCAATCTAGAAACATCAATTAAATCAAGTTTATTTTCTAACAATGATGATATCTTTTTTATAAGTTCAGTTCTTCATGTATTTTCTTTTAATGGAGGCTCGTAGAAGAATATAATATGTTTTGAATTGATATAGGAGCTAGGTAGGTGTCCTTGATTGAATTTGATGAAGCCCTACTCTGCAAAATGGAAAATTTCATCCGATAAAACCTACAGTACAATTTTATCTGATATGTTTCTACATTTAATTCATATGCTAATGAGTTGATTTCTTATGTTTTCCTTTAATGGAGGTCCATAGTGGAACGTGCCTTGAGATTGTCTTCAATGGACTCTTTATATCCCTTTTTTTTTTCCCACATAACTAAAAGTGGACCTATCTGCAACTGCAATCTTGGGCAGACATCTGATCGTGCCCACATTACAGTTTCTTGATATGATTTGATTATTCATTTGTACGTAAGTGATCACGAATATATTGGTGTTGTTGACGGCAAGAATGCCGGAAACTTTGAGCGTTTAATCATTGACATTGACTTTAGAAGTCATTTTGAGATTGCTAGAGCTGTTGATTCTTATGATAGGATATTGAAGTCACTTCCAGTAGCCTAAGTGGGCTCTATAAACATATAGAAAAAGCATCTGTAGGTTGAAGCTTCTAAATCTTCACTTAAGGTGAATTCACAGCCTCTTCCTCCTTGGAGGTCTCTTGATTATTTGTAAGCAAAGTGGCATTCCCCGCATCAGAGACAGTATGTTCAAGAAAAACTGAGCTTGAATATATGTTCTTCGGATCATAAGCAGTGTTTTGGACATCTGAAGAGGCTGCAGTCGTTGCTTCAACCTGAAAATGAAGAAGAACAATTCTTTAAGTCCATAAACAGCGATAGTAACTGGATGATGAAGTTTGAGAGGCGGAGACAGTACTCCTTCTTGAGGGGTCTTTGACATGTAGCTTTTCGTACCAGAAAAAGAAGCACTTTTTATGAGGCAGATTAACTATATTTGCGGCTTTCAGATTCTAGATTCTTTTTCCCTGGGGATTAATAATTGGCGACTGGAATGACTTACAGTTAAGAAGCAAAACACAATAACACACTGTGATGTAGCATTTTCTGTATCGGTCTCAAGTTGGGGAACCTTACCCGTAAATACAACACGAGACTGAATTTGCATTATCATGTTCCTGATTGGCCCTAATCAAATCCGGTGACACCTGCAGCCGAATCAATACCTTGTGATTCAGGGAGCTGCATCCCTTGTAGATAGCCATTCTTTATATGTTCGGTCTTGTCTAGAGTGTGCTACTTGCCTCTTATTTTTATGGTCAAGGATGTTCTTGTCTTCAACTTGTAGTCACATACTTCACTTACTGAGTTATCATTTCAAGTTTCTGAAGAAGGTATGCTCAAGAATTCATAATACGAGAACGTATTATAGTTGTTTTAGTTACCTTTGCTCTCCATGTTCCTTCTCATAGTTCAGTTCCATTGCTTGGTAATTAGTTGGTTTAGGTTCAGATTTACATAAGTTCGAGTTTAGTTTGAAAACATGCCTCCGGACTTAGGCTTGTTTGAGGTTAAATTTAATTAAGTTAAAATTAAATATTTTAAATTTGAAAAATTACAAATAATATCATTTTGAATAAAATAATGTGATTTTATTTAAAAATCTTAAATTTTGACAAATTGAGTTTGAATTTAACCTCAATATTAAAAAATAAAAAATTGAATTATATCTAAAATTTGATGAGCATAAGTCGGCAGACTTTGCCAACCGTAAAGTACGATCCGCGTTTGTAAAAGTACATAACCGCGTAACGCGAACGAGCCTTCAAAGTCGAAGAAGTCCGTCGAAGGACAAAGTTGAAATAGGGACACCGAAGGTCGTGTTTACACATCAGTAATAAGTCTAGAAGCACACCATCATCGCCAACAAGACAAAGGTGGTAATAATTTCCCCAATAGTGGCGTTTTTTTTTTTTTTTTTTTGGGCATAAAAGGGAAAGAAAAACTACATTATGGATATGGGGAAACTAATCTCTGCTCCCAATAGTGGCGTTTTAAAAGTAAATGAGCGGTTGGTTCGTACAAAACAATGATAATAGAATATAGTAAAAAATAATAATAAATATTATCATTATAATTATGATGGTTGGTTAAGAAGAATCAATGATTACCATTTCTATTGACAGTGGTTGGTGTGTAGAATACTAAGAAATAAAATTTATTAAAATTTATTATATTTTATTTTAATTAATTATATTGTAATTAATTAATTACAATATAATTATTAATTAATTAATTAATTATATTGTAACTAATTAATAATATTTTAATTACAATATTTTATTTAATGAATAATTATATTTTAATTACTTATATTGTAACTAATTAATAATATTTTAATTACAATATTTTAATTAATTATATTGTTATTAATTAATTACAATATTTTCATTAATAAATGAATTATATTTTAATTAATTATATTATAGTTAATTAATTAATTACAATATTTTAATAATTAATAATTATATTTTAATTAATTATAACAAGTACACCCTTATATAACAATGACACTCATTCTTCTAAATTAAAAAAGAAATGAAGTATTACCCAAAAATAAGTAATCAAAATAATGACTTTATAATTATAGTCCCTCACTAAATTCAATCTTTTATTCCATACTTATTTCTTTTTTTTTATACCCACTATATAAGTACGCCCTCAAATCCTCTGTATCCCTTATTGTGTACCTATTTTGTGCCCATTACATCTAAACCTTTTCTATTTATGTGGGACCTATAAAAATAAATGACTCAGATGCATTAAACACAGTGGTAAAGGATCACGTCCCTATAAGTACACCCTAAGTAAAAACTGTAACCCCATCTTTGACCGGCAAAGCCAACGTTGTCTAACTCCCGCTTTACAACCGGAACAAATCCAATCACTTACTCACGACCACGCTGTAACATTTACGTGTGGATCTAAAAGACTAAAACACACGTTTTGTCCGTAACAAAAAACACACGTCTTGTCTGGGCCAATCAATCTTAAGTCTTAACCGACCAGACCCATATTTGCAATTTCTATTTTTTTCCTGGTGTAAATTAGCATTTAGTACTGTTATTTCTGTTTTTATTGTAATTTTTGTAATCCTAGTTTTCTATTGTTAGTTCTTAATATAATTGTGGTTATTAATATTAATATATTAGACATTTATTACTAAAGATAATAAAATAGTAAACAAAAGGAAGATATTAAATAATTAGATAAATTAATAAATAAAATTTTAAATTTTATTATTTTATATAATATTGTTATCAATAGATATCATTGATAAATTTATTATGTTTATTAAATTAATTAATTAATTAATTACCTATAAAAGCTTTTCATATTTCTTATTAGTAGTTATACATTATTTATTTAGTTAATAATAGCAAACAAATTTTGAAAATGAAAATAAGTAATTAAAACTTGTTTTAAATTTCTCATAAAATAAAAAGTTAAATAAAAGAAAAACCAAAAAATGGAGGGATAAAAATTGAATCTAAAGCTCCTGTCTGTTTCTTCTTGTCCATGTTTGACACGGAAACACAAGAGCATCTGTCAAATAGGCTCTATCAGGCTTAAAGTAGCTTCAATCTAACCTTAGCTGTTTCTATAACCACATCGGTTCTTTTATTTATACACACGGTTTGCTCGCAGTCTCTATCTCTTGTTTCCAAGTTCTCCCAGGAACTGTGAACAATGAAACCCGCCACCGCCACGACCACCGTTCTCTTCCTTGTAGCCACCTTCCTCCACCTCTCAAACTCCGCCTTGGGGATAGGTGTCAACTATGGTACCTTAGCCAACAACCTTCCATCACCAGCCCAGGTGGCAAACTTCCTCAAAACTCAAACAATCATCGACAGCATCAAGATCTTCGACACTAACCCTGACATTCTTCGAGCTTTTGCCAACACCAATATTACCGTGACGGTCACCGTTGGTAATGGAGATATTCCTGCTCTTTCTAATCCCAGGAATGCTCGTCGATGGGTTGCAAATAACATCCAACCCTTTTACCCCCAGACACGGATTAATCGGATCGCTGTTGGTAATGAAATCTTGTTGTCCGGTAATAAGGAATGGATTGCCAATCTTGTCCCTTGCATGAAGTCACTCCATCATGCTCTTGTTCTTGCCGGAATCAATAATGTTCAGGTACGTGAAATGCTTCTCTTATATAAGACATGGCATCAAATCTTTGTTTTGGAGGTTTGCAAAATGTTTACAAACAATCCAAGGTGATTGTGATAGAATATTTTCCTTTTTCTGTTTCTGGTCATGACATATTCTGTTTTTGTTCGGTACAATGGCAAAAGATGGGTTTGGAATGATCCAAGCACTGAAATTTTTAGAATTTGAGCAAGTTTAATCAAATAATTTTCATTTCTTAAACAAAACAATGTTACTTTAGTCACCCCAAATTCGTTTAAATTAAGTGTCAAACTTTAATTTTAATTAAAATGCAATTTGTTTTTATTAAATTCAACCATAAATAGAAAAAGAATCGGGTTTGAATTCTGCACCCGACCTAGTCGGATTTGAACTTGATATTTTGGCCATTGCCAACGCAATCTGTCTTGAATGGTAAGACACAGAATCAATAAGCAAGTCAAGATTAATCAAAGACATCCTGAAACTTAATTAGTGCATACATGTATTATTGTCAGGTTTCAACGCCACAGGCTCTCTCATTCCTTTACAATTCTGTGCCACCAAGCAATGCCCGGATCAGAGTTGGCTACCAGAAGACCATCTTCGCACCAATGCTCCAATTTTTACGTGAGACCAAATCACCTCTCATGGTTAATCCCTATCCTTACTTCAGCTACGCTCCGAAAGTGGCCAACTACATACTTTTCCGGCCAAACCGTGGCCTCCGTGACAGATTCACCGGCATAACCTACAGTAACATGTTCGACGCGAGTATGGACGCTGTATTCTCGGCGATTAAAGCTATGGGGTATGGTGATGTGGACATCGTAGTGGCTGAGACAGGTTGGCCGTCGCTCGGCGATCCTGACCAGCCTCAGTGTACCGTGGAAAACGCAGTTTCATATAATGGGAATCTGATCAGGCGTGCCATTTCAGGAGAGGGTACTCCACTTATGCCCAAGAGGCGGTTTGAGACTTACATCTTTGCCTTGTTCAATGAGAATCTGAAACCTGGAAGTACCGCTGAGAGGAATTGGGGCTTGTTCAGACCAGATCTTACCCCAGTTTACGATGTCGGAATCATGCGAAACGGACAGGTATGGTTGTGTTCCTCTTTCTTGTCTGCTTTAATCGTAATTGTAATAATCGTAATCACCCATAATCCGTAATTTAAAATCTCGGAATAACTCCCAACATATGAGTAGTCATGTGCTACTGGGATTCTGGGAATCAAGAAAATGATTGAATAACACCTAATTATATTGACACAAACCCCTAAAGAGGCTGGAGGTCACCTGTACCATATTGTGTGGCTGGTAATGGATCTCACAGGATAGGCATTGATCTGTTCCCCTCAAAAGAACGTGATCATATTCCCATATTATTCAAGTATTCTAAACCTGCAGGATGCTTTGACTTTTCTGTTTAGACTTTCACATCCTTTTTCTGATTTTGCATCTTACATGGTAATGACAATATATTGGATCGAGATGGGCTAAAACCTCATAAGGTTTGAGTCCGAATAAGCTCAATCCGATTGAATCTGAAAAAGATGGTTCAAATTGAGCTCTAGATCAACTCAAAAACAAGTTTTTAAATTTTTTAGAGTTTTGATTTTTCTTAATATTAAAGAAGAGGGTTAGAATTTTGAACTTAGGTCAGGTTTTGATTTGGATTGCCGATTGGAGATTTTTGGAAACTTGAGTCTGGATCTAAACCCAGTCAAATTATCTTTATTCATTAATTATAATCAACCTAGACTTTTTACTGATTAAATTTGAAGTATATTATTGACAAATTATTACACATACTTTGAAATTTTGTCTAATGCGTACTCCAAAAAGTAGTGACTGGAGATTTATTCGTTTATTGCTATTTCTAACTCTCCACAGGGTGGTCCTGGAGGTCGAGGAAACCCAGCACCAGTTCCAGTAGCAGGCAAGAAATGGTGTGTGGCAAAAGCAGAAGCAAGTGAACAAGCTTTGCAATCTAACATAAACTATGGGTGCAACCAAGGTGTGGATTGTAGGCCGATTCAAGCTGGTGGTGTTTGCTTCGATCCTAACAATGTCAGGTCCCATGCATCTTTCGTCATGAACTCTTACTACCAGACTCACGGTCGGAACGACTTCAACTGTGATTTCAGTAACACTGGCGTCCTCACCACCTTAGACCCAAGTAAGTTTTCTTTCGTAATAAATTTAAATACTTTTAAAATTTTTATTTAAGTGTTTGAATTGTTAAAAAAAACTCTGAAAAATTCAGTTTAATTGGTGTTTTTACTTATAAAATGTATAAGTATAAAATTAGGATAGAATGTTGAAGTCTATTTAAGTCCAAATTGAACAAATTTCCAGATACCAGAATAACTTGAATTTTAATAATTTAAATTGATATTATTTTATTTTTTAAATTTAAATTTAGTATTAAAATAGCATTATTTTAATTAATTATAGTATAATAACATGATTTTATGGTGAATTAAACGTAAATGGATTGAGCTCAAGCAATGAATTGGTATACCTACTTGGAAGGATTATCCGATTATGTGAAAATAAATAGCTGTATGATTCGTTTAGATATTAATTTTATATACTATTTAGTAACACTTGATTAAAATTTTTTAAAAATAAAAAAAAAAACGCTTTTTAATCCATTATCCAATAATTTCCTGTGCTCCTGTCCTGACCTTACAATACTTATCGTTATCCCTTTTCTTTTGGTTTCTTTGTCGCAGGTCATGGTTTGTGCAAGTTCCTTTAAGACAGATTTCGAACACTAGCTAGGCATACACGGTTTCCTGGGATGTGTCTTTTTTATTTTTCTCTTTTTATTTCATTGAAATATGAAATATCCCCTTATACGTACGATGATTCTTTGTAGCCAAAATAATTGAAAATCACATTGTAACGAAGCAATTTGCTTGGGAATGTATCCTCCCAGCCGAATTTGATATTACCAAGTTCTATATAGTTGGGCTCATCTGTTATTGGGTTGAAATCTGATTAGAAGAAACGTTTTTGGGTTTGATCATAACCAATAAACACAAAGACCAAAAAAAATTGAATATGAATAAGAATTACTATCTTCATTATTATCGAAACACAAATTAAATAAAAGGCTAAACTTATTGAGACCCCCCTTTAGTTTGATTTTTTTAATTTTAATTTTTTCATTTTAAAAACCATCACTTATTTCGTATACTATTGTTTAATTATCTTACAATTCCTTCTTAACACAGTATTAAAAAAATTTAATTGAAATTGTAATGTAATACTATTTTATAATTATTAGTTACCAAAAAAATAAACAGAATATAATGAAAAGAATTATGTGATAGCTAAATTATATTATATATAAGTACACAATAATTTTAAAAATGCAATAATTAAAACCAGATCTTCAGTTTTTGTGACTCGTCGAGATTTCAACTAGGTGTTGATGATGATGAATAATTAAAACCAAATATTAAACTATAAGTCAAAATATAATATAATTAACCTTTAATAAATGTTTAATTACATACAATAATTTATAAATTATATGCAAAACTTTTATACGTTTACAGAGTCTTAAAACTTATAAAAAATATAATTTAAATTATTAGTTTATTATTATAATATAATACATTTGTCTTTTCGTAAATTCTTAACCTTTTCTCTTTTTTAATACTACAGGAGAAATTACCAAACAATTTGTGTATATTTAAAATCATTACGAAATATTATATTCACCCCATAATTTATTTAATATGTACTCCAATGATATAGTTACAGATTTTACCATTATCAAAAAAATATAAGGGGGCGGTTGGTTTGCGTGGGAGAATGGTAATAGAAATGAGAATGAATATTATCATTATAATTATGATGGTTGGTTAAGAATAAAGAATGATTACCGTTATCATTAATAGTAATTGGTTTGTAAAAAATATTGAGAAATAACATTTTATTATATATTAATTAATTTATTATATTAACTAATTATATTGTAATTAATTATTTATATATTGTAAGTAATTATTTATTTTTAATTAATTATATTGTAATTAATTATATTTTAATTATTTAATTAATTACAATATTGTAATTAATGAATGAATAACATGTTAATTAATTATATTGTAATTAATTAATTAATTACAATATTTTAATTAATGAATAATTATATTTTAATTGTAATTAATTAATTAATTATAAATGAATATCTTTGGGACCTGAAAATTTATTATCTTATACGGAGTTATTAATTTATCGATAAATAAATATTTTATTAATTTATCGATAAATTAATATTTATTAATTTATAGAATAATTTTTATTTTGTACATTATATTTGTCAAATTAAACAATTAATTTTTTCCGTAACTGAGAAAAAAATAAACAATTAATTAATGATGGTGCATTGTATCTAAGTTTATTAATCTTGTCAAAAGTAAGTTTATTAAGCTTAGGTTAGCGTGATTCAAAATAGAGTAATGCTGGAATTATTCGATCACTTAAGATTTATTATCGACGTCGTTTTTGTTCTAACATCTTGGAAGGCTATGAGATGGGAACAATAAATCCTAAAATAAATTAATGTCCTGGATGCTATCTATTTTATTAATGTTGCTTGAAATATTGATGTGAAGGCCACAACTATTGCAAATTGTTTTCGACATTGTAAAATTCGATCTGAGGAAGGTGTGTTTCTAGAAGAAGAAACTGGCGATGTTGAAGGCATTCAAAGATTAGAGGAAGTTATTTCTAATTTACATTATAGAAATGTCATGAATGTGAAGCAGATTTTGAATTATCCTAGTGAAAATGAAGATTTAATGGAATCGCCTACGGACGAAGAAATTATTCAAGGAGTAATGGGTATGAAAGATGATGACAATCAAGATCCAGATGATAGTAACGCTATATCACATGTTTCTCCAAAAAAAGCTTTTCTTGCATTAGAACTTTGAAAAGTTACTTGCTTCAAAATGGGAAGAATGTATAGAATATAGTTTATGCCCTCCAAAAAGTTAAGGATGAAATTGAATTCAATTCGCATGAATGAAAGAATCAATTGACTATAGATACATATTTTAGGAAAGCATAAAGATTGAAATAAAAATTGTTTAAGAAGTGCTTTATTTTATGAATTATATATGTAATTTTCATACTTATTTAATGAATTATTATTTTATATTTTCAGTGGGCCTCAAGGAATTTTTTTAAAACTATTATCTTATGCATTTAGTGAGGTTATTATTTTATCCCATTGGCCCAAGTTGGGACCAGAGAAAATTATTATTTAATCGAGATTATTAATTTATCGAATATTCATTTATCGAAATTTTACTGTACTTTGTATTAGTTGGAAAAACGGTAAGAAAATTATGGATACAATATTGGGTTATAGCATTGGCTAATACTAACTTTTTGGCTAATACTAGCTGGTATCGATTGGTACCCAAATTTTATGCCCTAGTACTGCTATCGATGATGGATCGATACCTTAATTTCATGCCACAGTGTCCTAAAGCTACTCTTGTATTCTCACAACTCTCTTGATTTCTCGCTCCTTCTCACTATCGCCATTATTGCTTGTCCTTGCTTATTACTGCCCAATAATTTTTCCTCTCTAAATCTCCTTATCGTCTTCATCGGTACTTAATTAAAGATTATATTTATGTAAGTGTATGAAACATGGTTATTGAGAAAAATAGCTCAGATGATATTATGTAATCCAAAATCAACACATTCAAAAACAAAATAGTTGGAATTGAGGTTTAACTGGGTCCGAATTGATTACACATGACACTTCAACAAAACCCATTAGTTTATCCTTTTAATTTGTTTCTTTAATTGCTATCCCTAGTTAGTAAATAACAACATCCAATCTCCCATTTTATGTTTTTTCAGTCTCTTTGTAAGCTCTAAACTTATTTTTTATCAGTACGTTGACAATTGTTAAACTACTACCGTCAATCCCTGCAGACGGAAGGTTGGTTCCAATTCAAGTCCTCTGCATAAATCACTTGCAAATATTCAGTGATCATCCATTAATTATACTATCATTACTTTATCGATTACTTATTAATACTAAAACATGACTTACAAAGTCAAGAAAAACATGTCATGGCCTTTGGTGGTGGCATGAGATCTTATGCAAATGGCTATTTTTCTACATTGCTTAATCGCAAAGTACATATAATTTCTTCAAAGTTAATGAATTTGTATATATTTGTATCTTAGGTGAGCGTTAGAAAAAGGATTAATAATTTGTTTCACAATGTGTACTTCTTATATGGCTACCAATTAAAGGAGGAAATATTGTTCAAACTCCTAAATTTTCAAGTGGCTACCATATTCAAATTATAGATAAAGACTTGAAATATTAATCTATGTGAGCATAACTGCAAGATAAAGAAGCACAGAGGGATTGAAACCCGACATCTTAAAATCAAGATTGCTTTTTCATGTGCTATAAAGAAAGGGTAACGAGCTTGGAGATTTTTATAGAGAAGATAAGTCATCATTTCTCTAACGGATATGAAACCATTTTTTTTAACCTAGATCATATAGAATTTTATGCTTTAGTTTATAATTTTAATTTAGAGTATAAGCAAAAGCAATAACATCTAATGTATGCAATTCATCCCACTGGCATTGCTTGTAAAATAAATTGTTATGGATATGATAGTAAAGCAATTTTCGAAAGTACACATTGTGAAAGAAGTACACATTGCTAGGTAAGTAACTCTGAAATCATTGCCATCCATCCCTTTTAAGAAACAAGCACAGCATAACCAAATCTCCTTCCAAATTGAGCAATGCTAAGATAAAGTAGATACACGAGAAAAGTAACTTTGAAGTTTAAGTCAACAACTGTGGTTAATTTTGTGAAGCATTTTTACACGTGAGTACTTCAAAATTAGTGTTCTATTCAGTTACAGACAAATCCCGCCATAACTACACCTAAGCAGTAACGGTAATCTCGTAGGTAGCGTTAGAACAGTTAAATCAATCAATCAGTAGCTCCTCTTTTTATCTCCCTGTTCTAAACTAACTACAAAGGGAATCACACTCCAGCTTAAACAAATATTTGACAGGAAAGCTCAGCAACCTTGCATCTATCAACAGATTCAAACCATTTTCAAGTAAACCCCTTAATAATCTACATGTAGTCTTCTTAACTCAGTTTGAAAAGTCGGACTGGCTGTCAGGATTCGATGTGCAAGAGCCCTTATATCATCCCGTGAACAATCTCGTGCGATTCGAACTAGCTCCCTTAGTGCACCTCCATTTACCATGTCTTTTGCATTCACCTCTGTAGCGTATGAATGTTAAGACCTTTTGGACTGACACTGAACAAGAGGCAAGACTTCACAGCAAAAACAAGGACGAAGAAGAAAATTTACCATGCTGAGCCAAGTGGCAAAGCGCAAGCTCTAAGTGGCGACTGATTGATGAGGCTTCACTATTTGCCCTCTGCACAATCCATGGAAGCACACCATCCTCAATCAGTAGTGACTTTCCAGATTTAGCTCCTGCTCCATCAAAAGGAAAGATATTGTTATTTAAACATGAAAAGATGTCACCATAAAATGGCAGACAATCATAAGATCTCTGCTTCAGGAAGAAAATGATTTCAGGAAATGACAAGCAAATACTTAACAGGGTTTATCACCGCCTCTACAACAAACTTCAAGAATTATTTACCTTGAGTTGATGATTTTGATTCACACTTGGCAAAATTTGCTATCCCTCGGGCAACTTGAGCAAGAACATCTTGGTGCCCAGATCTGACCATTCCCAGCAAAGCCTTAATGCCACCCTCTTCTCTCAGCTTCATCTGCAACTTATCTGCAAAGCAATAGATCATAACGTTAGTTATCAGCTTGCAAAGGGCAACTTGTAATGCACCGCCACCTATAAGTTTGCCTTTTAGATCTCAGGTGAACTCTACTATTCTCCAAAACCATCTGAAGATACTATGTACAATTTACAAAAAGGTGACTAAAAGGTTATGACAAAATATTTTTTTCATAGGGACCTTAGACATTATTTTAGATCCATAGTTATTTGTGGAGTTCACTATTAATAAGTTAATAAATTATTGCTTGCCCACAAATATTTAACTTAATTCCTAGTATAACAGTAATGTAAAATTTATATTGTTAATTTATCAGGATAGTTGAACTAAAAGGTCATAATTATGTACATCTCGTGAGCAACATCTAAATCTCAGCTTGTAAGAAACAACACATGACTAAGGCCTTGATGGTGTCATTTACCTACAGAAAAATGAGCTAACAAAGTTCTGGACACAATTTGATTCCATATTCTATGTCAATTACAGAAAAAACACATGCAGCTGACAATAAAGATTCCATTCAATCGAGTATCATAACATATAAGCCATCTAAAAGCATAATAGCATTCTCATCTATCAAATAAAGTTGCAGCATCAGCAATGTCTGTTCTTGATTGCTTGCATGTCCGAACTATAACAACAGAATATTTAGCATTTTTGCTCATTCTGCTTCTCATTCTTCCATACCAATTTTATAAAAAAACGCTGATCTGATTCCCATACTCAAATTTGAATAATACAGAAAAATAAAATTTTCAGCAGAATGAACACAACATGCGGTGGGCAGGTTTACCATTTCCACAAAGATTAGCAATTGCCCCAGCAACCATTCGAAGTGTCTGAGGATCCTCTGCATTGGAAGCTGTCATAGATAGCAGCTGAATGCCACCTTGAGCCATTATGAGCTCTTGATTGGTTTCTGGTTGTACACAATAAGTGTTAGACGTGATAAATCAAAAGCAATGAACGAACCATGTCAACAACATTTCTAAATGACCTAAAGGTCATAAAACAACAGATGCAACAACTTACCATTCATTGCAAGATTGGCAATTGCGCCCGCTGCAACTCTTTGTATTGACTCGTTTCCGGAGCTCCTAAGCAGCATCAGTAAAGACTTAAGACCACCAGCTTTCACAATCTTCCCTTGATTAGTTTCTGTAAGTTAGTTGGAAATTTTACATCATTAATGAAGCCAGCAATTGGGACAAAATACCCTACAAGTGACAAATGGACATGTATGGTCGTATATTTGCCAATGCATGCAGTAAATCAAGTCACAGAAGTCAAGAATCAAGCAAAAAAATAAATTCACATCTGACATAAGAACAGAGGTTGGCAGCATCTATCAACCCTAAGCTACACAAATTACTATTGAACTTCGGACATTTTAGTCAATTGATATTTCTGTCAATATCAAAGCCAATAGAAAGAATCTAGAAATTTCACAATGTAACTAATGCCAATACTTGTAATAATAAAATTTCTAATTCCCATTAGAGGCTTATTAAATTAGTTAATACAGATTTCCTTTTTCAAAAAAAAAAAAAGTTAATACAACTTCTCATCTGAACATCTTCTCCCAAGCAAAATTCAACTTCTGCTTGTTATGACTAATAATTGGTTCCATAACTGTAGAACTCACAAATCTCCATTTTACTTAAATGAGTTAGGACAACCTTAAACATAAAATAATAATCTTTTTTGATCTGGGAATCATATCAGAAGCAATAACATTGCCAACGCCAAAAGAATTGAAGCTATTCTCTGAGAGAATCTATGAAGCACTAGCAATAAGAAATTGTTCAGTTAATTCCCTGTCAGGCATTTCAGATAACAAGCTTCCATCACATCTTAACCACGTTTAATAGAACATAGCAACCAAATAATATGTTCTGGCAATCATCAAATCCATGAGCCCATCCCCACTGAAATACAGAATGCTGGGGAAATCCTGAAAAACAAGATCATGCAATGGAAAAATGTTAAAGAAATGCAATCGAAGAAACAAATTTTCAACACCTTCAGCAGCTAAATTTGCCACCACTTTCACAGCGTGGACCCGCACATCAGGATCTTCTGCTTCAAGAAGTGACAGGATCTTCTGCAGTCCCACTTAGAGGATACTAAATTTTGTTAGTTTGTGAGGAAACAAATAAAAGGAAAGTGATCCATCAACATCAACAACAGATCACCAAAAAGTATTGAAAACGTGAAGCACCCGGCAGCCACTACCTTGTTCGAAGAGTTTAGCTATTGAGGCCTTCTCCCCATTGCCAGAATGGTTGAGTTGTGAATTCCCAACTTGATGAATGGTAGAATCCTGGCCACCAAGAACTTGCTCTGGTTCAACTCTGTCAAGTTTCCTTCTTGTCTAGAAGAGATAAAATCCAATCAGTAATAAAAATATATAACCAAGGTTCAAAGACACTAAACTAATTTTTTTTTAAGGCCTAATCATATGGTCCATCATATACCACGAAAAATGCTATAGTTTCAAATTTGTAATTATGGTTGAAAGAAAAATATAGTAACTACACAAATCAAGACTTATTTAGACTAGTCATTCACTCAAAGGGATCCACAAAAGTTGTTTTAATTCGCTACAGGGACCATACTTCCTCCAGTGCTAAAATTGAAATGTTGTCAATTGAAGGAAATTCCAGTATTTTCAAAAGTTTGAGTCTCAAAAGGACTTGGCACCATGTTCTATAGATTAATTGATAGTCATGAGAAATAGAGTGGTGGATCCCTCGCAAACAATTAAAGGTAAACCGTAGATGAACTGGCAAACCCCACAAGGCCAATACCTCGTCATCCTCAAAATTCAACTGCAACAGCTGACTTTCAAGCATTGTTATTTGCTCTTCAAGCTTTAGTTTCTGAAGTGCCTCATCTTCCAGCATCTTGCGATGCTTTACTAGCTCAGAATTACTTGATTCCTACAAAAATTAGGCATAGTGACTTACTATAGTAGCCCAAGCAATACTCAAGGAAAAGAAAAATTGAGATTGCCAAAAAAGGTACAAGAAGTACCTCTAATCTCTTCGATTGTGCTAACTTACTATGAAGATTATTGACTTCCTCTTCAGCAGCCTTTCTCAAAAGTGTTTCTTTCTCAAGCAACTTTTTCATTTCAGCAACTTCTTGCCCAGCAGCCACCTTAGGCCCCTTCATGCCACAAGTTGGATGATTTCAGACCATATCACCATAACCTTGAGAGCTATTGGTTTATAATCACCAGAAACAATTCATAGAACTTTTAATGGAAACATGGGGATAACACATAATGCATTGTAAATTTGATCAATAAAGACAGTGAACTAAAAACAGGAATTCAGTTGTATAATTTCACCTCAGAAGCATCATTTTGGAATCTAACCATATCACCATTGCTAATATGGGTTGGCAGACTCATTGCCCATTTTTCTTCTAGCTTCCTAATTGATTCCATGAAACTTTTTTCATACTTCAACCTTTCATTCTGTGAAATATGCATAAGCACATTAGAACACTTCTGAGTTACACAAGAAACAAGGTTTTAGGGTTCAATATCAGGAGCAGAATTTCCATATAGAACTTAGAAGCAATTACATCACAGACAACGAAAGCATTTTTCTCCTCATCTTTAAAGTTTTTCCAATTCAATTGCATTAGAAGATTATGCAAAGGTAGAATTGCAAAGCATGAAAAGGTCAGCATGGATGTCACAAAGATTAACATTAATAGGGGTGATCTCATCAGGTTGGTACGAACCAACTCTACCCGAGCATCTGCTTTCCTCCAGTTCGAGTTAATAAGTTGCGTGTTTGCTACCAGATCAGTCTAACAGGGATCAGGTTGTGTTCCATACAAAAAATAAAAATAAAAATCCCGATCCAGGGCCAGGGCCAGGTCTGGTCATTTCAAATGGTTTTCTTGTGTTGCACAACTCGCATTTTTAATAGTCCTTGTTATCAATTTACACTTTTATTACTGAAAAATTTTGGATAACTATCACAGTGCACTACTTCATTACTCAAAGAAATTCGAGGGCCACTTCTTCTGTAACTCTTGCTCAAACATGGACCCAGCCACCGAGTAACTTGTCATTCACAGAAATTCATGAAGATGCAAAGGATATGGATACCAACACACACCTAAGCTCAGAGTAAGAAATGTCTTTATTTAAGTATTTATGACTTATATACCTCCAATAAATTTGTGTAGTTTCTTTCAGACTCAGAGATTCGAGCTTGTGCTTCGATAGTAATTCTTTCAATTTCATCCTCAAATGCCTTCTGCTGCCTTTCATGCTCTGCAGTTACTTTATCCAACTGTATGTCTAGCTTTCTGGACAAGCTTTTGTAATCAAATTCTTCCTTCAACTTCAACATATTTTCTACCTTCATTGCCTATGACAGGCCAACAGGAAAAGATAAGTCAAAGAGAGACTAAAAGTTTCTAGATCATATGGGGGAATGGGAATCAATGAGTGAATATTTGTCAAAATGGTAAACTAGATGCTCAGATGAAATTTATTATCGTAAGTAATGTACAGAAAAATATTATAGTCAGTGAGACTATGAATACACAAGTTTCAACGTAGGTCCAGGTTGGTATCTTAACAGAGTGCCGAAAAAGAAAAGTTCAGTTTCTACAGCACTCACCCTTTGTCCAAACATTATAGTACTAGCTGTCTCTCCTCGATGGCGGGGGGATGGACCAATAGTAACAACAAGTGAAGTTCTAGCTGTGCCTGTTGAAATTTCAGAAAGGAACATAATTTATCACAAAATAGAAGATGGTCACCCCTGGTATCAAGATTCCAAATGCTGCTCCATAGGATCAAAGCCAGTACAAGAATATATAATTTAGAGGAATGCTGAATAAATTGTAAATGAACTTTTTAATGAAAAGTGGCAGAAACTAGGTTCAGTGAGATTTCCCTAATAGTTCTTTTTGTATCAAAAACCACCACAAATCCACATAGATACCTAAGAACCAACAGTATATATCTAGTGTACCTACAAGACCAAAATTTGCATATTATCCGAATTACAGCATGTGATAACTAAGAGTATACATTTTCATTCAATCTGTTCTTCTAAATATTCAAGCAAAAAAAATGAAGTTCTATGCATGTGAGGACTATATAAACCCTATGCCCACTAACATATGTGAAACTCTAGGAGCTTGTAGTCAAGCACTCTGGCTAAATGAGATGAAAGAAACATGATCTGAGAATAATTTGTAGCAGAGATTCTTTTACCTCCAAATGAATCTCTTAGCAATCGAGTGAGCTTTGAATCACGAACAGGGATATGTGCACTATTTTCTGCCAAGGCATTGATGCACTTCCCTAGAGCACTCAAAGAGAGATTGATAGATTTAGCTTCCTCTAGTGTGTGCCCCTCACTCCCTGCCAATAACAGATGAAACAAACAACATTAACATAAGAAAGAAGATTTTGTTCCCCAATATAAGTAACGGCTGTCAGCAATGACATCTATAAAGACTAATTTATGTTAATAGAAATAACCCCACATCCATAGCAGCGCGCTACATACCAGACTTATCAATACGCTCTGAACCAGCAAGATCTACGACAACTAACTTTCCTTTCCGAACTAAAGTAGGCTTCAGAGCTTTAACCATGCGAGAGTCGTTACCATTCTCACTTGAAAGGACAGAATCCCTTCCTTTAACCGATCTCTTCACATGTACCTAAAGCATTTCATACATCATTAGTGAACCACTATGTAATACAAACTATGTTCGGTGACAACCTAGCAATTCCAAAAGCAGAAAAACCGTAGGAAAAGAAAAGATCAAGTTAATTCACCATTAGAATGGCGTGACTTCTAGAAGATTCAGTATTCAATTTGGTATTTGCAGCAACTCGATGTACTTCTCCAAGCCTTAACAGTTCAATAAAACTCTGTTGATCCCTGATTTCAACTAGACTAGCCCCAGGTAATGAGACATCACCATTTTTGGGGTCTTCAACAATTGTTATATTATCATTAGAAGGATCAAGAAGGTCCTGTATTGTCTCCATATATAGCTGCATATATTTCGAAAATTAAAGTGAATGCACATACATATGAGCTACAAAAGCTCAAGTTGATAGTACCACAATTAAAAATTGTTAAACCAAAACTTGTAGAACAAGAGATGATTAAAATACCAGAAAAATAAAAAATGAGACTATTTAAAGGCCGACAACCTGCAGATAGGAGACTAAAATAGAATCAGTCTCTGGAGAAACATTAGCTAATATATCTTCCATAGCACGAACCATTATTCCACGAGCAGCTGTATCTTCCTCTCCAAGTCGTCCAAGAGTATATGTTTTACCTGTGCCAGTTTGTCCATATGCCATGACTGTTCCATTATATCCATCCAAAACACTCTGCAGAAGGAAACAAAAACAACATGTTCTATTCATAATCACTACTTGACGCAAATCAGGTTAAAACAACAACCAAACCACATTGTAAAGCAGTTAGACTGAGAACTCCTTTTGAGCCCATCAATTATTGCATCACAAATACCCACTAGATTTAAGCTAACAAGTCTGTATTTGACGATTATTTAACAAGATTGACATTCTGGTACTCATTAAAATTGAATAATGTTGTCTATCATTTCAACAATGCATCAGCTGGTAGGGGATCGACAACTAGTGACAAGTAACATAAAAATCTTCTTTCCATATGAGTTATTTCAAGATTCAGTTTTCAGACCTGGCTTTACACAATTATCAGTTCTAACAACCTTGAGGCAGCCTTGCTAAAATTCATGGGTATTTGAAGTAAACCCTTTCCCTAGTTTACTTTACACAGCTATATATCAGACAGTAGGCTTTACTAAGTTTTACATTTCATACTTGAATGATCATCATTTACCCATTTTATTCCCTAACCACAAGTTTCTCTTCCTGCTGTTAGATTTCCTTATAGTAGTGCAATATAAACCATATGTTTGTAAAACAGTCTGCCTCAGCTCATAAGGAAAAGACTTTTTTTGTTTTTAACAAGGCTAAAGCTCATCCCAGCTATTTACTAAACAAACTCCTCACAAGACTAACAATTTAAGTTCTCTTTAGACAAACTCAGCTGCATATCGAAAAACTTAATTTTGGTTCAGCGCATTTGTACTTCGAAAGACATGGTCACAGACTCTAGTTGCTTGGCCAAATTTTGTTGGTGAGATCCTAAATCATTCCCGGCTTTTAAAATATTTTAAAATGATCAGATACAAAAAAGAAAACATGAAGAATAAATTTAGATATCATTTGCATCTATACCTCCACAACCGGCTTCGCCACAACCTCATAAACGCGTTTCTGTGATGCAAATTCAGTGAGGACTTCATCAAATTCAAATGTATCCGAGTCCCAATTGTTCTTCCTTAGTTTTAGCCGCTTAAGCTGTAATCAATCAGAAAAAACAGTTTAAACAAACAAAAAAAGAAGCAAGTATAAAGATGCCTAACCGATTATAATTATCTTCAAGAGATACCTCCGGTTGCAATTCCACACAGTCACCAAAATCAGCATCCGCCAACATCTCCTCCGCATTGCGCGGCCGCAATCTCACAGCCACCCTAACTCTTCCAGGAACTGCTTTCAAAGCACACACACAAATAACGTACACATATCAACACGCAAGTCTTTACAATTTATCCAGTGTATAAATTACATAGGTGTAAATAAAGAAAAATGATTTTGTAGTAGAGGCTTGAATTCGAAAAATGCACGGTTAAAAACAAGGATCAAGAGAATTCAGCTTCAATAGTAACCTGCGGCATGGTCCTTGGAGGGTCCAAGAGAAGCGGGAGCACTTTTACGGACGCCGGAGCTAGTAAGAGGTTTGGATTTAAGAGACAACTTTGAATTGGAGTTGAGGGAAAGAGGCTTGTCGAGTTTGCTGGTGTTGAGAGAGGCTCTGGTGTTAGTGTGGGTACCACTTCTGAAACTGCCGATTCCTGCAGCGGCCATTAGAAGGAGAAGGAGGTGAAGTTAATTCGTAAGATATATATATATATATATCTCCTGACTTGATTGTATTTGACACACGACTTGCATAAGAAACCTGTCACTGTTAGTTTATGGTTTGAGTTTTGAAATCTTAAAACGGAAGGGGAGGAGGGGACAAGTGGGTGTCAAATTGGTGGGATGTGTGGGTCCCGCAGATGGAGCAGAAAAGGGGAAAAATTATAAAAATGGCCCTACCTACTTTCATTTTAGTTTTAAAGGCTATATATATATACATGTGTGTATATTAATTGGTGACGGTGCTACTACTTTTAATAATTAATGTTGACGTTGTGCGTTGCGGTGATCCAATTCTGTTTGCTTGTAAAAAAACTTTAGTTTAAATTCCAGAAATTTCACACATGTCAAGTCAAATCACACTCAATTCCTATCCTTCCCACGCTTTTTATTTGACAATCTTTCTGAAATATAGGACTCATTTGCTAAACAGCTGACTTTTAGCGATTTTAAAACTTTCAGCTGATGTCCGATTGTGTATGTGAAAGTGTGGTCTGTTTTTTAAGGCCTTGAATATGCTGCGAGTTTAAATTTGAGGCATATTTAAGTTGAATGTGATAATTTGTTAGCTGTTAACATGATTAATGGAGAGTATGAGGTTAATGTTTTAATTGCCGCTTTGATTTCTCGAATACGCAAGCGAATGGAGTCTTTCGATAGAATTTCGGTTACACATATACATCGGAAGGGAAATTTCGTTACCGATACTTTATCACATCATGCTTATGACTTTAGTCCGGATTTTCATCCCTTAACTAGCCCATCGAATGCGATGAATTTGTAACTTTTTCATAATATTATTGGTGTTACTTATGTTCGTTAGTTAGAGATTTCTTTTAGGCTTCACCTACTTTACCTACCTAAAAAAAACTTTTAGCTGATTCAATAAATTAAACAGCCATAAAAATATTTGGTAAATAATCGATTGGATTAACAGAATCAGTTAAAAAAAACCAGTTCTTTTACAAACAAAAAATCAATTATATTCTTTAAATTACTTTTAAAATATAATATTCACGTTTATGATAAGAATTGTCAAAAGGCGTGTGTTATTTTTTTTTTACATTTTTTCTATAATTTTAAGCTTAATTATGCAACTATTAGTTTTAAAAAAAATAAAAATAAAATTAATTATAATTTTAATTATAATTATGTTATTATTGATTTTATAAAAATTACAATTAAAATAAAAAATAAAAAGGAAACCAAAATATTTTGGTTTTAGATTAAGTGTCCGTGACACTTATTTTGGTTTTTTTGTTTCCTTATCATTTTAATTTTAATTTTTTAATAAAATTTTTAAGATAAAAAATTTTGAAATTTTGAAATTATTTAATTAATTAATTAAAATTATTTAATTAATTTATATATTATAAAAATATTAAATTAAATTAAAATTTTGATTAATTTTATTATTATTATTATATTTTTTATTAGAGTTATAAACTTAATTTTTATAAAATTAAATATTTAAAATCTAAAATCTTATGAAAAATTTAAAGAAATAATACAATATAATACTCTTATAATTTTTTTAAGTCATATTTTTATAAGTCATTTTATACATAAATAATTAATACTAAATAATTAATTTTACTCAACATATTTAATAAACAGTTGATATTATCTACTTATTAAATCAACTATTAAATAATTATTAATATAATCATATAACAAAAAATTGATTGTCAAACAAGCCTGTTGATGAATGAGTACTGACAGGAGCGGCTAACCCACCCACCACACCGTAAAATCCATTTCCAAGGCAAACCCTGACGGTTTCAACATCAATTGGAATTAAGTTAAGATAGAAAGCATAGATCAAGTTTCTCCAAACGGTCGGAGGTTCTGTCGGATTCTATTTCTCACCAACCGTTGCCATGACATGATGGATGATTAAGGTGGTTGCCACTTCCTTCTCAGCCTTGCCTTCAATACCGTTTAGGCTTCCGTTTCAATTTCTTTCCTAATCAACAACCCCCTTCCTTTCCTGTTAACTCACTCTGCCTCAGACCTTATTGCCAAAATGACTTCACCTTTTTTTGCAATCAGTCGTTTCACTTTACTTTTTTCTTATCAAATTTACAACCATTTCTTTTATTTTATTTTTAACCATACATTCTAAAAAATTATACTAAAATCAAACCAATCCAAGATTATTTTTATTAGTTTGGTTTAGGTTATTTGAATTAATTTAGCAATTATTAAACTAAATAAACCTGCAATAGCATTACTTTTAATTATTAGTGAAATAATTTTTAATGATGAGAATGTTAATTATACTTCTATAATCCTTTTAAACCATTTATCAGACTAAAATTTCTCGGTTAAGTGGCAAAGTGCATATTTTTATATATATAATATGACAATTTCTATATGTCAAAAAATTGATCTTTGTAGTAAAACAAATCAAAACAAAATGTAAGTTTGTGATATATTTTTAGTTTTAGTTTTCTACTTTTATTTTCAAATTTAGTAAAAAAACTTGTTTATCTGAACTTTTAATTTTAGTTTCTTCTAGTTTTCAAAAATTATGAAAACCATAAAAAGTAATTTTTGTTTTCTATTTTTGCTTTTTATAATTTGATTTATTATTAACTAAATATATATTATTTAATATATTCATTTATTATTTTTAATAAGAATGATGAATAATTAAATTAAATATAATATTTATTAATAAATATAATTAAATTTAAAATATCTTCAAACTATATAAATTTCAAATAAAATTTAATTTAGTTAATCTTTAGTTTTGTTTTAAATATATTTTAATAAAATAAATATTTTGTTAATAAATATTATATTATACATTAAAATAATTTTATTTAATTAAAATAATTTTATTTTAAGTTGTATCTTATATGTAATTATTATCAGTAATAAAAATATAACTACATTAACATTAACAACCAAATAAAATTTTGTTTTTATTTGAAAAAATGAGAACGAAAACAAAAACTAAAAATTACATTAAAAAAAGAATTGGAACTAAGTAGCTCCTTATCTTACAAGAATGCCAGACACTTTGTATTATATTTTATTTTAAAAATTTATAAACCATGTAATTTTAACTTAGACATTTTTTGAAGTAAGGATTTACTAACTATCAATACTAGGAAAGATTAAGCACACATATCTCCATTTTATTGAATAGAAATAAAACGAATATGTACTAATAGAAAAAAAATAAATAAATTATTTGAAAAATAATATTTTGTTGAACAATAGTAATTTTAATGTTTAGATTTTTTTTTTAAAAGTAACTTATTTATAACTTATAATAATAATAATAATTTTAAATCCTATTTTTATGTATAAACTATCTTTAATATTAATGCACCTAGTTGAGGAGCTAAATTGACAACTATAATAAGAAGTTATCCATTACTAAGGCCGTCTACATCGTTCATGGTTGGAAGGTAAATGGTGGAAACAAGATAACCATAAGCGTGGCCCTATGAGTACGGATTAAGAAGTGGGATCTTTTTCAGAACAGGCATGTTCAGTAATCAGTACCTAAAGCGAATACTACTTACCCATTCATGTTCTAAAGCTAGCGAGGCTAGGAGAAAGGAGGATATTGATGAAGATTTCCATCACTTGTGAATCCTACACCAAAATTCAACTTGAGAGATCGAAGAACAAAGTTTGTTCCACCATGCCCGGCCTTACGAGTAGCTTTACGTTACCATCACTTCAGCCTTAAGTATCTTTATGTTTTCCCCATTTCACTTTGGCCTTTGACAAGGACTCCTCACTTAAATGTCCAAGTTTGTGGTCCTCGGCGTGCCTAAGAAAAGTGTACTATTTCACTTGTTTCAGTACCAATCACGCTGATTCTCTGCCTAAAGGATTCACACGATCGGGTTGCCCCACGTATGATCCACCAATTTGCTTTGAGATGTCTACCAGACTCATCACGTCCCCCTTACTGTCCTCTGGTACTTAGGTATATTGATTTCATGGCTACTTATCTAAACAATGTTGCAACTTGGAGAAAATAATCAAAATGAAATTTTCATTTGCTTTTTGTTGTATCTACACTAATATTATGAATATTATATGATACTCCGGATTTGATTTTAGAAAAATATTAGACCACTACCGATTAATACCAAATATAGTTTTGAATAATTTTTTAAATTTATAAAATAGTTCTTAAATTTTTTAAAAATTACAAAATAGTTTCTCTATATATTGTACTGTATAATTTATAATTTTACATTAATTCTTTCTTCAAAATTATAATAATAAAAATTTGAAATAATAACAATATATTAATTTTTATTAATATCATCAATCACATATTTGATAAATAAATAATAACCACAATTAATATGAAAAAAAAAGATCTTACAAATATAAAATTAATATACTTAAAATATTTCAATTTCATCATGTAACAAATAATATTACATCAAATAAAAAGAAGGGTTAATTACCAAGAAAAGCTCAAATTTCGTCAATTTTTCAATTATAACTCAAACTTTAAAATGTAGTAGTAAAATTTCCAAACTTTTATTTTTTTTTTCAATTCTAGCCTGAACTTCAACAAGTAGCAATAAAATGCTCAAGCTTTCAAATTTTTTTAATTTTAGCCCAACGTTAGTGTTTCCGTTAAGTTTGCTGATGTGACCTGCCACGAGTTTCAGAAACCTTAATTATTAATACACGTCAGCCAAAAATTAAGACAACAAATGGAGATTAATGAAATGTCGTCATTGTTTAAAATGACCGAAATCAGATTACGTAACCCCGACGACCTTACGTTTTGATTTCAATTTTTTTTCGTTCATTCTTAGTTTGTTCTCTCGATGCCCTTACCTTTTAATTTTTAGATTACACAGCTCAGACGCCGTCACACTAAAACGTCAAGAGAACAAACTAAAAACAAAGAGCTTATTGGTGTAGTACGTTGTAATGCAAAAGTAGTTTGAGGTATTAGAAAAACAAACAGAAAACAAATGGTTGAGGGCATCAGGAGAACAACAGAGCGAAGTCAAGTTGGGACCAGGCACCAGTAATCAAGCAATTCTCCCTTCCACTTGTAAGCCATCAAGCTATCTAGTATTTCCGGTTGTATCAGGCCAGAATTGAAAAAAAAATAAAAATATGAGCATTTTATCATCATATTTTGAAGTTTATGCTAGAATTGAAAAAATTGAAAGTTTGAACATTTTATTGTCACACTTTGAAGTTTGAGCTAGAATTGAAAAAAATAGAAAATTTTGACATTTTATTGCTACTTTTTAAAGTTCAGGCTATAATTGAAAATTTGACGAAAGTTTAAGCTTTTTTTTAATTAATCCTAAAAAGAATAATAAATATACATAACTATCTAAATATTACAATTTACAACAAGAGTTCGTGTTGAGGAAATAACTATCTAAAAGTGAAACTTAAAACAAAAACATCTACAGTTATATTAATATTACACATAAAATTTAACACATACATCAAATATAAGTGAAATTAAAAGAAGAGGAGAAATGAAAACTTGAAACTTCATTCAATCGAATATTTTTTCAAATCACATTAATTTCAATTTTTGTTTGGTATAAAATCTTCATCATTGAGAGGAGCCTCATCTTACTATTATTCAAATTTATTGGACCAAACAACATATTAATACTTTCTTATCCAATATTGTCTTTCAAGTTACACTCATTTATTAAACCCGGTTTCTCATAAATCTAATCCACTAAAAGATCAATATAGTCAATGTAAATTGGATCTACAAAACTACTTGTTTTTATTAAGAGTCCTAATAAAGAAATTAAATTAAATTATTAAGAAATTACAAAAAATATATTCAACTTAACAATGATAATAACATACATTTTCCGAAGCTTTAAGTTGTACCGTGCAAAAATCAAGTTATTCAATCTTTTATGTTTCAATATATTCCTTTTCTTAGAATAAATGAAATCAAATATGCTTCAATTCCTTTCACACCCTATTGTATTCAAGTATTAACTCACAATTCGAATTGGTCTTATCAAACAACTGTAAAATAACAAAATAATATATTATTTTACAGTTGTTTGATAAGACCAATTCGAATTATGAGTTAATACTTGAATACAATATAAGTGAAATTAAAAGAAGAGGAGAAATGAAAACTTGAAACTTCATTCAATCGAATATTTTTTCAAATCACATTAATTTCAATTTTTGTTTGGTATAAAATCTTCATCATTGAGAGGAGCCTCATCTTACTATTATTCAAATTTATTGGACCAAACAACATATTAATACTTTCTTATCCAATATTGTCTTTCAAGTTACACTCATTTATTAAACCCGGTTTCTCATAAATCTAATCCACTAAAAGATCAATATAGTCAATGTAAATTGGATCTACAAAACTACTTGTTTTTATTAAGAGTCCTAATAAAGAAATTAAATTAAATTATTAAGAAATTACAAAAAATATATTCAACTTAACAATGATAATAACATACATTTTCCGAAGCTTTAAGTTGTACCGTGCAAAAATCAAGTTATTCAATCTTTTATGTTTCAATATATTCCTTTTCTTAGAATAAATGAAATCAAATATGCTTCAATTCCTTTCACACCCTATTGTATTCAAGTATTAACTCAGAATTCGAATTGGTCTTATCAAACAACTGTAAAATAACAAAATAATATATATATATATATATATATATATATATATATACACACATACTTGGATTAAGCTTGTCTCATTGACGAATAATAATGGGCATCTTAAAATCACCAGAAGCACCCTTATAAACCCCAGTTTGTGAGCTTAAGAGAACTTGCATCATCTTATGAGCAACAATTATTGTAATAGTTAATAGCATTCCCTTATTAACTTCAACTTTCTTTCTAAAATTTGGTCTATATTACATAATAGGATTTAAAAATACCCTAGCTGCAAACAACAGAGTGTAAAGTTATCTTTTTCATCACTTATTGATGACTATAAGATAAGGTACCTACAAAGAAAGCTTATTTTTTATATTGGTCTTGATTGCTTCCTTTGTCCTCTATATGATATCATAAAAATAAATCATTGTTACCTTTTCATCACTATCAGCTAAATGAAGTACTTTTACTAAAGTCTCATAAACTCTAATTACAAATTTCTATTAGGACCAAAATTCATCTTCAAGTATAATTTTAGAAAGTTCAACTCCAGCATTAAATCTGACATACTATGATGTGACTCATTTATCACTTGTAAAAATTTGTCTCAACTCCTTCTTCATTAGAACAAAATTATGAAGTGGTGAGGAATTGGTTGCAATTCTTGTTATAGTAGCACGACACAAATTCTTATCATTAGTGAAATCCTTCCTCATCAAATTTAAGACTCATACATGATTATAAATAAACATGGTCACTTTTTTTGTTTTCTGCACAATCTTATCAATAATAGAAAAATATCTAGAATCTCTTATATTTTCCAACATTAAGTTAATATAATGTGTAGTATAAAGAGTCCAATAAATAGAATTATACCTACTTTGCAATCTTTTTCTAACTGCTTTGTAAGTAGAATCATTGTTAGTAATGAACTGAATATTGTTTTTTGGCGCAACTTCATTCACCATTTATCAAATATCTTAAACAGTGTATCATCATTTCTAACAAGGTTTGATGCATCAATAGACTTAAAAAAAATATTGCCCCTAGTTAAATAAACTAAAAATTGATAATGAGTTCGTGTCTTGTATTTGTCCAACCATCAATCATAATTAACATCTAAAAGTTGTCTAAGTAATTTTTCTATCATCCAAATAACTCTTTATTTCATAAACATAGTTGCTCAGAAGTTTACCTCTATAGTCCTCAATTGAAAGAGCCTTATATCTTAGATTGTAGGCAATAACTTCCACCATAGGCTGGTAACAATAAGATCGGGTATCATTAAATGATATACTTTAATTATACCACCATCTAGTCATTGTCATGTCCACATTTTGAGTCACTTCTTTAAACTGTAAGGTACTATAGATTGAAGGTTAAGCTTCAAGAATTGTTCGCGGTGAAAAAAATTAGACATATGTCTTATTCTTTTCCTCGTATAAGGTGCAACATTCGCTTCTTACTGAGTGGGAATAACACCACCTATAACATCCTTACTATCATCCTAACCACTGGAAAAAAGAAATTTCACAACCAATTTCATAGTTTAGCCTTATTTTTCTATCTTTTTCATGTTGATAATCTTCAAATAAAGTCTTCATTTGTCCTTTCATATCATGACTCACTTTTTTATAAGGTTCTACTTCACCTTAATCCTAGCTAAATGCTTTTTTAATTTAGTGATTCTCCCACCTTTCAAATATTTGTTACAATATACACTAATAATATAGTTCTTCATTCCAGGAACCAATCTAGTATGAGCCTAAGTTAGATTGCCAAATCTTCCTGAAATGATTGAATTATTAGCAGTACTTGAACTCGCCTCTATTTATCTTAAAAAATAAATGAAGACATATGTCAAAATTAAATTAACAAATTCATATTAAAAAGTACAAATTTTGTATATAATATCATTACAAAATTATAAATATGTTTCTTTATAATAACACATATTATAAATAACTTTTCTTTATGATAATACACATCACAAAAATGATTTAAACACTTACAATTTTACATTATGTTAAGTATGAGCATTTTCTTAAAAATTCACATACTATTTTCTACAATGTATTTAACTACCTATAAGATAAGATGATGAATGTGTATTTACTACTATTAAGATAGGATTAATATTTATAATATTATTTCCTATTGACAACAATGAACAATACAAAACTGCAAACATTTAATTTGCTTAACCTAATTGCATATATTTAATTTTTTAATTATATATTAAATCATATATTTAAATGATTAATCATATGTTATATACAAACAATAATTAATAAATTGTATATTTCATATAAATTAATTAACAATTTAACAATTTAATGAATTAAATTTGACCTCATTTTTATCATTGTTAAAATAATAAATAATATGATATGTTCTTGAGTTATGACACTACAAGGATTAGAGGAAAACTTCACAGACACAGTGCGTAGGCAGACACAGTTTAAACTCAGCAGAATATGACTAGGACTTGTAAGAAGCTTATTGCCAATTTGCAGATGAAAATGGATGGCTATATAAAAGACTTGAAAGCTTTTGGTGCCAACATCTATAGTTCACTTATAAATTACGATAAGCTGGCATCTAAGTCACGGAAGCAAATCAATTGCCTATCCAAAAAAGATAAGAAGTTACTTCCTCCTATTCAAAATAAAAATCGTTTAAGAAAGATTTTAATTATTCAAAATAAATGTCGTTTGTGACTTTTCATGCATGATTATAATTTTACTTCGAAAATTACCCTTTAATTTCTTTTACATCCTAATTATACAAATTATATTTTCAAAACACTTCAACATGCAATTAATAAGAGTATATCAAATATTTCATTAACTTTTTTAATAAGTGTACATCCCTCTCAAATGACTTTTATCAAGAGATAAGACTTGTGTCTTGATATCAAGCTTTTAAGACCTTTTGTACGTGCTTAAAATGCACATTAATTGGAGGTAGAATTGGCTTAATGATTTACAAAGTTGGTGGGTGGATATGCCCCTTATGGTAATCTTTATAGATGTTTGTTTCTGGGTATGTAAACTTCCTTTTATTCTGTTAAAAGTCCATTGCTATTTCCTTAATCTTCTTCCTTGTAATCTATGGTCTTTTGGCACTATCTAATAATACCAGTCTTTTTTGTCCCTTACTGTGTATGCTACATTTTATTTCTATATGCTTGAACGTTGTTTCTTTCTTTAGTCGCAAACATGCGAATATGTCTTTTAGTAGACTGGTTGGTGTGAGATAGTCTATTGGGTAGTTGAAGTTCTTTGCTTTATGAGTGTATTCTGCCTCAGGTAAGAACGTTTGTTATTGTGAAACCCATTTTTAATTCAGTATACAAGAGTGTGTTTTTTTTTCTTAAAACAAAAAAATTTACTAGCACGACCCCTTTCAAATCTACATCTAGGCTTGCATTTTTCCTTAAAGTGAGAACGTCTTAGTCAAGCTATTACTTACATGTCTGCATCTTAGGATACATTTTAATTTAGTGCAGAAATGTCTTACTCAGGCAACCGGTTTTAGGTTTGCATCTTGCGTTACATTTTTTCTTAAGAGCAAAAACGTCTTATTCATATGACCGCTTCCAATTATGCGTCTTGGATGTGCATTTTTCCTTAAAGTGTGAAAACATCTCATTCACACAATTGCTTTGAAATCTGCATCTTATTGGGTTGTGTTTTGTCTTATAACCAAAAAGTCCTACTCACGTGATTATTTTTATTTTTTGTTCCATTTTTCTTTTAGAGCAAAAATTTCATACTTGTGCGATTGCTTTTAGCTCTATGTCTTGTGGTTCATTTTACCAGAGAACAAAAATGTCTTGGTTGCATGATTGCTTTTAGGTCTGCTTATTGGATTACGTTTAACTTTTTAGGTAAACATCTTAATCGCATGACCATTTTTAGGTCTAGATCTTCGAGGTGCGTCAGCAAAAATGTCTTAGTGCCTCTTTCATTGAATTTTTTGAAAGTAAGTACTATTTTTTAATTGCAAAAGTTTTTTTTTTAAGAAAATGAATGTTTGGTTATAAAATTAAAAAATATATTTTTAATAGATATAATTTTTTTGGCAGCGAAAATACAACTTTTAAAGAAACTTAAATTTGAAGCTTCTCAAAAAAATATTTTTTTAGTAAATTTTTTAGATTAATTAACGAGCTAATTTTTTAATCTCTTTTGTTTTTATGTTTTACATATAATTCCTACAATACCCACAAATTTATCTTCACGTTTATTTTGAAATTATATAATATTATTTGACTTTTTTATATGTTTTAATATTTATTTTTGATATTAGTTTTACTTATGTTATAATCTATATAAAAGATTTGGTTAAATATATTTTTATTTATGTTTCATATGGTTTGAAATTATATAATAATTAATATATTGTACTTTACATATTGTTTAATATACTTTAAATAATATATCTATATATATAAATAAATTTTATTACAAAATAAAATATAGTTAAAATTACACGTGCTTTTTATTTTTATGTTGTTAAACAGTCTATTATATGAAGCTCTTTCAAAAATGCTTTTTTTAAAATGACAGTCAAATAGTCAACTGATTTATTAGAAAAGCTCCTATCAGAAAATTTCTACTAATAAAAACTCTACTGATATAAACTCATCCAAATAAATACTTAGTCGCATAACAGAGACATGCATCTTAGTGCTGTACAGTATAGAAAACTTGGAAACTGGGAAGAACATAATTTTATTAATAATAGGGGCGTAAATGCTTCAAATTCCATATGCGAGGAATCATGTGCCTTTTCAAGTTATAAGTGCGATTACTCCCTTAATAATGAACGGGCGAAATAACTTATGTGTAAGCTTTCCTTTGGCTTTTGCCCTATCTTCTACATTTATTCGCCATAATATCATATCTCCTTCCTATAAATCTTATTTACTTCTCCTCTTAGCATTATAACTCTTGACTCTTTATTGGAAGGCGATGTCATTGATGAAAGTGGCATCCCTTTATTTTTCAAGAATATTCAGCTCATTTTTAAAATCTGCTTCATTAACCTCCAATAAATAGTTAGCTATCCTTGATGTTTCCACATCTAACCCTAAGGGGACTAGGGCTTCATCTCTAAAAAAAAGTAAAAAAAAATTAACGTACTCAGTGCACAAGACTTTCTATTTTATGAGAGTTTAGGGAGAGTCAACGATGTACGCAACCTTCTTTTTATATTTTTTATAAAAAAGATTTGTCCGTGATTCAAACTTATGACCTTCTAATCACAAAGAAGTAACTTTTACTAGTTATTCTAAGGTTCTCTCTTAAGGGCTTCAACTCTAAAAGTCAGGTTAAAAGGCAACTCTCTGGTTAAAGTTTTGTTCATAATTTGAACAATACTAAAAATTAACTAGGCAAGTGCATATGTGATGTGATATTTATGTGCAAACATAAAACAATACTAAAACAAAATCACCTAGGCAAATGCACCAACTTATATCAGTATGAATATTGATCCCACAAGAAGTATAACTACTAGTATTGACTGTATTTCTATTATCTAATCTAATAAAATCAATAATGGATTTAAAGGGAAAATAAACTAAACTATCCTAAAATACCAAACTAGAGCAATGACATAAGACTAATTAAATCAATAGATAAACAAGATCCAAATAAGAATTCCCTAAAAACTTTTTCAGTGCTTAAATTTATCTTAATTTATTGATGAAACCTAGTTTCTTGCTCAGGTAGGAATTTGTAAGTTACAAATATATTCTTTCTTAAGATATAAATTCCCTATCGTTAAGTTGATTGACTAAAATCTTTTTCTAATCAAAACTCTCTTAGAACACATTACCTTAATCTATAAATTCCTATAATAGATTTTACTCTAACCCAAAAAGATTATGTGGTCCAATCTCTAAGATTATGTTCAACCCTTATTATTATTATTATTTATGATTTGATCTCTTTATACATTTACAATCTTCTACATTCGTTACTTTGGTCAATATATATATATATATAAGAAATTAAATCTTCTACTTTTCTAATCTAATTAAATACAATATAAATTCATAAATAATTAAAAAAAACTAGAATCTTGTATTAAATCAAAATAGGTACTATGGTTTATCCCACCTAGATCTTTATTCTAACTGGTTCATGATAAAGTAAAGGCAACCAACAATAAACAATAAAGAAAACAAGGAATAAGATAGCATTATAATAATTATTGAATCCTAATGTCTCTTAATTGAATCTTGATGGACTTCTTGCTTTTCTCTAATACTATTTCCTTCTTTATCCTACACATTTTGGTTTAATGTGTTCTTGACATATTTTTGGCTACTGTCCTCTATGACTCTCCCTAATTAACCCTAAGAATAGTGTCTATAGTTTAAGGTTACAAAATAAAGTGTTTAAGGGTTAGTAGATAGATGATAAGAGGAGATTTTTCTGGTTCTTATCATTAGTTAGTGAATTGATTTTGGGTGTTGGAGACATGGGGGGATGCAAAGGGTGTTAAAGAAATTTTATCGGATGTCTCCATAAGCTCTATTGGTTTGTCATTACGAACTGTGAGGTTGATTGGAGGAATTTGTATAGGTTATTTAGGTGTTTAAGACGTTTGGGGCGGATTATTGTAAATTGGGGTGGGATTTTTGGTTTCCAAACATTTTGCACATGTGGTTGGTCTGGTTTCCATAGATAGGTGATTGAGATTTCAATAGTGAGAAGCTCTCCACCTTCTCCTAGTCTCTTAATTGTTGGTGTCAGGAAGCTTTGTGTTGCTATCAATCTCCACACACACCTTGGCAAATCCAATTTTCATTCTCGATGTTTGTTTATCCAATCTAAATAGCTTTCCTATTGCAGTTGCCAAGTAACACGTACCTATAATGAAGTATTATGAAAGCAAAATCATAATGGGATAGTTCTTAAGAAAGTTTTATCAAGAGACATACCTGGACTTCACTTTCTTATGCATATTGGTTTTCCTCTCCAATGTCATGGATGCTGGTTTATGCCCTATAGCCAATCGCTTTGGTTGTAATTTAGTGACAAATTATTTAAAGGCATTCTTTATCTTGTACATGTTTAGATGTATATGATAAAGTCCATGGGATAATT
>JAOTAX010000198.1:31518393-31542017 GCA_025629825.1 Erythroxylum guanchezii | reverse complement strand
CGGGTTTTACTCTACCCATATCTATATCCATTTTTTATGACTCAACCCATATCCATATCCATATCCATCGGTTTTTAAGATTTACTACCCATATCTAAATCTATTGGGTCAAGTAGTGTGGATATGGATCGAGTTAAAAACCCACTGCCATCTCTAGGTGAGAGCGACGGTCGAGTAGCTTGCTTTGCCAACCAAATATTTGACCTAATGAATCTTGGAGACGGAAACTGGCTAATGAAGCAATTGCGTTTAGTAATTTGCATATTATTCATAGATATAACCAAAACTTCCATTTATATTATAGTATATATATATATATATATATATATATAGGCTTTATTGTTTCTTTTTAGCATCTATGTGATCCTTTGATTGACACGTAAGAAGGACACGTGTATTATGCACATATACGATGATATACTACGTAATCCCCATTACGTATTACAATAATGTACAAGTTGAAAATTTCACAGAACAAATTCAGAATATCCAAATTGTCATGATTCTTGGGTACATCATACATACCATATAGTGTTGATAATGATCCATGTTGATAATTCTTATGGTCATGAATGGAATGCACAGACCAAAACCAAATGGCAAACCAATTGCACCTTACGGTGCACTTCTGTGATTGGAATAAGACATTTAAATGAGACAAACACCGAATAGGTACGAGGGTGGCATATATATGCACAACCATCATGATTGGTGCAAGTGAGGCCTACCTTAGAAGGCCAAAAATATAAGTTTTAGGGCACTTGAAGAGGGTTTAGAAGAAGAAGGGAAATACTTCATTTCTTGGTTGACTACTGCACATACTATGTAATCTCAAATAAGTTTGTAAGTAGAGGTAGTAAATGAAGATATAAGTGATATGCTTAGTGGTTCTAGTCCTCCTCGACCCAATGGCCATTCCTTCAATTGTTCAAGAATGACATGATTGGATTTCGAATGTGGCTAGACGTACACTTCTCACACTTATACAAGCAAGTCACGCATATACATTTAAGGTAAAAGGATGACTACTATAAAACAAGGGCGGATGCATCTTTGGCAATTTGTTAGGACTAAATGGATTCCAATTTATACAGGTTATAGAAAAAGTAACGTAATATTGAATTTGAAGATGTTAATTCCATAGTCTTCATAAAACTCGGCTCAATTTTTTCCTAAAGTTGATCGGATATAATACCAAAATCTTTGTTATAAAAAATAATTTTATTTGTATTTCATAATCAATAATTTACCTGATAAATACACATTCATTCTAAGTAAAAGTTAATCTAAAATTCAATTGAAATTTATAGTTTTATTAAACGATTTTAATTTGAAAATGAATGCATTTACTTCATAAAAACTTTTAATACGTTAAATAATAAATTTTTTATTATTGAAAATCTTGCCCCCTACATTTTAAAAAATTAACTTGATTCATAATTTGTTAGTTGTCTTTATGCCTGACTTTGAAAGTCGAACTATTAACATAATAAATTAACTGTTTTTTATTTACTATCTTCATATTTGAATATAGTCAAGTACAACATAAAAATTTTATTTTAGTTAGTATTAAAAAATTAATAATTTTTTATTTTGAAATTATCTTAAATTTTCAATTTTTGGCAAGGGGTATTTTTACTATTATATTTTATCCCACTTATACGAAGTGGTTCATTTTTCCTAATGAAAATAAAAATATTTTTAATTACTTTAATAATTAAAAAACTAATTTAAGTTTAATTGGTATTTTTATTCAAACCATTTAATTTCTTTAGAACTAATTAAGTTGATCTTTGTTATAACAAATTATTTCAACCCTTCTCGGCAGCACATCTAGCAGGAGCGGAGCGTATGAATTTGTCTCTTGGTGCTTATTAAAAAGGATAAAAACGAAGGAAGTCACAAAAATAAATAAAGGTACATGGGAATAATAATAATAATAATAATAACAATAAAAAAATTAATAATCATATTAATAACTTATTAAAAATTAATAATAATAAGAATAACTTATTAAAAATTAATAATAATAATAAATAAATAAATAAAATTAATAATAATAATAATAATAATAATAATAATAATAATAATAAACCAAAAATATTTTTATTTTCAGTTTTTTATTAGAAATCTCAACCAAATAGGTTTTTGTTTTCAGTTTTTATATTGCAATCTCAACCAAATAGGTTTTTATTTTTTTAGGAAAAAAAAAACAGAAACTAAAAACAGAAAACATAAACCAAAAACAATAACAGAAAAATAAAAGTAGAACCAAACGGTCCTAAGTTTATCAAATAGTTTGTAGCAATTTATTTCCTCTCCTCAATGCGAGGGTGACTGTTACTCCTGAATAGTAAATACCTCCCAAGCATTATTGGACCTTTTCCAAACACAGCTCACGTTATTTATGTAATTTTGCTTTACTTGTGATTTTTGGTAACACAATTGACCTACACATTGATGTTAATTGATTATTATTTTGGTAAATACACACTAGGATTCGAACTTTTGTCTTTTGTCCAAAAAAAAAAAAAAGATTTGAACTTTTGTATGTTAAATGTTTAGCGTTAAACTTGATCATTAATAAATGTTAGACATAGCTGATGACTTTAGTTGATTTCGACACAGTAAAATAATTGTACTTCAATATAAAATCACCATCTAAATTTTCAAAGTATAAGTGATGATTATTTAGAAAAATTAATTAACATTCAAACCAGTCGTTGTAAACTCCACAAAAATATCAAGAAACTCATCTGTAAGTGATTAGGTTCACTTATGCATATATGATTCTAGAGTTTATGTTTAAATTTTCTTACATTTGTATAAATTTAATATGCATCTTAATCATGATCTTATCTTGATAAATTGAAATTTTGTTTTGATGAATTGATTGTTTTCAAATTGTGATGATGACTGATTTCATACAAAAGATAAGCATTAATTATCTCTATTGTGCATATCAAAACTCTTTTTCAAATGTCCTTAGGTGCATGTAACATATTGTTTTATTATTTATATCCTTATCTTATTGTAGTCTTCAATGGTTGTGTTTCATTTTAAACATATATTATATATATTATGTAGGATTCAAAAAATGAGTATCTTAGTTTACAGTTCAAGTTTAAAACAATTGATTATGTTTAACCAGTTTTATATTTTGGATGTCTCTTTGCCAAGTTCCCGTTATAGATGGGAACTATATTGTTTATTTTGTATTAACATCGTGTGATGCTTTACAATAAACAATATCCAAGAGACAAGTAGACATTGATATTCAAACGACAAGAAAATATAAAGAATTTGAAGAATATCAATTGTGATTATTGCATCAAAGAATATTATTGCTCAACACAACAAGGGTAAGGAATTAAATGGCAATAATTATAAATGGAGCATGAAAATCCATTTTGTACTATAAGAGCAAGAGGTTCTAAAATCATTAAACATAACCATGGACACACCTAAGAAAGGCAATATGGCCCAACACAAAAGGGATTGTGATGCTTATGAATAATGGAGGAACAAAAAATCATTGGCTTGCATTACGTTATTGAGCAACATGGATAATGATATAATGTGTAAGTTTTGAAAATATGAAACAATTAAGTGCATAAGGTTTGCTTTAGCTGCATGTTTTGAAGGAACTTTCGTGATCAAAGTAAGTTCACTTACTATGAAGTTTGACTTATATAAGAAGCGAACATAACATATAATGCAAAATCATTTAATGCATATGTCAAACATGATAATTGAGTAATGAGATGTTGGTTATGAGTTATCCGATGAGCAATAAGTACAAGTTGTTATCTATTCACTACATCAGATTTGGAGCATATGAAAATGCATTTAAACCATCATGTAATTATCAAGGCAATCTTATACTAAAAGAAGAACTTCTTCAAGCCTCCAAGATGTCCTTCAAGGTATATTTAGTTGGTTCTAGCTCACATGCAAGAAGTGTAGGCATCATTGTGTGCCCAAATAGAAAAGGTTAAAAAACATATCACTATAAGTAAGACTCAGAAAAATGCAAAGTAGAACCATCATAGAAAAGAAAAACGTATTTGTAAGAAGCAAAATATGAAAATGTCAAGTGTTTCAGTTATGGCAACAGGGGTCACTTCACTCATGAAAGGATGACAATAGATCGAGCCTGACCCATACAATCTCAAGCCCAGGATTAACTGACCAAGTCCTAAGTGGGCCAGCCCAGCCCGGCTAGGCACAACATTTTTTTTAAGTTAAAAAATGATGTCATTTATCCACGCTTAGGGTCGGGTCGGGTCGGCCTGGTCCAGACCCAATTTCCAATCTTATGCTCACGATTACAACGAGCCTAAAAATGTATAATCATATTATATAGAAATTTATTTTGTAAATGTCTCTTATTATGTTTTCCTAACTAAATCACATCCTTTGTGGATTGTAGACCTAGGAACAATCAACCTTATAGCGAAGGATAAGGATGCCTTCATAGAATTATGAAAAATTCCACATAGAACACAATGGATTTATGTAAGAGACAACTCAAAAGTTACTGTACAAGGGATTAGAACATGCAAATTAGAAATATATGGTGGTTGATCTTTGATCCTAAATGTTCTTTGCTCTAAATATTTGATGAAATCATACTTCTATGTTGATATTAATTATTCTTTATTTGAATTTTTTTTTTTTTACTATAATGGGATGGATTTATATCTTAGAACCTTTTAATATGTTTATAGATTTATGTTGTATGGTTCCATTATTATGGATGATGCTTATTTAAAAAAAATGAAATAAGTTATTCTTTGTTTACATCATCTAGTAATTTAAATAATGATACAATTTTGTGACATGTTAAACTATGTCATATTTGTTACAATTGAATAAATCGATTAGCTAAAGAAGGCCACTTAGGTGATCTTCATCAAGTAGATTTACCTATTTATGAACATTCTCTAGCTGGTAATTGCAAAAACACCATTTAGAAAGGGAAAATGAGTTTCTTATCCATTGCAATTAATTTATTGTCACATACGTGGTCTATGAATGTAATGGCATGGTGTGGCACTATATAGTTCATCACTTTTTTGGATGAATACACTATTTTAAAAGGAAAATGGAATTAATATATAAATAAAAGAAAGAATACATAATAGACAAAATGTTAAGGGTTGAACCCTTTACTTTCCTTGCCTAATGATGTAAGAAAAATGCTACACTGAAATCAAAAGAGAAAATCAAACACACATGTGTTCAGATGTTAAAAGATGACAATATGTCAGTTGTGCATTGTTGGTGTAGATTCTTTACAATCAGTAGCTCACAAATATGTCAGATGATGGCCGACTGAATGGCTTCTTTGGTTGAACGTTGATCAACAAACCGCCTATGATTGCATTCCCTCCATAGGATGTGCATACAAGTACCCAAAGCAGGTATGCATATATATAGAGTAAGTTGAAAACGAGTTGTTCCAATTGACAGACATTGCATAATTTCTGGTATGGTACTACCTAGATCAATCCATCGACATTGTCTCGTAATCCTCCACCATATGTAGAGGCTAAAAGGACAAGTGAGGAAGAGGTGATCACACATTTCATCATGGAGTTAACACTTAAGGCAATTTCAGTTTACTTGCAGATAAGAAAATTTGCCTACTGTACTCAATTTGTTTAAGATAACAAGCCAAATTATAAATGAGAGTTGATAAGTGAATGCCTTGTTCCATACGATTTTGTGCCAGTCCACCTCAAGTTGTTTTCTTCACAAGAGTTCCTTGGCAGTTTTGTTGCTAAGGGAGTGGATCAGGTGGCCTTTCCAATGACCTATAACAACAGAGTTTGGATCATTGCCCGGGTTAATTATGATATCATCTTGAGCCTTATCTCTCAATGTAAATAATCATTTAAGTAAGTGAGAGTGGGAGGGGTTGTTTCTCATATGCCAAATACTTCGACCTCGAATAAAATAAGAATGTAATCATTTGATTCACAACAAATGTTTATCCTGCAAGATCCATCATAATCATTTGAGAATCAAAACCTGGTTTGTAAGTTTGGCAAAGAATCAATTGGAAAAGAAATTAAAAGTATTAATAAATGATCAAGACAAGAATAATTGTCTAATAAGTTTAAGATGATATTTGATGAAAAATGAAAAGAAAGATCGTTAACTATTCCTTAAACCCCATAACAAAATAGGATTATGAAAAAATGCAACAGACTGCTACTAGAATGTTAGGATCATGATGGCATAAAGAAATTTACCAATCACCTATAAGGTGATGCATTGCTTGCAACTGCCTATATACTTAGTCGAGTGCCCATGAAATCAATTATAAATACTCTATATGAATTATAGACAAGAAGAAAACCTAACATGGAATATCTAAGACCAAGTGATGTGTTGCTTATGTTTATTATCTCTCTCATAAGTACAGGAAACTGAGCCCGAGAAGGAAAATTTTTGTCTTTATTAGATATTCTAAGCACTCAAATGGATATGTATTTATAAGAGAATAAGGTAATGAAGGTGTCACTAAATTTAAATCACGAGATATCATACTTTTAGAAAATGACTTTCCAAAGTAGGGTGAAATAGAAAAATACTTGTTTTTGTATGAGAATCTTGATCAAAATGATTATATCAAAATATTCATGAATCTGTTTCTCATAAACTCATTTAAGTGAAAGTAATCATGGGATAATTCCTTAAAATTATTTTGAAATCGAAGGAGAAATTCACGTGATTATTTTACAAGAAGAGGATAATCCAAGGAATGTAAACGAGGCTCTTACTGATCTTGCCAGGGAAGAATAGATGAAAGCAATGAAGAAAGAAATTATTTTTTTAAAGCTCAAATAAATTATGTGACTTGGTTGAACTCCCTATTGGGATTAAATCTATTGAGAAAAAATGGGTTTTCAAAATAAAATGAAAAGTTGATGAGAGTATCGAAAGATAAAGGATATACATAATAGGAAGATATTGGTTATGATGATAAATTTTCCCCTATTATTAGGTTTGCTTCCATTTGTCTAATCTTGGCTATGGTGGCCAATTTAGATCTTAAATTACATCAAATGGATGTAAGGATTGCTTTTCTAAATAAAGAATTACAAGGAGAAATCGATATGGAATAACCTATAGGTTTCATTGAGATAGGCCAAGAATATAAAATATTTTGGCTATTAAAGTCAATTTATGGTCTAAATCCTTAAGGCAATGGCACATTTTTTTCATAATGTAATTATTTCATGGTTTTCATATGCTTGATGAAAAATACTATGTACATATTAAAAGATCCAAAAATAAATTTGTGATTTTATCTTTATATGTGAATGACATTTTGATTTCTTGTAATAATTGTGAGTTTGTCAAGCAAATTAAAAAATGGTTATCATTCAAAATTGAGATGAAAGACGTGGGAGAAGTTGCATATATTCTTGGAGTTAAGATTTTAAGAGATTATTCAAAATATTATTGTCACTTTCTCAAGTAACCTATATTCAAAAGTTTTTAAAACGATTTCATATATAAAATTGAAAACCAATTAATAACCCTATTGTTAAAGGCAAAGGTCTGAGTAAAAAGTTTTGCCTATTTACACCATAAAAAGGGGAACAAATGAAGAAAGTTTCTTATTTTATTGTAGTTGGAAGTCTTGTATATGTTATAATTTGTACAAAGTTAGATATTTGTTATACTTTTGGAATGATGAGTGGATATTAGTCAAATCTAGGACAAGCATATTGTAAAGCAGTAAAGAGAATATTAAGGTATCAAAAAGGTATTGATGAATATACGTTGTATTATCAAGGTAATGATCTGCGTATACAAGGGTATACAAATGTAAATTGAGAAGGATATTTAGATGAAAGAAAATCTACCTTTGGATTTATTTTCTTACTCAATGATGGTTTTATATCATGGAAAAGTTAAAAACAATCATGCGTTGCCTTACAGTTCAAGAAATCATATGGCTTAGATGATTCTTAGTTAGTTTGAGAGTTATTCAAAATGAGACTGATCTAGTAACAATTGACTACAACAGTGAAGCAATAATAGATTACACCAAAGACCCTAAATTTCATTGTAAAACCAAGCATATACACATTACGAACAATTGAGTGAAAGATATAGTTGCACAAGAAGAAGTGAGCATGAAGTATATATTTGTACGAGATATGATGGCAGACCTAATAACAAAACTAATTTCTCAAGATACATAAATTAAGCATGTGAAGTCACTAAGATTATGTAGATATCGAAATGTAATTGTTAACATTTCTCTATGTATGTTCATTCAAGGTATTGACATGTTCAAATACAAATATGAGTTGACATTGTTTATTAAGTGATAAGAAATATATAGCACTTGATTATGAAATATGTTACTTTTCGTAAATCATTTTTCATATGAATCAATCAATATGTCAAATAGATTTAAAAAAAATGGCCCTCTCATACAAACAATCACTTCTAATATTTGTGATGACTAGAGTTAAGGCATATTTTAAGTTTATTATTAAGGTGATAGTTAAGAGTAAGAGCAAGAAACTTAAACCAAGAATGCAAACTTAAATTGAAAACAAGAATTGGTTTAGAGTGATTATATGGTCACCATATTTATGAGTTCAGAAATATGAATTTAAGAGTTGAAATGTGAATTCAGATTAAACTTAAATCTGTTTAAACCAACATTTGTACAATATTACATTAATAAAAGGCATATACTAATGAAAATGAGTTAATATTGTAGCACATAGCTCTTTTTTTTTGGGTTGAAAAGAGCGCATAACTCTTACTACGTGTCTAAAAACAACCACAGAAAGGGATTAATGTAAGTCTGTGGAATTTGAACTAACATTGTGTGGGACCTTAAAAGTCATCATTTGGCATTGAGAAGTAGTTCAATTGTCATTGTTTCTAAATCTCATTCTCGAAAGTTGCAACTGAGGCTCATATGAGATTTTTTTTTTTCAGAATAAGAAAATTAAACGTACTCATCAAGGCATGGGTGAATGCGCCGACCAACAAAATTGTAATATAGTATATAGTAGGAGTACATGCATATGCCCATTATTACATGTGTATCCCTTATTTGGTTTCTTATGGTCGGAAGAAACATTAAAAGAGGTGGAGTTTCCAGGTGCTCAATGTCAAATTTGACTCTTAAATATTTGTGTTCAAACCAGACATAATGAGATAAATAAAAAGTGGTTGGAGTGAATATGCTACAATTCCCTTTTAATGCCAAGCTAAAGGTCCAAGAAGTTATCAATTAACGCTAATTCTGTATTGAAGGCTTTAAATTTTCTTGGTCCCTCAATGAACTTGGAATCACAAACCCCATTTTCAGTCACGAGTCCAATCAACATCATTACGATACAAGACAAATTAAAACTTCCATCTCTCTCTGTCTCACACACACATAGCAACTCTCTAAATAGATATTCACAAAGCTAGAACAATCCCCTCTTGTATTTATAGTAAGTTACTTCCAACTCTTCTCATCAGTCCACTCTTCAACATTAGTATCACAGCTCCACTGGCCATTAAAGAGAAATGTGCACCAACCGACCAGAGAAGCTCCCATCTCCTCCTTTGATCACCTCTTCAAAGAGAAGGCATCGATCAAAGAAATCTAAGGTTCAAGTTTTCAGCCTCACCAACAGGTATCTATATATAAATAGATACAATATTTAACACAACTAGTTCAAGAACCTTGTAGCAACTGGGAACATATCAATCACATATATAGTGTAGCTCTTCTCCAAATTTCATTTAGATGGTACTTATTCAATAGAGCAGTGCATACATATTGAGTAGATGGTAAGATCATGTGCATGGAGTGTCTCGTCTTATTTAATGATAATTATAAATTGCAGGAGAAGATCATCATATGAAGAAAAAGAAGGGAATAAGGATGTGAAAATGGAACTAAAGAATTTGAAGCTGTACTTGGAGAACCAAAGTATAGTTGAAGAGAATGAGAAACTGAGAAAGAAAGCTCACCTTCTACACCAAGAAAACTTGGCACTAATGTCTGAACTTGAAAAGAAAGTCCCTCGTCTCATCAATCGAGTTTCCACAACTCTCTTTCCTTTCCACAACGCTATCTAGTTGATTAGCAGAAAAGCTCTCTTGATATTCTCTCTGAAGTAGCCTTTTGTTTCACCGTGTCTCTTTCTTCAGGTAGTTTTATATATATCGAAACTCTTCGGCTAAAGTATCTTAATTTTGTCATTTCTTCTGAATGAGATGACTATCTTCAAAGGAATGTAATGGATTTGTTAGTCAGTGTAATATTCATATGTGTGTGCTGTTAGAGAATCATATACACAAAAAATCAAAGAAGAAAGGAGCCTGTACAAATGAAATGAAGCCCACCTTTTTTCTTTATAATCTAATACGGTATCAAGTGTTCAAGCTTTTGATGTTGCAGCGATGGAAGAGGACTTGCTCTAAAGTTATTGCGAGTACGAGTTACTAACTTCAAATGTACAGTAATATATTTTAATTAAACTTTTAACAAATATATTTGTTTTAATTTTTGTCAATTAGTGTTCTAAGAATTCTCAATAATTTTGTAGAAAAGATAAATGCCAAGGAAAAAGCTAATGATAATGGCAATTAGGTAATTTAAAACATGGGATATCTTTTAGGATTTTATTTTTGGAGGGAAAGATAGTAGGAAACTTTTAATTAATAATAAAAAGTAATGTTGCGAATACCATACCGAATTGGTTTCTGGTACGATACTGTACTGGTACTAGTCAATACCAGGTATCATTTCGGGTAATTTTTTAAATTTATAAAAATCGTCCCTAAATTTTTTAAAAAATTGGAAAATAGTTCATTGTATGGTTGTATTGTATAGTTCATAAGTTTTTTTTTTTGGGTAAATCAGAAAAATTTTATACGAAAATAAATAGATTATATGCACAGTTAGAGATTACCCACAATCTCTTGCCCACAAAGAAACAACAAAGGATAAAACCATAGGAGCAACATAATGCAGAGAATAACCTAAGCACCAGTTTACCTACAAAACTTGCCTCTCAAGCAGTCTAAGAAGACTAAGCCCAATACCCTACTACAAAAATTCTCCAATTCCCATAAAAGTCACAAAAGAACAACAGCACAACCCACCAAATAACGATCTATACTACAGACATAAAATCATAAGTTTATATCAACCATGTTTCAAAAATCATAATAATAAATAATAATCACAATTAATATGAAATAACAATAATTTTAAAATATTTCACATATAAATAATAATTATAACTAATATAAAAAAGATAATTCTAATCATATAAGTATAAAATTAAGAACAATACAAAGTATTTGAAATATTACAATTTTATCATATAATAAATATTAATTACATTAAAACATCAAATCAAAAGAATAATAAAGATCCTTGACTTTCTAATTATATTAATTTACAACAAGAGTTCGTGATGAGAAAACAACCAATTAAAAGTGAAACCTGAAACAAAACATATATTATTTAATTTATTATTACTTAAATATATTATTTAATTATTTAATATATTAATTATTAATAAGAATTTAAACAATTTAATTTAATATTACATATTTAAGTAATTAAAATTAATTATTACAAAAATTGTAAATAGCTTAATTTAATTTAAATTTGTAAAATTAATTATTATATTTTTAAAATATATAAATTTAAAATAAATTTTGATTTAATAATTAAAATATATTTAAAAATAAATATTATTTTATAAATAATAAATTTAAATTGTTTATTTTAAAAATAAAATAATATTTATTAATAATTTATTAATAACTATTATATAAAAGATTAAAAATAATTTAATTAAAAATAATTTATTCTAAAGTTTTATTTAACGTACAATTATTATGAGTAATAAAATATTTATTTTATTTTTAAAATAAATAATTTAAATCACAGTAAAAGTTGAAATAAATAGCTAATTAAAAAAAGTTTGAAAAAGGAGGGAGGGTGAAGGGGAATGTAAGAGGATGATTTTTGTAAAAAGTTTAAAAATTTTGCTAAAAAGTCCTATTTTTAAAAATTTATGGTAGTAACCAGTACTTTAAATATCAGTTAGTATTATGTAAAATCGGCCAGTACTGACTAGTATTGATGACCAATATTTTTAAACATAACTTTGTATCATTTTTGGATCAGTACAATGGAAATTTTAAAGCTTTGATAAAAAGTTAAAAAAAAAAAAAACAAAAGGCTAGAAATTTATAAACCGTCATATCAAGCGAAGAGATCAGCCCTTCGATGACCATAGATCCTTTTGTTTTTTCCTAATACAGTTTTAGGAAATCCTAAACTTTGTTTTTTTGGAGGAAGCTGAAGCTTTTTAGTTAAGGAAAACTCCTAGCTTTTGCTTTTGATCTTTCGTTAAAACTCTTGGCTTATCCTTACCTCTCTTTCATAAATCACTTTGCTTCCCTCATCTCGCCTATTAAGATCTTTTAGCCTCTTTGATCTTTCTCATGGAGCTCAACCATGATCTATTTCATTGGCAGGTTCAACAATGGAGCGTGGCATGGTGCGATTGACAATGGGCGACAACCGACGGTGAACATTAGAGGGAGGGAGAATTTTGAAAATGAGTAATGAGGAGAGAGAGAGAGAGATCATAACGGCAGAGTCTGTTGTCTGTGTGAGTGGATTGCTTTGTTTTTTTTTAATTTTATTTTATTGCAATTTAGTCTTTGAAAATTTAAAAATTTACCGTAGAAATTAATATTTGGCTAATATTTTAAATACCAACTAACACAAGACGAAAAGTTTGGTACTGGCTGCTACCGACAACCGATACTGAAGACATTGATTTTGTATTATTTTTTAGCCGGTATCATACGAAACTCATATCTTCGTTAAAAACCAATCTTTTTAATATTTATAACTTATGAATAATAATTAGGAGTAAAAATAGGGACTAGAGAATTAAAGATATAGATTTTTTATACTGAATTTAGCAGAAAACTAAAAGCATCAATAAAAACAAACGGACCCTTAAAATCTCCTCCGTCCATATTGTGAAATTATGGTGTGCCATTCAAATTGGTGAGCTGGTTGACACAAACTTGAGAGTAGAGCTGTCTCCTCCACCTCCGGTCAACTGGTGTAAGTTAGTAAGTTACTGTGTCTCTCAGACTAGTAGTACTCTATAAAGAGCTTAGCTTAGAAGTTGTGGCGATGTCTGTCAGACTAGTAGTACACTAGGTAGAAGTTGTGGCGCCTGACAATGACAGACGCAGCGAATTTCAAAGACGCTCACGTGAAAGTAACACCTTATGTAGAAGGCTTTTCCAACCACAGTAGCTAGTTAAGAGATCTGCAATGTCAACGGAGCAATGATCAATTCTAGCGGCCAAAATGAACTTTTCTCCGTAGAAATAGATGCAATATGACAAGTCGAATCATCTTGAGTTTCCTTTATACATATTTTTTTCTCTCAAGGTGATATTGATGATTATGTTAATACACTAGCACAACACTAGATAAGGTTCGAAGATAAAGGCTTCAAACAAATAGATTATACACCAAGGTTACAGCTCATCCCAATTATATTTTCACGTGGCGAATTTGTTTGGTACATTAATAAACAATCAAAGAGAACACTACTGCAGCATTTGGAAGGCCCCGGTCCATCCATTAGGTTGAGAAAGTCCATCTACATAATCATCATAGATACAGTTCAAACATGTGGCCTGATGACCTTCAGATTCTTAAGAATAGGCAAGAAGTCAAACTTCAGTAGTTTCGATACAAAGGAACAGCCAATTTTAGTAACAGGGATTATGAATTCTACCATACCATTTCGTGAAAATGGGAATCATAACTGTACGGATGTCGCAGTTAGTTGTAATCACATAATTGAGCTGGGAGTTGCTTCAAAGCTTTACCAAGAGCCTCACCTGACAATGAAATACATATATAATATAGCCCGCAGAGTTGAAACTATCAGAGACTTTTGGAGCCGTCCTCCATTGCCTTGTATATACGGAACGCGGCCAAGCACATGGTGGCATTACCTAATACTGTTAACGCTGCTTGGAGAGCCACCAAAACCTAAAACCCATTGAGGAATGCTTTAGTTTTTTGTTGTATGCTCTCCAAATCGTGTACAAAATGCAAACCAGGAAATTAGAATGGCAGTAATGTCTTCTAATCAAAGGTCATGCTCTTCAAATGCATATATACAGGACATTGGTGAAATCCAATGACAGCAACATTGTTACGACACGGATAAGCAGATGCTCTGAATGGATCAAAATATGTTTTTCATGGAGTACCAATTGATGATCCACACTTTATTCGCTGGACTCAAGCTAACTATTGTTGATTTGAAGTACCTAGCATTAATGATGCATCAATATGGAAGTATCATTGATGAAATTTTTTTACCATTCTTATTGCTGGGTGACCTTAAGATGATCCACACTTTATTGCTGGATTCAAAGGGTCAATCATTTCCCATAGTATCATACTCAAAAAGCTACACGGTATGCACGTAAGTACCTAGCCAACTACATGAAGAACGTTATGAATAACTGCAATTTATGTTAGATCAGATATTTCAAACTAATATTTTCAAGTCCTTTTACATTCATATTTGTAATTACCTCAACATGAAACTACGATGCACATAGGCTGCATCACTTACTAGTTTTATGTTAAAAAGTAAACCGATACATAAAGCAGAATTGCCTTGAATTCCATTGACTGAATTCTGCAACCTTATTCATCGATTCTCAGGGATCTATGTGAAGAATGGCGTCACGTTCATTTTGTTCCTAGCTTAGAATAAACTTTATATGACATGTAGGTTGTTTTCTTTATTCAAACTAAAGCCATTCACAGTCAAACATTCTTTTTCTATTTGAGGAAGAAGAAATCGTACGGTGCAGTTGAAAACTTGTCATACAAAGACAACTTCGGAGATTAAACTATAATGTGGTCTTAAATACACATCCAAAGTGAATGAGAAATAAATATGTGAGAGGTGAAGAAGATCATAGGCACCGCAAAGTGCAGACTATGCATATGGACACGGTAATATGGTTTGGTTATACACCATTTGGTTAGGGTACTCACTTTCCAATTTGGGCCTAAATGAAGCCACATACTTTTTCACTATTAAATGATACAATCATTCTTACCTCGAGCGACTCGGAATTATAAAAGAAATGCCATGTGCACGCACAAAATGCTCCACCCAGCAGAGGTACCTATTCAAGGCGGGGTTAGTTAAATCAGTTAACAATATGAGACTGGGAAATAATGTAGGAGAAAGTTAAAATGGAAATATCTGGGCTCTCCCAGATGATAAACAAGTCTCCCATGAAACGGAAGCTAAGCAAGTTAGTGTCTGACATGTTTAAATTGCTGGTATCCAAAACGTTACGCATCATTCAAATTTCAAAAGGCAGTTCGTCCTAGAGATGCAAACAATCTCCTTCAGGCATAACGTCACCCAGAAACGAAAATTGTAGAAAATGTTTCGTGTACGGAGTGTCCATATCTCAGGAGCTGGCGAGGGTCATGAAAACAAAGCCCCTCAAAACGAAAAATGACATCCTGAATCGTTCAAGCTAAACTAAGGCCATTATTTGATTCCCACCTTTGTTTGTTTACTAAAGGAAACTATAGAAGAAAGGGATAAGATAGCCAAAGAGAGTGGCTCCCATTGTTGGGTTTTCCCTTTAACAAAGAAGAGTAACTCACCATACCCCAAGACAGTCCCTTCCATGATTCAAACCCCGATTTCTCCCCGTATTCCCACACCAGTACCATTGCTGTAATCCTGTGCAGGCGGAGAACTCCAGTTAGCATTGAGAACACTTAACCAATGTACCACACAATCCAACGTATTTCATTATCAACAAAGTATGGTGGTAAATTTAACAGTCTATGAAGATGGGATCTTTAGTTTCCAAGAGTAGACTGTGTTAAAGTGAAAACTGAAACCGAGTTCTTTACTGGGCAGCTCGATTCAAAAGCCAATTATCAATCAGTCAAATGAAGATTAACAAAATAAAAGAACAATATCAGATTATCAGAAGGAGAGGAACTAAATGAACAAAATTCAGAATTTTAAGCATACCACTCAACAACACTGGACACATGCACCGTCCAAGTGGGCAAGGAGAGAGCATTTGCTGGTTCGCTGAGTTCACCCAGCAAAGGCAATCCAGCAGCTGACGCTGGTCCAACTAGTGCTAATGCCAAACCCGCACCATAAAGACCTTTAATACCCCAACTACCGAGACTTATTGAATTCGATCGAGTTTGTGAAGCATCATCGTGTTTACAGGTTAGTGGACGAACGAGGGAAAAGAAAGGGGTTTGCTTTGGTTTGCGAGAAAAACGGTGTTTCTGCGAGAACAGAGCTGAGGTTGTAGATGGTACAGTTGCCATGGCGGATAATTTCAGATTTCTCTTTGTCGTACGTTACGTCAGCCCATTTGTGGGTAAGTTATTGAGGGTTGAGAGAATGCGATTAGCGACAACGTTTTTACCTGTATTCATTTAGAACGAAAAATTTGAACAATTTAAATTGGTAATCCTAAAATCTCAGGCCTGTTTCGATAACTTGGATTTTCCCACCTTGTATTAAAAATTGAACTATTTTTCTAGGCTATGAGAGTCTGAGACTTCATTTTCGACCATTCAATTCATTCCAGGAACCGAACCAAAAGCCAAGAAAGGTACAACAACCAAGCAACCGGACATTGACTGTCATTCGTAGTTGACTTTCAACACTTGCAGAAGCTTTCTTTGTAGTGCTTTTCCATGCCTTTTCTGATCTAGTAAGATAGTTCATATAATCATTAACCAAGCTCCAATGAATTCTTCTGTACAACTACGAGGCAATCCCCATCTTGAGCTATAAGATAAACATTACTACTCTTGTTTTTGAGACAGGAACAATGGGAGGAAAGACAAAGCCAAAGCCAAAGGCAATAGCATTACCAATACGAGGCATACTGGTGATTCATCAGTTTCGGTCATGCGTACTGTCTGTGCTCCTACTTTTTCCTCTTTGCCCAAAGCATGACAAGAGAGAAGCCCATCAATGACATCATTACAGTCTGCGACCCACATAAGAAATAGATGAGTCAAACTCATAAAATATGTAAACAAAAAAACCTGCGCTCTGCTCCTCATATTGCTTATGAAATTATAACTTCCACAACCACATTTGACGTTACGCATGTTTCAAAGCCAAACACAGCACGGGCACCTTCTGTGGCCCTGGCCTCCATATGCTTATATCCCCTCTCTCTGTCTCTCTACTTACACTCATAGTTACACTAACATAAACATAAAGCGATACTTTTTTATATGGAGAAGTATACGCTAAGGTTGCTTTCACCCAATAGACGAGATTCCTCTTGTTTCATGCTCCGCTATAATTGTCTTTCCTATTCTACAACCTTATTCCTGAACTTATTGACAAGTGTTCCTAACTTGAATATATTAATGTAGAACTCTTGTTTGTATTCGTCCAGGTCAAAACTTAAATCTCTCAATTTATTTTGTAGAGTGTGTAAGCCAAATACAAATTACATATGAAAACCATTTATTATGCAGAAAAAAAAGGTGTATAGCTATCAGAATATTTGAAAATATGACTTACAGAGATTGCTGGAGGGACGGCTACAAGTGGATCTTGGAAAAACCTATTGGCCAATGCAAGTGCCAGAAGACTGCTTTGCATACCTGGAAACCATAAATAAATAAAATCAGCTGAGGTTGTTCGATAAAATCAGTCGATTGAAACCGAAAGTGGTACCTGTCTCATAGGATATTGTTCTTTGCAGTGCTTTGAGATCAGGTGTATTGGGGAAAAAGACACCAGTAAGAGAGTAACCAACAACAAATGCTGACAGATGAAATGCAACAATGAGCAATAGCAATGTTACTCCAAAAGGTGACCTAACAGATTCAACATTGATAGCCAAAGGTGCCCCAACACAACACGCAGTCACAAGGACTGATAATGGAGGCAAACAAGGTCGAATGGCATTAGATATCTGAGGAAAGAACCTGTGAAAAAAGAAGTATTAGATTGATATAGACTTCAAGAAGAAGTTTTTGTTGTTGGGAAGTTTGATCACCTGTTTATAAGCAAGCCAGTAGCAATTGGAGCAACAACAATCTGGAGTATGCTGGATACCATCCCCCTAACATCAACTGGCAGTCTCCTTCCAATAAGCAAGAGTGACAACAATGGTGTAACAAAAACCGCGGTAGCAGTAGAGAATGATGTCATAACAATGCTAAGAGGGGCCAACTGTGGATCCGTCAAAAAAGTAGCATAATTTGAAAGTTGGGCCCCACTAACACAAGATACCAACATAATCCCAGCACCTGAATTGTATATTCACCAATAAGTTAGCACATTTTTGCTGGTGTTAGCATGTAATGCTGGAATTTACATAACCAAACTCTCACCTACGGGAGTAGGAAGGCCAAATGTTGACACCGCAATGACGCCGAAAATATATCCAAGAATAGGCTTTACAACAAATTGGCCAACATACCCAGCCACAATAACCGCAGGTCTTTTGAATGCCTCCAGAAAGTCTTTTTGGCTGGAATTAACTCCAACAGCAAACATCAGAAACCCTAATGCAGGAGCATAGTACCTGAAAAGTTTACCAAAATGATAATCATAAACTAGTAGAGTAAGCAACGTTCATTTGTGTACTGCATATAAAGTTACATTTTATTCAGAGCTTGCTGAATACCTCACTTATGCAACATTCTCCTAAATAGACCTCAATCATCGCATCAGAAGAAAATGTCCTAAATTATCAAAGTTAACTCATCATATAAGCTGCATTAACTTTTAAGATTGTTCTAAATAAGCAAAGGCGTCTAAATAAGTAAAGATGTATCACAGATTTAAGTAATAAAGCTGCAGCGACAAGCAACATACACATGATTGCACCACCCTGAACTCCAAGATCCACATAGGGTACCATTTTTATATTTTTACTTTGCACTTAGCCCACAAGAAATTTAATGAATTTAAAATAAACTACAAAATTTGCATTAAGGAACCCAGAATCGCTTAGAACATCAGCAAAGAAGAATGAAGAGTATCATAGTTAACAAAGAAATTCCTTTGTTCTGTCCTTTTAGTGATCTTCAGCGCATGTTTAATATCACCATTGATGGACCATCAAACTTTTCATTTGCAGTCCTTTCATCTTTCAAACAAGTCTTCTAGGTTATCATGAATTCCCTTCAATCAGCAATTAGAAATGAAGGCTTAAACAAAGTACTATTCTTTTAAACTGCCTTCATCAAGATAAAACCCGATAATATTATTTATTTGCGAAATTATGAAAAACCTGGTAGTGAACCAAGTGAAAGAGGGTGGAAAGACAAGAGCCAGCAAGGTACTAGCAATGATCACATGAGGCAAAACGGAATTTGATTGCTTCAGGATGTCCACAATAGAAGTTTTCTTTTGCTCAAATATCTGAAATGAGAAATAAGGTAATTCCACATTATTGAAAGACCTACGATAATCTTGTTCCTGTAACAAGTAAAAAACACACCTACAATGAGGACAAATATACTCCAACAAACACAAATAGTTAACGTTGAACTTGGAGTATGAAACATCCTAGCGTGCAAAAGGGAAATGATACCCTTGCAACCTTCCTTTAGAATGCATCCGGGTGTTTTGCGAGCGCAAAATTGCAGATCAAGTAAGCACATATCATGTGAGATAATGCAATTAAGGCATGAAGTTTACAACACCAGCTATGCTCATAGCACCCACCCTATCGAGGGGGTGTCAGCCAAGACTGTGGCAGAAGAAACATGTTGCAACAACGTGAAGTATAGAACTCAAATTTCCCATCTTTCAACTTTAGATTATTAAGTACAGTGGAATTGGACCCAAAAGTCCACCAGACACGGAATAACGGGATTATCAATAAGAATTGGAGCACGAAATTGGGTAAAGAAATGAAATTATGACAATCAACAGAAGACACCTGCACTTGATTCAGGTCAGTAGTAAAATTCAGCCCCGGATCCGGTTGAAGAGATTCAGAGAATTTATCGGACGCACATCTGCTCAGCAAAACTCCAGAGCTCCCGACTGTGAGTAACAGTGCGTTTCCAGACTTGAAAGGTCAGAAACATTCGAGTACAAGCTACAAATAAATACCACTTGCAAATATTCAAATACTACAGCTAAAGAAAGAAAGCCCTACTCTGAAAATTCTGGATCGAGCGCAAAACAATTACATCGGAAAGAAGTATATGGATGAAGAATTTAAGAGAAAAAACAATGACCTGAAGAGTTGAGTGAGCAAATTCTCCGTGGAAATGGAAGATGAAAACATTTTCTAGAAAGATAGGAGCTTTGGCAACGAAACAGTGAGATAGACGGACGTCGAACTTGGATGTACAAGTGCCCAGTGTTTGCGCTCATTTTCCTCTTTCGAAATAAACCCACAAAAGCACCACCTGGGAATGGTCTAAAGTCTACACCTTTTTTCTACCATTCGGCGTATGTAGCAAACGGGTAGCACATTTCGATTACCCAAATCTAGTTTTTCCTTTTAGGACCCCAGAAATTTGAAAAGAGATAAAAGTCAACTCTACTTGGGATGGTTAGTTCTAGTGCCCGAGTCCGAGTGACCTCATGTAGACTGTAACCACAGTGTGGGAGGGGGAGCGACCTAAGAGAGGTAGACCATAGGTCAACCGTTCGGGTGCGGGCTCGTTACATTCAACATTTGTAAGTCAACTCTTTCGGGGAGATTGGTGACGTGAAGCAAATCAATTACATAAAATGTTGTAGAATTTTGAGTTCGAGCACGGTTGTGTCAAAACTCAAAACTAAAATGGACAACTAATCATTACTTAAATATTATATTATCATTCTTCTAACAAAAAAGGTTAAATTACTAAGGAACTTACAAATAATAATCACTATCGAAAGTTTAAAAGATAAATTTTGATATAATCATTTAACATTATTTATTTTATCACCCAATAAATTTTATGTTGATTTAAAATAAGGAATGCATTAATATTAATTAAGAGAATATATATGTATATAACTGCCTTTGTTTTTGTAATATTCATATCCAATAATAATGAATGTATTGAAAGTAAAGAATGGAAAGAGTTTAAAAGCATACAACTAATTTGAGTATAATTTATTAAATGGATGTTTAAATAAGTTTTAACTATCAAATAATTAAGACAAGATGTTTTTTATTTATGAATTTAAATTTTTTGAAAAGAATAAATTATTTAGAATATAATTAACATTTTTTAAATTTAAATTTATCTTAATGAATTCCATGCAATTCTAATAAAATTATAATTTATTACCAGTAAAGTGTTAGAATAAATTATATTTGAAATGTGAAATTTTACTTATTTTTTATAGCATTACTAAAAGGTAAAATATATTAATAAAATACTAATTTTTAATTTGTTAAAAATTATAATTTTGTTTTTAACACCATTGACCTAAACCAACACATAAATTGAACTCATTTAAGTTAACATGGTCATCAAATTTTCAATAAATAAAATATATTTTTTAATTAAAAATAAAATTCAATTGACCATTCATTTAATAAATAAATTTTACTACATGTTGAGCCTGACAATCGAGAGAAGCAGCTCGACGATCACAGATGACCTACCGCAACAGCAACTAACATTGCCACACGAGTCCAGATCCTCTGTCCAATATTATGATGTCTTATTGTGTCCAATAAATTTCAGCCATTAATTTATGTGGGGCCTGCATGGGGTCTACGTGGGTCTCACAAAAAAAATAGCTGAGATTCCATGAGACAGAATAAGACAGAGTAAAACTGGACAGAGGATCTGATTTCTCGTCACACAACTGCACCTCCCCCGTCGATCACTTTTGCCATTGAGACGATCACATGCAAATCACCAATGACACAAGTTCCCTCACAACCCACTCGTTCACACTATCACTAGAAGGCTTTTAGGCAACCACCTACTGCGCGAAGAGAAGAAATGTAGGAGTGCAACAAAGGGTCCAGAATACAATAGAAGCGCGAAGAGGAGCAGTGGTAGAGTTGTTGCCTATTACACTGTAATAGGCAACAACTGTAGATTAATTATAATTAAAATTAATCTATGGTAATTTTCTCTTCTGTGGCTGCGATTCTTGCCTCGACGGAAGGCCTTCCATGTGATAATGAAATAAGGAGAACCTTCCATATCAAAGGAGAATTTCCCAACTCTCTCCAAAGAGCTTTTTGCAAAATCTGGTGAAAAATCTACCAGGAATGCTGCAATAGGTGCCAGATAATCTGTGGACCCTCGCCTAGTTGGAGTCTAGAAAAAATTAAATCCAGACTTTGCACAATAAAGGCACCCTAAAACATTATCAAAAATGTGGTCAAAGATGGTGTTGTTCCCCCTATTGAATTGCTAAAGGCTGGTTCCAAGGCGTGGTCTACTGCATTCATTGGTTTCTTCTGGTCCAAGAGATCTGCATTTTCAGTTGTGAATGCTTATGCAAAAGCTTGATGGGGAAGGAAAAGGCTCAATAAAGTCATGCTTCGTAAAGATGGCACGATTTTATTTAAGTTCAATGACGAATTCGTTCTTGTAGAGATAGTGGAATAGAAGCCTTGGCACATTAGTGACCTGCCCCTTTTTCTTCGACAATGGCATCCTGGAATGGAGCTTGATAGGGGAGGGATTAAGGTACTACCAATGTGGGTCACTACAAGAGAAAGAGGTGAATAGCGACGGAAATTTAGGGACCAATAATATTTCGTATGTAATTACTAACGGAATTAAACCGCATCGGAAAAATAAGACGATAAGTCACCATTTACCGGAGGCGAAAATTCCGTCGGTAAATTAAGAACCCAATCGTCGTTTAAAAAATGTAACAAAATGACGTCGTTTTGGCTGAACCAAAACAACGTCGTTTTGGTTCACGTTTTAAAGCAGGCGCGTAGGCCTCCTCTCCCATCACGTGCTTGCTTTCTTTTTCTTCTCTCCTTCACTGTCGCCGCCTGTGTCCACCGTTTGGTCTTTCCTTCGTCGTTGAGGCTTGCATCGCCGGCATCCCCTACTCCGGCCACCCTAACCGAAGGTAATGTCTTGTTTAAAACCATCCTCTCCTTCCTCTACGTTTGTGTTTCGGTGGATTATGTTTTGGGTAATATGGAGTTGTTGTTTGATTTTAAATGTTAATTAGTGATTGTTAATGATAGGGTATGTGTTTGTTGGAGAATAATGGAAAAAAATTAGAATTTTGTGTTGAATTAGGGATGAAAAATGAGATGCACACCAACTGTTTGAGAAAATGCTTATACATGTTTGTCTTAAAATGTTGTTGAATTTGAATTATTGGTGTTCTTTTGGAAAAAGTTTAGAATGTACGTTGATAGATTATAGTTGTTTATAGGAATGTTATATGGGGTTGAATTTGAAACTGTTGTTTCAATTTATTTAAAAATAAAAATAACATATAATGTTAATACATGATTATGTATTGATAATGATTATGTATAAGATAACTTAATTGTAAAGAAATTAAATTTTTAATCTATTGAATATT
>JAOTAX010000198.1:31504921-31518293 GCA_025629825.1 Erythroxylum guanchezii | reverse complement strand
CTTTTAATTAAATTGGTATAATTTGTTATATATATTGTTATTAATAAATGGATAGTAATTAAGATGAATTTAATTTATTTATGAATAAGTAATATATTTTGTGTTGAAAAAACAAACAATATTACTTTTAATTAAATTGGTATAATTTGTTATTAATAAATGGATAGTAATTAAGATTAATTTAATTTAAATATGAATAAGTAATATATTTTGTGTTAAAAAAACAAACAATATTACTTTTGATTAGAATTGAGAAAATGTTGATGTATTGACTATAATTGACAGTGTATGAGGGTTACAAATTAGTTAACTTGTATTGAAAATTGCATAATTATAGATTAAGCGATGTTAAATGTGGACTGCATTGAGAATAGACATATGGTTGGTAGACCCAATATGAGTTGTGATTACTGGTCGATATAGAAGTGTTTCGTTTTTTTTTTTTTTTTTGCAGGATTAATTGACCCTTCTTACAGAAGGAGGATGTCCATTTTATAGGAAAAACTTTGCCGAATTTTTAATAGGATCTTCGTAAATTATGACATCATCATTTTTATTTCAGGATTAAGAGCTTCGTAGGATTAAATGATGATTGAATATAGTTAATGACCTTGATTGATTTAAATATTTCATGGCAATTGCTGTGTTATATAGGAGAAAAGCTTTCTAACCTATGAACAAATGTGTTCTTGGTTGTAGGAACTCTTTTGTTTTCAGTGCATTCATTTGTAGCGAGATTGAAGAGCAGCTTTACCAGGTATTTAAATCTGTCTTTGGCTTCATCTATTACCTACGTTTGTGTTTCGGTTCAGGTAAGTGAATATGTTGTTGTCTACGTATTTTTTGTACTAGGTATATTTTGCGTCTTTTTTTGTGGAATGAACTTCACTTAATTATTAAAGTAATATAGGATGAGTGTAACTTATATTATAGTTGCAAATACCTTAAATTGTGCAGTCGTTATTTGTTTGATTCTTATTCCGTCGTTATTAATTAGTTTATCTTAACTTGTCATTATCAACATTCTTCACGCAGTTCGTGAAAACTAACGATGACTTAAAACAATTTATTAAAATAAGTATTCATATTTTGATGAATACTTATTTTATATTCAAGGTTATAAATATTAAATATAAGACTTGTAATGATTGAAACAAAATTTTGTGTTAAGTGTGGCTTTGATGTGGACCATTAGTGATTTTCCAGCATTTGCTATGTTATCTGGATGGAGCACAGCTAGAAAATTAGCTTGTCCTTATTGTGGAAATGATTCTGATGCCTTTTATCTTCCAAACGGGGGAAAAGTGTATTGGTTTGACAATCACAAGAAATTTCTTTCTCCAGATCATCCAATCAAATGCAATAAACATAAGTTCATTAAGAATACAATGGTGAAGAAAACTTTGCCCCCTTACAAAGATGGTGAAGACATATTGCTGAAGATTGATGAATTAGGTTTGCTGAAAGTTACAGAATTTGAAGCTGATGAAGTTAATACAAGCATCAGTAAAAACTTTGGTTGGAGAAAACGAAGCATCTTCTGGGATTTGCCATATTGCAAAACAAATTTGATATGTCATATTTTAGATGTCATGCATATCGAATTTTTTTTTGACAATATGTTTAATACCATAATGAACATTGAGGGGAGGACAAAAGACAATGCAAAATCACGAGCTGATTTGCAAATTTTTTTGTAGAAGGAATGAGTTACATAAAGATCTTCGCACCGGTAAATATTCGAAAGCATGTTACACGTTGGACAAAAAACAAAGGGAAATATTGTGTAAATGGTTGAAGGGTTTAAAGTTTCCCGATGGTTATGTTTCAAACTTGGGAAGGTGTGTGGATATGAGGAAGTACAAATTATTTAGGTTGAAAAGTCATGATTGTCACGTGTTTATGCAAAGGTTAATTCTAATCACATTTCACGAGTTGCTTCCGAATAAGGTTTGGGAAGTGATTTCATAAATAAGTTTGTTTTTCAAAAGTTTAACATCATCTGAAATCAAGTATAGTGACATGGAAATCCTAGAAAGGAAGATTCCAGTAATTTTGTGCAAGTTAGAAGAAATTTTTCCTCCAAGATTTTTCAATTGTATGGAGCATTTACCTGTGCATTTAATATACGAGGCTAAACTAGCTGGTCCAATTCAATATCAATGGATGTATCCGTTTAAGAGGTAATTCACATTGAAAATTCAGTTAATGAAGTTATAACATGTTTTAACTGTTACATTGTAATACTCATATTTTGTAATATAGGTATTTGCATCACTTGAAGAAAAATGTGAAAAACAAAGCTAGAGTTGAAGGTTCCATTTGTAATGCTTATTTAGTTGAGGAGGCTAGTACATTTTGTGGACATTATTTTGCGCCACACGTTCACACAAAAGTAAGCAAAGTTTCTCGTAATGACGATGGGGGAGGAACCAGTGATGCTGATGGCAACATATCCATTTTCACATTTCCTGGGTGAGCATATGGGTGTGCAACAAGAAGAATGTTAACAGAGCAAGAAATTGAGGCTGCCCATGGTTACATTTTATTGAACTGTCAAGAGGTTCAACCTTTCGTGCAGTAAGTTCAACCATCTTATATCGGTAGTAAAATTTTGTCTTTTTCATAACTAAATTACATGATAACATACCAGGATGTACGAGGCATTGTTATACGAGATCATGGCAAACAACACACAGGATGAAGTCAATAATGAGGTTATATGACACTTTGCACGATGGTTTGAGAGATATGTTAGTTTCCACTTACAAATATTCTCATTATTAAATTATACAATTCAAGTGTTGAAATAAGCGGATGTATTCATTGATATTGAAATCATTTTTTTGTAGGCCTTAGAAAATCGAATAGAGAACAAGTTCATTTGTGATCTTTTTAAAGGACCTCTACGAACTGTTAAATCGTATCTGATTTATTTCGTTAATGGCTACAAATATCATACAGAAGCTCATGGTTATAGCATGGCAACAATAAATAGTAGAGTTTCCATACAAGAAGAATTCATGGATTACTATAGTAAAATCATTGAGATACTAGAAGTTGAGTACCCTGCGTTGCCAATCAAGTGAATTGTGATATTTAAGTGTGATTGGTTTGACCCCACTCTAAATGTTGGAATAAAAGTCTATAGTCGATACAATCTTGTTGAAATCAACTCGCGCAGAAGATTGAAACATTTTGAACCTTTCATTTTGACTATGTAAGCGAAACAGGTCTGTTATGTCCCTTTTCCCAACATACGACGAGATAAGTTAGATTGGTTGGCAGTTTGCAAAGTTAAACCTAGAGGTGTGTTTTAATCACATGGAAAAGGAGAACAGAGAGTTGAAAGTGAAGCGTTTCAAGAAGATGCTTATTTTATAAATGCATCTGTGACATATGATGATAATGAACCATTGCACAATCCATCACATGAATATGTTAAAATTTTGTCTGGAGAGGAGGAAGATGGTCAAAGATCTGAAGAGGAACCGTATTTTGATTCTTAGTCTTCAGAAAGTGAAGATGGTTGTAATTTACAATTAAGTTATGATAACAATTAATTTGTATATGTAGTGTAAGATTTAATTTCCTTTGACAAGTAATATGTACTCAAACTTTTCAATATATTCTGTCAAATTTTTATTTCCAATTCTTAATTAAGAAATGTCGACTTGGTGTTTGGTTCCGGATTGAAGTAATTCATTTCGTTGGGAGGAATGTGGTAAAATTGTCCCTGCCGAAAGAATAAAGGATGCAACAATAATCTCCACTTCTTTAAGTAATGATCGTCTGCCTTCCATGACTGATCTTCTACTTGAAGGTGTATAGTATCATCTAAACAACATCAATTTCCTTATTATATACATCTCAATTCAAACATATGAAGTTGTTATATTAACATTTCATGGAACATATTACATGTTTTAAGCTTTAATGAATCTCGAAGATGACATGTATGCCGAAGGAGGCGAGAGTAATGACACAACGATTGATGAAGGATTAGGCAAATCGGTTGTTTTGGAAAAATTGGCAATTCCACAGAGCTCATCTGAAAATTGACGTACGTATACGTATTCAGGATAGGTTCCATTATCCCTTTTTAATATGACAATATGTAAGTTCCTTTCTATTGTGTTGTAGGTAAACCATTTTCGAATGTTTCACCAACAAACTTAGCAATAACGGAAACGCTGTTGCAAGAAGGTATTCAAGACCAAACACGTGCGGGAAGAACATTTACTATTTCCATTGGAGCGTTCAAACATGTGAGGAACCTTATTGGGAATCCACCTATCAGGGAGTCCTTTACCTTTACCGACTCTCATGTTACTTGGAATCCAACAAAAAATTAATATCATTATCATATATCTCTGCAATACACATGATTGTGCTATAAACTAGTTATATTATTGTACTATGACTGTAACAATTATTCTCATTACTAAATTCGAAGTTATAATATGAAACAAATCACCTGAATTTCTTTTACATATATTGTGTAAAATATTAGATTTATAATCAAATTTAAATATTTCAAGGAGAATTCAATAAACAAAAATTCTAGGTACAAATATGGGACCAAAGAGACAACGTCAGGTGATGCAGCCCAGGATCAGAGGCATGTTTGGAGGGACTTACTGTAAGGGTGGCCCATCACAGACTCCAGCTGCAATTGAGTCACCACCACCACCTCCAACACCTACAGTTGTAGGAGCATCATCACCTGGGACTGGTAATACGCAACAATCCAATAGTCATTTATCATCCAATACAGTTATGGAAGATGAAGGAGACGAGATGCAACCTGGATTTGAGGGTCCTGATGGCAGAAAGTATATAAAAATATCCGATAAATAGTAAGTGAAATCACATGAAACACTATATATGTTTATCATAAACTTATATGCTTAAATTTTGCAAATTTATGAACTTATTTGTTCTTATATTAGGTTCATTCTGTTTGGACCGTGTTCAAGATAAATAACATCTACATTTAAAGAGAGGATTGATCCTGAGGGTGCATGGAAGAAGATCATTGAGGCCACAAAGGCATTTTACTATCAGGAGTTTGAGGTACAATATGTGGTAATTTTTTTTTCCTTTTATTTTTACTAGAGTTCTGAACTTGACGGGATAATACATAGTGTATAGGAGTCACGAGCTCGTATACGTTATCGCAATTTTATTAATCAGATACACAATGCTGGTGTACGACCCTCTTTCGTTTCTAAGTCCACTTGGAATCATTGGCTGGAGTACTGGAGATCACCTGAGGCAATGCTCGTATCGAGCCGTAACTTCAACAACAGATGTGGTAGGTTAGGGCCAGACAGTCTTCACTTTCATACGGGAGGATCAATTACTCACCGTGAGCATGCAGAGAGACTTATAAGTATATAAATATTACATTTATATTCTAAATTTTTACTTTGCTATATTTCAATATAAATTGATGTGTGAATGTTGTGATGAACATATATGTGTAGTATGCCTAATGATCATGACTGTGTGGAGTAATTTGCTAGTGCCATTTATGACTGTGTTAAGTACTTTGCTTTCTTGAACAAGGGGTAATATCATAAAAACAGAAGAGACTATGCCGAAATTTTTATAAATTCTAGTTTAACTTATTACTTTTCATTGTTATGCAGGAAAAGTCTATAGGGCATTAGGCCTACACCCCATCAGTTGTTCTTGCATACTCACACTAAGAAACATGACGGTGTGACATTCGTCAATAGCCGATGTTGAGAACTAAATGTATGTGAATTTCATGGTTTAATATTCAATCTTAATAATTATCACTTACTAATTATCATATAAGCATTGCCTCCTAATAGGACCAAATACAACAAACAATTGGGTAGCAATCGCAGGATGAACAATCTGTTGATGAGACCCAGGTATATGTTGATGCAGTGGGTGGTAGGATCAGTCGGGGAAGGATCTTTAGCCTAGGCTCACGTGCCAACACATTTTATTCGCATTCTTCTACTATGTCAACAACAGTAGCATCTAGTTTAGAGTCGACAACGCGACGTATCAATCAGCATGAGACTATAGTTCAGATGTTGATGGAGGTAATAACTAAGCTCAGAAATGACATGTACCAAATGAGAACGAGGGATACAGACTCACATCGGCCACGCTCACTAGGACAATAGGATTGTTATTGTCATTAATTTGGTTTTCATTTATGTACTATTTAATGTTTTAATTATCAGTTAGGAAAGATTTTTTTTAATGATCATTTAACTTTCTGTATAAACAAATTCCATGGGTTTAAAATTCCAAAACTTATGTAACGATAATTTATAATTGTTCAAATTGAAATCAAATGTCACGATTAGATTTTTAGAAAATTGTCATTCAATTAGACATTTACAGAGATTTAAAGGTGACTTCAACGATCTAACAGCTTCCACCTTTGGATTAAGCAATCTAGGTATATTTGATTGAGGGTTGAAATTACCGACGGCATGGGTTTTTGTCGATAATATATTACCGAGGGAAAACAAACACCGTCGGTATAGTTGGTAGGAATTTTTCGATGGAACCATCGGAATATATTTCAACCCTCTCCAACGGTTCCATCGGTAAATTCCTACCAACTATATCGACGATTTTTCTGTTCCATCAGTAATATATTACCGACCATATTGTCTTACCATCGGTAACATATATCGACCGTGTCCGCATTGACGTCAGACTCTGTCGCACTATTCCGTCAGTAAATTTAGTTACCAACGGAATCTCCGAAGTTTCTGCCAGAAAATTCCGTCAGTAATTGCACTTCTTCTTGTAGTGGGTGCATTTCCACAATCTTCTAATGGAACTATAGGCTATTGAGGGGTTAAGTTTCTTGGCGAGCTCCCTAAGGAAACCTATCTACATGGACACACAAACTACCATAATGGAGTGCATCTGATATGCTAAGTTGCATATTGAAATTCATAGGAATTCTTCGCTACCTGAAAGTTTATCTATCTTAAAGGTAGGTGAAATTGGTAAATTGGAAAAGGCAGAGGTCCATATTACTGACCCATGGAGGCCTAATGACTCTACTAAAAAATGGGTTCCTACTGGTAAAAAATTTAAAATGAGGTGGCATGAAGAACTTATGATAGTTGACATTAGTCAGCCCTCCATTAGCCAAGAGAGTACAATAGAAGATCAGCAAGTAGTGGACACTAATACTGCTAGGTTATCAGCTTCAAATTGCATAAGGAAATAAAGTGAAGTTGTTCACTTAGAAACCAAAAATATTGAAGTTCGAGATGAGCCTACCTTAAATGAGAATGTGTTAAACTCTTCACCAGTTGAGCTAGAGAGTAACAGAATTGAAGAAGCTCCGTAATGCAATAATGAGGTGCGGACGAATCTTAAAGTTTCTCCCAGTGATAACTTTAATATGGGGAACTCTAAGATAATGTTGGGGAGTACCACAGAGGACAACAATAGTCATTTAGTCACAGCCTCCATTTAAAATTTTAGGACGTTAAAGTACAATCCAATACTTTTAGAAGACTATCAATTAGGAAGAAAGAGAAACAGATCAACAAACACAAAAGGGGCTCCCCCTTAAATGGTAGTACTAATTTGGAACACTATAGGGTTTAATGACCCCCCTAAAAAGTCCTTGGTTAAAGAGATCGTGAAGGATAAGAAACCTACTCTCATAGGTCTTCTTAAACCAAAATAGAGGACTCTTTTAACCTTGTTGGCTTAAAATTTTTAGATTCTCATTAGGAGCTCATCTCCAATCATAGCTCACATTACAATGGTAGACCTTAACCTATATATATATAGCTTCCATATAGGGCTTTTCCATCACAAGCCCAATAGATCTGGTTCATACTGATCAGAGTCCAATTTTCTCCTGAACTTCAGCTCATTAATCAAGATCACTTATCGGGTCACTTTATTATCTTTATTCAGATCAAATTTACGTAACTTAATCGATACGTAATTGAAAACCGAAAAAATGCAATTAATTGTTGTCCACCTTTAGAGGAAAATATTTAACAGGAATATTCAAAAAAATCTATCAAAATGATATAATTAGATTAAAAATTAAAGATAGACTTAAAGGGTATTTAAACCTCACGTGTGAGGTTTGTAAGTCTCTTTATGAATCTATGAATCTTTTGTTTTTTAATGTCAATTCTCACAAACTTTATTATGCTCAATCTTTCAACTGTTTGGTTACATCTATTTCAAAAAATTTTGCCAAGAGTAATGGACTGGCAAAGAATCAACTGAAACTAATGGTAGGTGACTAATTTATTCAAAATTTCTCTAAGTTGTGGCATTTATACTTTATAACGAGAAAGGAATTGAATAATTCACTAAGAAAAATCTCTGGATAATTCCACATTTATCTCCAATACACTAAGTTGGATTAAAGAAACTATGATTGCTTTTAAACAATTTAACAAAGCAAGCTCTCTAACAAGATCCAATTGGGACCTCCTTAATTCCCTAATTGAAGCAGCTTACTAAGCTATCTGATCTTTAACTAAAGTAGCTTGCTAAGCTACCTATCGCTCTACAAGTGTTGTTAGCTTAGGATTTTTCCCTTTTATTTTTTGGAGGCTCTTTGGTTAGCTTGAACTTTGTATCGTTCCTTGTATCTTCCTCGTCTAGAGGATGAGTCCTCTTTGTTAACTCTGTAAAGTCTCAAGCTTCCTTCTATTTCTTAATTCAATTTCAACTTTAAAAAAATGATGATAATTTTGAAGTTATATGCAGTACTTTACTAAAGTCCTCCAATTTATTGTCATCTTTACATGTGGGCCTAAAATCTTTCTTCATATGCTAATTTTGCTCTTTTCTAAGCTAAATCCTTTATAACTTGTTCCTTTCCCCCCTAACTTAGGTAAATGGTCGATTAGGTTGTTTTACTCTTTAGGGATGTGTTCAATTTGAACTCAAATTTCTTTCTACATCATTTAATATAAGGAGAAGTGTTTCCACACCGTCTCTTCTTTGGACATATAAGATCCATTCAACTAATTTACCACAAGTCAAAAGTTAGATTTAACTACCATAATTAAGATCCTTAGGTATTTTATAATTTTTATTTTATAAATTAAAGCCTCGTACTAATTCATTTTTTATGCTTGAAAATTTTGCTTCTAACAATATCTTATCTAAATCTCATGCGACTTTTAATGAATGATACTGGACACTTTATTAAGATATATAATTCAAATGGGTGATTACTTTATGAAATTTCATTTGAGTTTGACCCATTAGTATGAATGTGTATGTAACCAGACTTTGTTGACATTTTTAGTGTGAAACTAATGTCAAATTTATAAGCTTTACTAACCACTTCACAATTTATACGACATTTTGGTTTTTGTAACACTTGTCAGTGACATATTTGTTACTGTGATGATAGAGGGAGCTGGAACTAAAGCTTTATTTTTCTTTCAAACATGATGATAATCGGCACTGCCTTCTACATTTATGTATAGCTCTAAGCTTTTGAACGATTTTGCTCACATAGTATATAGTCTTTTATTGTCTATCTTCCTATACTACCATTAAACTGAGTACTTATGGGGGCATAAAGATATATAGATAAATGTCTTTATTGATTTAAGGAGTAGTTATAAGAGGTACGCTTTGTAAATATATCTCTAGATTTTTAAAGCAAGTTAACTTTCACTGTTTATTTGAACGTTTGACTTGAAAAATGAAAGGAATTTATCGATCAACCTAGACAAAAAATGAGATAAACTTGTTATTTTACCTATGAGAATTTGAGATTCTTTTAATGTCTGTGGTGATCTTAGTTTCATTACAATGTAAATCTTTTACGATACCCCTTTAACTTACTATAAAACTTAAAAATTTTCTACTAGAAGTTTCAAACATGAGCTTCTTGAGATTGAGATTCATGCCATATCTTTTCAATATCGTAAATAACTCTAGTAAGTTTTCTAGATGGTCTCCCTATACTTTTGTTTTGACGATTATGTTGACCTTTATTTTCTTGCAAATATGCTTATGGAATATAAAGTTGACTAGTATTTGCCAAGCCAATCCATTCATTTATTAAGTGATATCATCTTGTAGCAGTAATTTTTGCTATGCAATACACATACTATTTTTTTTCTTCATCATATTCCTATATATGGATTTGATTATAGCCTAAGTATATGCTTATGAAGCTTAACTATATGTGCCTATCGTGGCATCCACAAGCATATATACATTTGAAGTGAGTATGTAGCACCCCTTTCTCGGAGGACATACATCCGACATCTTGAGTGATATTCGAATATGTACCCCACAAAGGTGGCATGCTAGAAATTTATCAAAAAATTTGAGGTATTTTAGACTAGGAAAAATATTGAAATAAGGGATAAATAGAAGTGTAACAATTGTATTAGAAATTAATTGACAAATTGTCAAATTATGGAGTGACAAATGGATAAAATCACATGTGACATGAGGCATTCCTAGAGAATTACATGCCAAAGATTTACATGGATCAGAAAATGAAAGAATTCTTAGATTTGAAGCAAGGCAAGCTTACAGTGGCAGATTATGAGATAAAATTCAATGAGTTAATGGGGTATGCAACCGCACTGATTCCAACTGAGCAAGATAAATATAGGCGGTTTGAGCACGATTTGAATATGGAAATCAGAACAAGGCTTGCCATCTCTAAGTTGGGCAAATTTACAGAACTCCGAGCGGCCTCAATTAGAATTGAAAAGTTATTGAAGGATGGTCAGAGAGAGCACAGATAGGAGGATAGAGGAAAGACGCGGAATGAATCTCATGCTGATTCTGGCAGAAGCTTTAGAAAGCATCAGAACAGATCGTCTCGATTTTAGTCTAGATTGAGACAATCTGGATCCCAAGGAAGAGGTTGATTTGTTCAGTCTGGGGGAGGCAAAGGACAAATGCCTACTAATCAGTCGCACCAATTTCCTGAATGTGAACACTGTGGTAAAAGGCATGGTGGTGAGTGTTGGAGGATATCGGGAGCATGTTTTCGATGTGGCTCTTACGAGCATCAAATCAGGGATTGCCTTGAGTTGTTGGAATCACAGCCTAAAGCTAGAGGAGGAACTATGACCGAGGTCTCAGTTTAGTAGAGCAGAGCTGGCAGACCTGCACAGAGAGACAGAGGTAGAGGTCGAACTCAATTAGCAGGGCCCAGTGTCAGGACTGAGTTGCGGAGCAATCAGCCGCAATCTCAAGCCAGTGTCTATGCCATCACCAGACAGGAGGCACAAGACTCCCTAGATATAGTAGCAGGTGTGTTGAATGTTTTTAATTTTGAAGCATATGCACTGGTAGATCCAGGATCTACCCATTCATTCATCACCCCACATCTGCCATCTAGATTGCATTGTGAGCGAGAGATACTGAAATGTGAGTTAGTAGTGAGCACTCCTGTAGGTAGCACAACAGTGATTGGTGAAGTATATAAGAGGTGTATAATTCGGATTGATTAGGCAGAATTAGAAGCTGATTTGATCATATCGCAGCTGAGAGAGATAGACCTTATCTTAGGTATGGACTGGCTCACTGCTTATAAGGCGGTGATGAATTGCTACACTAAGGAAGTAGTTCTTGAATCTCCCAATTAGCCGAGAGTAGTGTTTCGAGGAGTTAGTCAGGCAGTGCCAGCCCGACTAATTTCATTCATGAGTGCTTTGAATTTGATCCGAGGTGGATGTGAGGCTTATCTGGCCTATGTGGTTGACACTCGGAATGAAGAAACCATTCAAGATATTCCAGTTGTTAGAGAATTTTTGGATGTGTTTCTGGCTGAATTATCAGGATTACCCCCATAAAGGGAGACGGAGTTCACTATTGATATTGTTCCAGGTACCGCTCCTATATCAATTCCTCCATATAGGATGGCACCTGTTGAACTGAAGGAACTGAAAATCCAATTACAGGAGTTGTTAGATAAGGGTTTCATCAGGCCTAGTGCGTCACCTTGGGGAGCTCCGGTACTTTTTGTAAAGAAGAAGGATGGAACTCTGAGATTGTGCATTGATTACCGGCAGTTGAATCGGATAACAGTTAAGAATAAATATCTATTGCCGAGGATTGATGATTTGTTTGATCAGTTACAAGGAGCTTAGGTGTTCACAAAGTTAGGCTTGAGATCGGGATATTACCAGTTGAAGATAGCTGAGGCGGATGTTCCTAAGAGTGCATTTAGAACCAGATATAGGCACTTCGAGTTTTTGGTGATGTCGTTTGGTTTGACTAATGCTTCGGCAGCATTTATGGCATTAATGAACAAGGTATTCCAACCTTAATTAGATCAGTTCGTAATTGTCTTTATTGATGACATTTTGGCGTACTCGAAGTGTAGAGAAGATCATGGGGCACATCTGAGAATGGTTCTTCAGACTATGAGGGAGAAACAGTTATATACCAAGTTCACTAAGTGTGAATTTTGGCTTGATCAAGTAGTATTTTTGGGTCACATAGTGTCTGGACAAGGCATTCAGGTGGACCAAAAGAAAATTGAAGCAGTAATGAAGTGGGAGGCTCCGAAGAATGTGTCTGAGATCCGGAGTTTTCTTGGATTAGCTGGGTATTATAGAAGGTTTGTCGAGGAGTTTTCACTGATTTCCGCCTCTTTGACAAAACTTCTGAGAAAGAATGTGCCTTTTAGAAGGAGTGACGATTGCTAGAGGAGTTTTGAGGAGCTTAAGCATCAGTTAACTACGGCACCAGTGTTAGCTATTCCGTCTGATTCTGGAGGTTATGTTATGTACAGCGATGCATCACATCAGGGTTTAGGATGTGTACTAATGGAACATGGTAAAGTAATAGCATATGCATCGAGACAGTTGAGGTCTCACGAATTTAATTACCTAATTCATGATCTGGAACTTGCTGTAGTAGTATTTGCTTTGAAAATTTGGAGACAATATCTTTATGGAGAGACATTTCAGGTATTCACTGATCACAAAAGTTTGAGATATCTGTTGAGCCAGAAAGAGTTAAATATGAGAGAGAGGAGGTGGATAGAATTGTTAAAAGATTATGGTTGTACAATTGAGTATCATCCTGGAAAAGCTAATGTTGTAGCTGATGCATTGAAAGGCGCCTTTTAATGTAGGGACCCGAACTTTGCGTACCGGGTGGGTTTCCCGCATACCTCAAGAGGCCCGCGACCCCTACTGTAGAGCCCGGCCTCTACCACCAGCACTCCAGGTATTGTCCTATTTGGCACTCTGGGTGCACTCCAGGTATTGTCCTCTTTGGCACACAAAACAATTTAAACAAAATTAGATGTAAATAGTAGGGAAGAAAAACAAACACTGTTTTTATAGAGGTTCGGTGCTAAGACCTACGTCCTCTACCTAAGCTCCCACTT
>JAOTAX010000198.1:31479154-31504821 GCA_025629825.1 Erythroxylum guanchezii | reverse complement strand
AGACTATTAATCATAACCACAAAACAGGACATCAAACATGTCCATTCATTCATCAATTTACTGCACTCATCCAAACATCATTATAATGATCATTATACCTCAAAAACATCTCTATAACAATTTATGAACTATTACTCATCATAAACAAAAAAACCAGCCATAAATACATTCATTTATTCATCCACGATTTAGCATAAAAATTACCTCAATTTACACTTTCAATCTATCTCATAATGATCATTTTAAATGCCTTCATTTAGTCAACTTAAGAATGTCATTAATACACTAAAAAGAAAGACCATAAACCTCTTTATTTTTAAACCTACGTTACAACATATATGTAACTTCATGATCATGATCATTTAATCTCAAATTACTCATCATAAATGTTTCATTTAACACTGCCCATGAAGATTAAGAAGCTACTTACTTAATTTAGCTTCAATGTCTTCAAAAACAACAAGAAGCCCTAACTTCCTATGTCACGTGATCATCATCTTGAAGGTGGATTAGGTTAGGTTTTCTTGTGGCAAATGGAAGAGACAACAAGATGGAAGTAGCAATTGATAGATGAAAGCAAGGTGTAACATTAATGAAGATTTGGTGAATCAAAATCGTGTAGAAGAAGAGAAAGCCACGAAGAAGATGAAGAAGAACTCAAGAACAAAACAATAACTTGGTCTTTCAAGTTAAAAGAATCGTGAGTTTAAAGGCTTGGCTTGACAAGTGACACTTGTCACTTGCCACATGTCTAATTTCTATGGATTTAAACTAGTTCTCTTATTCAACTAGTCCAATCAATTCCAATTCCCACTCTAATTGTCTCCAAACTTTCCTTGACACTTGTCAATAAATCCTAAAGTCTTTTATCAAAATTTCCACTGTCATTTGATAGTTAATTCTACTACCATTTATCAATTGTCTTGCCACTTGACATTTTTCTTAGTTCAAAAATACCCAAAATTTCAAAAATTTCTCAAATTTCATCAAAATTCTAAATCAATACATATACTCTCCAAATCAATTCTTAACACTTAAAAAAACACAATTCTCTATAAAATCACATTTATAAATCAATTGTACCTGGAAAATGTCAATGAATGCATGCACAATCATTTTAATGTGCAAAAATCAATATTCACATGTGTGTGTATGTTATATTATGCATGAGCATGAAATGCACTTTCTAAATTCTCAGTAAACTCTCATATACACTATTCTAGGGTTCTAACCCTTAACATGGGATAACGGGATGTTACAAAGTAGTTATCCTTTCATAATATTTTATTTAAGTTTATAAAGTCTCCAAATATTTGCCACTGTTAGTAAACTTTATACAATTATAAAGTTGGACAACCAATGTGGATGCACCACCTCCTTAATGAAACCTAAATTAAACTTGTCCACCTCTTCTTGTATAGTCTATTGCCATTACTTTGTAAAAATTATTTTCTTTTATTTCACAAGTTTGATAACAACTTTCACATTTAACATATGAGTGCTTATCTATGGTCCGATCCACTTCATGCTTGAGGAAGAGCATATGAATAGCTCTTATTATTCTCTTAACAATGATATTATTCAAACACGTTGATGTTAACTCATATTTAATTTTTCTTATTGCTTTATTATATAAATAATCTGTATATGTTGGATCAAAGGAGAATTATACTTAATAGTGGCAAGAATACAAAGTTGGATAACCAGGACTATCCATTTATGCACTATAGGTTAAATCAACACGATGAGAATCATAATGTTATATACAAAGATATATGTATCCTTTTGATTATGAATTGTATGGAACTTTTTAAGTTGAAGAATAACTAAATAAACTTTTAGTGAAAGAAGGATGATGATGTTAAATTGTTAAATCTTATATATGTGATGTTTTAGATGAAATAACAATTCATGAAAAAGATGATTATTATATTTCATGATATCTACTAATGAATTTATGTTATGTAGTCATATTTATTAAATGAAATAATTATTTAATATTTTGAAAGTTCAAAGTGTTAAATCTGAGTAGAAATTAATCATTGAGAATGTTGATACATTTGATATATAGTTGAAAGGCTATAATATGTTGAAAATTTCACTTTCACGATGAATTCAAAGAGTTTATTTTTGGAGATAGTTACGAATTTATCATGTTTATAAGAAGAAGGTAGGTGGGAGTATAATTGTACTCTTCAGTGGGAGTATGTAAAAACATACTACTCACAAAGAACTTTAACGTTTATAAAATGTTAAAGTTCCTTTTGAATGTATCAAAAAGTTTGAGTTTAAACTAAATTCTAGTGAAAACATTAGGTGCCAGATAAGAACATAACTATTGCAATCTTATGTTTCACAATTCGATTGTTTAAAAGGAACATGACAATAAATCTAGGAATGTACTGGGGGGATACATTAAGAACAAAGTTAGATTTGAGGTATCGAATGGCAATGGATTTTGTGTCCATGACCAGTTGTCCTTTGTCACAAGTACGAGAAATGGGAGTCAATAAAATTTGTGTGAAACTTGATGAGGAAACGAAACAAGAAGAGGTTAGTGACGGTATGGGTAAAGTTGACCCAAATGCTAAAATGGATGTAATGGTGAGGTAGTCATCAGAGCCAGTGATGGGAAGGTAGAAATAGAGAGGGTTAAAAAAAACACAATCATTTTAAGGAAGAATAGAAGAAAATATAGATAGGGAACTTAAAGAGAAAGAAAGGGAGGGGGAGAAAGATAGAGGAAAAGAGATAGAAAAAAGTTTATTTTTTGGACTTCAATTGTCTCATAATATACAAATTTAACAAAGGACCCATAAAAAAGTGTCACATGTGCCTTTTATAACGAAAGATTAACGGATAAGTTAAGTTGATGTTCAAATTTAATGTTTATAAAACGTTCATTTTGAATGTATCAAAATGTTTAAATTTAAACTAAATTCTGGTGAAAACATTATGGTCTAGTTAAAAACATAACTATTGCAATCTTATGCTTCACAATTCGATTGTTTAGAAGGAACATGACAATAAATGTATGAATGACTTAGGGGACACATCAAGAACAAAGTGAGATTTGAGGTATTGAATGGCAATGACTCTTAGGTCTATGACCAATTGTCCTCTGTAAAAAATGTGAGAATTGGGAGTCAATAAAAGTCGTGTGAAACTTGATGAGGACATGAAAGAAGAAGAAGAGGTCATTGACGGTTTGAGTGAAGTTGAACCAAATGCCAAAAGGGACATCATTGGTGAGGTAGGCATTAGTGCCAATGATGGGTAGGTAGAAACATAAAGGTTTAAAAAATAACACAATCATTTTAAGGAAGAATAGAAGAAATGACTAAGGGAGAACTTAAAGAAAGAGGGGAGAAAGAGAGGAGAGAGAAAAAAGAGATTTTCTTTGGACTTCAATTACTACATAAAATACACATTTAACAAATAAGTTAAGTTAATTTTCAAATTTAAAATCTATAAAACGTTAAAAATTCTTTTTGAGCATGTTAAAATTTTAAATTTAAATTAAAATTTGGTAAAAATATTAGAATTTAACCCTTTTATCAAAAAAAAATTTACATGTGAAACGTAAGATTGTAACAATTGTGTTTATAAATGGACCCTAACTAACGGTCTCACCAGGCCGAATCTTCGAAACAAAACATACAAATATGCCGGCTATCGGATTCGGCCCTAACGTTGTACGAAAATCCCACCCAAATCGATCCCTTCCGTTGCTTTATTGCTTTCCGTAAAGTTAAGTCACGGCGCGTCCTCTCCCACCATGCGACGCTAATCAACGGAGAGGCCGCGAAATGGTAGCACATGCGTTTGGCTGAATCGTAAATTACAACATCCCAGAAAAAGAGAAAAGCGGAAATTGGCAGCATACAAACAAATTCACAGCTTTTTATGTTTGAGGAAGGCTACAGAAGTTGGCTTAGGAACCGAAATTTGTTTGCTTACCAATTACTTCATAGATGCTATTTCCTCTTCATATTCCAGTACCCATTTCTTTCTAGCGAATTGGGATTATCTAAATTCCCTGCTTTCTCAGGAACAAAGCAGAAAGTTGGAAACTTTATTGGTTCTGTGGGGTGTGCTGATCAATGACTTATCAGGAGGATTATGACCAGGTTCAGGCGTTGATGATGAGAGATAAGGAAGATGATGGAAAAGGAAATTATGTGAAATTGAGGAATCATAAAGTGGATGAGACGGTTAGGGAAGGGTCTAGTATCTTTTGTTGGAGATGGAGAGGGTGTGTGGTTTGGTATTGGTTCAAATTGGCTTTGTTGGTCACTTGTTTAGGGCTCTTGGCCGCGGTTTTTCTCAAGTGGGTTGCCCCTTATTTCATGGATAAGGTTGGTTTTTCTTATCATGTGATGTACTTGTAGTTACAACTATGGCCATCTGCAAAATTTGGGTTTAGTGTTCTTTTTTATCAAGATTTTTGTTGGATGCTTGGAAGCTTGATGTTGGGGATTTTCTTAAATGGGTTTAAAAAGCTTTCATATTTAGTTTTTATTTGCTTATGAATTACTAAGGTTTAGTGGGTTTTTGTCATATTTTTTCTTTGGACACTTTACTTTTGATTCTTTTAACGCTTGGATTGCATGTTACTGGGGGGTACTTACGCTCAATTAGTCTTTCTCCCCTTTTTCTTGTTATTTTTCCAGTGTTCGTTGTGTTTTTTCCTTTTCGTTTTGCTGGTTCTTTTATGATTCCATTGGATTGGATCTGGTTATTCTTTTTATTTGTTCCAATAATTAAAATTTAGGACTAGCTTTAAAATGAACATAAATGTAAGCTGATGAGAGTTTTTCTGGCGTTGTTGATTTGATGCTTGGAGTTGTCTCATATGCAATGGTACTCTTCTTGTGAGCTATCCTTTATATGGTGCTTCTACCTGCATTATGTCATTCCTTAATTCTTGAACGGGGCTTGGTTTGAGCAACTGAATCCCCTGCTAATCTGTAAAGTGGAAAAGAGATTAGGGACTTCTCATGTAACTTTCTTAGCTTATGCACGGTGACATTATTGGAGTTCACTCTTATGTATTCTAATTCGAGTTTTTGGTTATGATAGCGTTAATAGAAGCATGGTTGCCGCCTTCTTGTTTTATGATATATGTTGAGCCTCACCATGGATTGGCCTTTAAAATCTTCCTTTCTTGTGATCTTTGCAGAACATTGAGGTGATATATTCCTTTTGTAAATGACCAGTTTATAATGCAGCAATGCTTTCAAGAGTGATAATTTTAGTCTTTATTATTAATCTTTTTGGTTAATGGTGAAGAATGGGATTGCTAGTTAATAGATGAAAGTTTTAGTGAGGATGTATGTTGAATGCTTTTATCATTTTATGCCGTTCCCTAGTAAGCTGCTCAGTTTTCATCTGTCTTTAGATTTTTATAGGGCTCTTCTGCTTTGTGCAATACTTCTTTTTTGTCTTCTTCTTTGTGTGCTTTGTTTTCCTAATATCATTAATTATTCCATTGTAGCACATGGAATTTTATGCATTTAATTAAACTAGGTTGCAATCATGTCTCTGCATATCCTCATCCTAATGGTAATCATTAGCAAAACTAACCATTATAATTTGTTGTTATACTCTGGACCAGCAGATATGCTATTGATATGTGCATGTCTATTTAAGAATGTTCTGTTTCTAACTTACATTTTCAGGAGATTATTCCTATCATAAATTGGGAGACAGCGACATTTAGTACTCCAGTGCTGGCCATTCTACTCTTTACATCTGTGGCATTATTCCCTGCTCTGCTTTTGCCTTCTACACCTTCTATGTGGGTTGTTGGAATGACATTCGGTTACGGCTTTGGTTTTCTATTAATTATGTCAGCAGCAGCTGTGGGAGTATCCCTTCCTTTTTTCATTGGTTCTCTGTTCCTTCAAAAAGTTCAAGTATGCCTATGTGAAGATATCAAGTTTTTGTACCCTCTTTTCTTCTTCGCTATTCTTGACAGATGTCATCAAACATTTTTGATGTAGGGTTGGTTGGAAAAATATCCGAAGAAGGCTGCTATATTGAGAGCAGCTGGCGAAGGAAACTGGTTTCACCAATTTCAAAGTGTTACTTTGATAAGGATTTCTCCATTTCCATATATTTTGTACAATTACTGTGCTGTGGCAACAAATGTGAAGTATGGTCCTTACATCTTGGGGTCATTGGTTGGAATGGTGCCAGAGGTTTTTCTTGCAATATATACGTAAGAGCTATTTCTGTATCCCTTCCCTCTCAGATATTTCTTATTTTTTTCACCTTAATGTGTGTGGATCTGTCTGGTCCAAACCTTACACGAATGAAAGAGCAAACTGAAATTTCAATTAGAAGACATACACCCAGAAAATTATGAGAGAATGGAAATCAAACACCACCAGCTATTTAGGTGATAAATGATGTGAGAAAATGGGATAAAGAGGAAAAGATGTGTGATGAAGATGGCGCTAGATCTTTCCTAGTGATTATTTTTACTGACTGTTTGTGTTGTTTTAATAGAAGTACATACCTTGGAGTAAGCAATTAAAGCTACCATCATTTGCAATGTTAGGAAATTCAAAATTCTAATTCTAATTTGTAATTGTTTAGTTGCAGTCTTCCAATCCTTTTAAAGTTATTCATGTGTTAGATCTAGGTTTACATCTGGGTTTGGGGCTTGGAAGATTTTGCTAGTGATTATTCGTCAAGTTATTGATGAATTCATAAGCTTCGGAAGATGTTTACAATTGGTTTATCAGGAATATCTTGAATTTGACAAACACAAAGATAAAAACTGGCAATCATATATGTTGACTCTTACAAATTATAATAGAAGGCAATTTATTTAAGAGTCAAGACCTCTAGGTATTGGCTATAAAGGCACAACTGGATTTGATGAGAGGAGCCTGAATTTGTGTTGTTGCCTTTAGAAACTGTTGGTCAGATTCCCCGCTTAAATATTGTAGTCAGTAATCAAGATATGGTAAAGCTATATAAGACCGAAAGTAAATCAAAATACATCCGTTTTTGAATTGTATTAACACATTTTCTCATTTTATGTTCTTTTAATGAATTTGTGTGCCTACATTTTACACTTAACAGAGAAATTGTTCTTTGAGTACTTGGAGATGATGTAATTTGTTCCAAATACAAGTTATTTCGTTGGCATCTGTTCATTGTTCTAACCTCTAGCCTCACCTGTTACATGAACTTAAGCTACTTTCGTTAGTACCAATTGGGCTTTCAACAACTAGAGGATGGTTTATTGAGCAAAGGTAGCATAAAAGTCATCAGCTTTCAAGAATTATGTCTCTTTGGTTCCTATTCCTTCAGGAGCAGACAATTCTTCGATTAATGTCTCTGTTCTTTTCATGTATTCTTTGTTCCTTCTTTTTCTTTGATAGAGCTAGAATGCCATTAGTATATAGTAGGTGTAAGAAGAAGTTGGAGAATCCTAGCACGTGAGTTTGTTACAAATAGGAGACAGGTGTCATCTAATAATTGGGGTAGGATGAGAGATACAAGGAGGGGAATGACATGTAAGGAGGGGAGCGTGAATATAAGACTGAGAGTAGTGCTAGGGAGGTATCAGCCCCTCATATAGGCTGACCCTTGTTTCAGTTGTAATCGAATATTACTTATAGAATATAAATATACTATACTGAATCAATGAGATTGTTTGGATCCATCTGATTCATTTTATTCAATTAAACCATTCATACCTGATTGAGTTCTATCAATTGGTATCAGAGCACGATCTTGGAACCATTAGATTAAGTTCGTTTTGATAGTGGATGGTAGTGACTCGAAGGATGGAGAAAATAGACTTGATTGAGAGGAGTGTAGCGAACTTGGCTGAGATGCTGGAGAGAAACGATGAGAAAACCCGACGGCTGAAAGAAGCATTGTTGGAAATGATGCAACACATCAAAGGAAAAGGAGTGGAGTCGTCCAAGGGAAAGTCGGTAGTGGAGACTGCTGATGAAAATGAAGCGAACAGTGTGGGTAAGTCGGCAGAAACAAAACAGGGGAGTAATACTAAAACAGAGGGAGTTAGGAGGTTTGAAGCAAGAGAGGAAGGGAGAGCTTATGAGGAGAGGGGAAGAAGATTAGAGATTCCGATTTTCTGTGGGGAGGCTGTGTATGGATGGTTGAATCGATTACAAATATATTTTCAGTTCAATGGGGTAGGCGACAGGGATAAAAGAGACACAGTGGTCGTGGCGATGGACGGCAAGGCATTGGTGTGGTTCAATTGGTGGGAAGCGCGACATGCAGGAGCTGATTGGAGAGAGTTTAAATCTGCGGTGATTAAGCAATTTCAACCCAAACTGGCCAAAAACCCCTATGAACTTTTGTTTGGGTTGCAACAAAGTTCGACGGTAATGGATTATCGCGAAAACTTTGAGCTGCTGACAGGGCCCCTGTGGCACATTGATGAAGAAATTCTTATCGGGTTATTTCTTAACTGATTGAAGACGGAAATCCGAGCTGAACTCAAGTTGCATCATGTGGGGTCTCTAAGTGAATTAAGGACATGGCGCTACTAGTGGAGGAAAGAAATTTTATAGTGAAACATGGCAGTGTAAGTTCCATGCAGAGACATGCAAGTAATAAACTAGCCCAGTTCAACCGATCCACCACCGTGGAATACCGGCCCTGACCTCTAGCTACTGCAGAAACAAAGGGAAATGCAGTAGTACAAAACACAACCACACCACCGAGAGAAGGGACTGGAGGGGCTCAGAGACGCAATTTTTGACAACTCCCACCCGAAATGATAAGGAGAGATATGAGAAGGGGTTATGTTTTTATTGTGATGAACGATTCAGTCCCAGTCATGTTTGCAGAAATAAACACTTTCGGGTCTATATCGTGGAGGAAGAAGTCGAGAATGAGGTATCGGAGGAAGTATTTATGGATGCTAAAAGTGACGACAGTGAAGGTAAGCAATTACAATTGAATATGATGAGTGTGATGGTGTTGACTACGAAGAGATCATTCAAAGTCTGGGGAGATTTGAAGGGAAGAAAGGTGGTAATATTAGTGGATTGTGGGGCTTCTAATAGTTTTATTTCTATTTCATTAGTGGATGACCTATCCCAACAGGTGTTAGACACTCCAGAATTCTTAGTACAGGTGGGAGATGGACATAAAATTAGAGGAAAAGGTGTTTGTGAAAAGTTACAAGTGGAGAAGCAAGGGATATATATTACAGGGGACTTCTTTCTGTTTGAATTAAGAGGAGTGGACGTGGTGTTGGGATTGGACTGGATAGAAGGATTGGGCGATATACAAGCCAATTTTAAGGAGTTGACGTTAAAATGGATGGAAGGAGATAAGGAATTTGGTTTGAGAGGACAACCAGCATTGATGAAGTCGGTGGCTATATTAAAATCGCTTTACAAAGCTGTGAAAGGAGGAGAAGGTTATCTAGTCAGTGTGACAAAAATAGAACCGCAAGAGACAGCCATGGAAGGGACAGCAGAACTCAAGGAGTTGTTAGCTGAATTTACAGATGTATTATCGCCACCCACAGGGCTACCTCCTCAAAGGAGTCACGACCATGCAATCACTTTAAAACAAGGAGCTGAAATACCAGCAGTAAGACCCTATAGATATCCCCATTATCAGAAGAATGAAATAAAAAAGATAGTGGGGGAATTACTTGTTGCTGGGGTTATCCGACCCAGCGTGAGTCCCTTTTCCAGCCCAATGATCTTAGTGAGAAAAAAAGATGGAGGATGGAGATTTTGTGTGGATTTTAGGGCGTTGAACAAAGTGACGGTAGCGGATAAATTTCCAATACCAACAATTGACGAATTGTTGGATGAATTGGGAGGGGCCAAGGTGTTTTCGAAGCTAGATCTTAAGAGTGGCTACCATCAAATCAGAGTTCGAGAAGAGGACATACACAAAATTGCCTTCCGAACACACGAAGGTCATTATGAATGGTTGGTGATGCCTTTCGGGTTATCCAATGCCCCCTCCACCTTCCAATCATTGATGAATGAGGTATTCCGTTCTCACCTACGCAAGACAGTACTAGTCTTCTTTGATGATATTCTTGTATACAGTCTAGATTTTGAGTGACATTTGAATGATTTGAGGGCTGTCTTGATATTCCGAAGCCATAAGCTGTATGTCAACGGGAAGAAGTGTGACTTTGCCAAAGAACAATTAAAATATTTGGGGCATGTAATTTCGGGGCGGGGTACTACCGATGGTTTGTTCGGGACTATGGCAAAATATCCAAACCTCTCACTCAATTACTTAAGAAAGAAGGGTATCAATGGAACATGGAGACTCAGCAAGCTTTTGAATCCCTTAAGTCGGCAATGGTAAACCTCCCGACTCTAGCAGTTCCTAATTTTTCTAAACCATGTATTATAGAGACTGATGCATCAGGAAAGGGGTTAGGGGCAGTACTCATGCAGGAAGGAAGACCTTTAGCTTATCTTAGCTAGGTTTTACCTCCGCAAACGCTCTCCAAGTCAGTTTATGAAAAGGAGTTAATGGCAGTAGTGATGGCAGTTCAGAAATGGAGACACTATCTGTTGGGTCGACATTTCATCATCCGAACTGACCAAAGGAGCTTGAAATATTTGACAGATCAGAGGTTGTTGGGAGAACAGCAACAGAAGTGGATAGCAAAGCTGTTAGGGTATGATTTTGAGGTGCAGTACAAACCGGGGAAGGAGAGCCAAGCAGGTGATGCTTTATCGCGTAAAATGGAATGTGGGGCTATATCGACGGTGAAAATGGTGGACTCTGATAACTTGGAAGAAGAAATTCGGGCGGATCTGAAACTTAACGCCATCGCGGAAGATCTGTTAAGTGGAAGCATAGAACACCTGGGATTCTTGATTAAGGGAGGCAGACTGTATTATAAAAATAGGCTAGTTTTGCCAAAAACATCTAGTCGGATACCGACTATTTTGAAAGAGTTACATGAATCACCCATGGGTGGTCATTCGGGGTTCCTACGTACTTATAAACGAGTGCTGGAACTAGTTTTTTGGGAAGGAATGAGGAATGACATAAAAAAATATGTGGAGGCTTGTGAAGTGTGTCAACGAAACCAGTACCAAGCACTGTCCCCTGCTGGTCTACTACAACCTCTACCAGTTCCAACACAAGTGTGGGAGGATATATCGATGGATTTCATAGGAGGTCTACCGAAGAGTAAGGGAATGAACACCATCATGGTAGTAGTGGATAGGTTGACAAAATATGCTCATTTTTTGCCATTAGCCCATCCCTTTTCTGCTCCTGACGTTGGTGCACTATTTGTTAGAGAAATAGTGAAGCTACATGGGTTTCTTGCCTCAATAGTATCTGACAAAGCTAGGGTATTTATGAGCATATTCTGGTTTGAATTGTTCAAGTAGGCAGGCACACAGCTGAAGTTTAGCTCAGCTTATCACCCCCAAACCGATGGACAGACGGAAGTCACCAATAGATGTTTGGAAACATATCTCCGTTGTTTCACCGGAAGTAAGCCTAAGCAATTGACTAAATGGTTATGTTGGGCAGAATTCTGGTTCAACACTAACTATAATAGTTCTGCAAAAACTTCTCCATTTTTCGCTTTATATGATCGACCCCCACCCACCTTGCTCGGTTATGCAGGGGAGCTGTCAGCAGTAGAGGAAGTGGACAGACTTCTTAAGGAACGGAATGGAGTCATAATTGAATTGAGGGACAATCTATCGAAGGCCTAGAATTGGATTAAAGCATAGGCAGATAAGAAACGAAGAGAAGTGGAATACATGGTAGGAGAAAAGGTGTATTTGAAGATCCAGCCTTACAAACTCAGGTCGTTAGCAAGAAAGCTGAATGAGAAACTCAGCCCCCGATACTATGGACTCTTTTTGATTGTTGAAAAGATTGGAGCAGTGGCTTATAGACTGGAATTATCAGCATATAGTAGAGTTCCCTCGGTTTTCCATGTGTCATTGCTCAAGAGGGCTGCTCCTAATCCTATGCAGATACAGCCCTTACTTAAGCAGTTAACAGATGAGTGGGAGCTGGATTTACAACCAGAAATGGTACTGGGGATCCGAAAGGATGCGAATGGGAACGAGGAGGTATTGATTCAGTGGCAAGATCTACCTACATTTGAGAATTCATGGGAGTCATATGCTGCAATTGTAGAGCATTTTCCGACCTTCCACCTTGAGGACAAGGTGCGAGCTTTGGAGGGGAGTATTGATAGAGCTAGAATGCCATTAGTATATAGTAGGCGTTAGAAGAAGCTGGAGAATCCTAGCACGTGAGTTTGTTACAAATAGCAGACGTGAGTTTGTTACAAATAGGAGACAGGTGTCATCTAATAATTGGGGTAGGATGAGATATAAAAGGACTGGAATGACATGTAAGGAGGGGAGCGTGAATACAAGACTGAGAGTTGTGCTAGGGAGGTATCAGCCCCTCATATAGGCTGACCCTTGTTTCAGTTGTAATCAAATATTACTTACAGAATATCAATATACTATACTGAATCGATGAGATTGTTTGGATCCATCTGATTCATTTTATTCAATTAAACCATTCGTACCTGATTGAGTTCTATCATTCTCTAAAAGTGGCTTTAGTTGTTTTGTCCTTTATTTGCAGAAAATGCAGAAACTGGTTCTATTTATTAGTATAATCCTTTTGATGTGTTACTGAGGTTGTATATTTCTTCCATTTATTGCAGCGGGATACTCATACAGGCCTTTGCAGATGCTTCAGATGACCACCATGCTCTTTCAGCTTCACAAATTATCTTTAATGTTATTGGTTTCTGTGCTAGTGTGGCCACCACAGTTGTCTTCACTCTATATTCTAAAAGGAAGCTAAGAATATCACAAGGAGAACCATTGTTGGCCTAGCGTGACAGGTCTCATTTTGATTAGTATAATCTAAACCAGTGCTCACAGAAGCACAATAGAGCATGTCTCAGATGGGTGAGGTTTAATTTTGTTCAACAACTTCATCCATGATGGAGTAATTGAAGGACATTGACAATGATGCTAAGGACAGGAAAAAAAAAAGACAAAAATCTAACGTAGGTACGGCCAGCTTTCTTATTTCTTTCATTTCCTCTCATTTTTCTTTATGCCTCTGTTTCTCTGTATCTTTACATGGTTGAAATGGAAGCATGTTATTTCAGTTGCATATGTAAAGTGTGGGCTTGTGTAGTCCATTTAAGTTGATTGTTGAATTATCTGCCGTTGTATCGAAATTTCAGTTGGGATTAAGGGAAGTATATGTATTTTGTGTAAGTTCGAAAAGGGGAAGAGAGCAGACTTGGTTGAGCAAACCAGTCCTGGACAACTAGGGGGGCCTATTTATATGGGCCGGTGGGTCAACAATACAAATTAATTTACAATATGAACAGCCTGTTATGTTTCCACTTCGCGGGAAACGTAAACCTGTACTGCCTTAGGTTTCTGATATATAAAATCTTCTAGTCTGTTAAGTTACAAGATGAAAAGGATTAGTCTGCTTTAGTTTTATTTGTGTAAATATCGAGAGTCAGACCTCCCACCAACGTTTATATTTACTTGGAAGCATTTGGAGGAATTATTAGATGCTCTAGCTCAGTCCTGTCTGTAAGTTGCATACATCTACGAAATACGTATCAATCAACTCTTCAAAGTCTGATATCGTAATCAAACGTGCATGTTCAATTATCAAGAGTGTCTAATTGATTACCGTTACTCTTTCGTACGAGAAAAGCAATCCCAATTATTTCGTTGATAATTTTTTTTACCAAATAAATCTTTAATTTATCCAATAGTGTCAATTTGAACCCAATCTTTAATTTAACAAGACGTGTGATTTAGATATTCTTTTTAGTTTTTTTTAAAGTACACTATTAACTTAAAACAATAAATCGAGATGGGTATTTCTGTAAAAAAGGGCTTACCAAATAAACTTTCAGGAAGAAAACCTAAATAGCGCATCTAATTTTGATGAAAGGTTCAAATATGTTCTTTATTTTTTTTCATTTTGCAAATAAGCCTACAATATTCTTTTTTCTTTTGAGAAGAAGCCTACAACATACTTAATAATGTGTCAATCATACTCTCTTCATTTTCTTCGATATGCCTTGATAAATTTTCTTTGTTTAGAACTTCAATGTCAGGTGCTGCAATCTTACTCGTTTCCATGAAAGATAAACCTATTTTTTTGGGATTATTGGAAACCAAACTAAAGAAAATTTGGCTAAGTTCAGTATTTTAGGTAGTTTTTAGACATTTTTATCTAACCACTATGTTGAGAAATATCCAGCTGGATATCTCCTAGATATTATTGACTCCTAAAAGTTAGCAAATCAGATCAGTTAAGATATTATGTACAGATATTAGGATATTATGTACAGATATTGGTTTCCTAGAATAGTCCTCTATTTCTATATATACTTGTACCTATGTATTGATCAATATGAGAATAATATACAACTATTCAGAATTTCTGCATGGTATTAGAGCCATACCTGAATAGTCCTAAACCCTAGTTGCCACATACTGTCTCTAATCCTATTAACTGAACAGTCTTAAACCTTAGTCGCCACCTACTGTCTCTAATCCTACCGTTCTATGTCAACTATATCCGACATTGGTGAATCCTCTAGCCCATCTCGTTAAACACCTCCTCCTCATAATATTACCTCATATTCTCATTTCATTCAGATCACTACTATACGATTGAATTGAGAGAATTTTCTTTGCTGGTCCCAATTAGTTAGAATGTACATTCGTGGTAGAGGCAAGATTGGATATTTGACTAGTGACAAAAAGGAACCTACAGCTGATGATCCTACACACGAAATATGGGATGTTGAAAATTCTATGGTGATGACATGGTTGGTAAATTCTGTGGAGGAGGATATTAGCTCCAACTATATGTGTTACCACATAGCTAAGGAGCTATGGGACAATGTGAATCAGATGTATTCTGATTTGGAAAACTAGTCCCAAGTGTATGAACTAACTCTTAAATTGGGTGAGATCCACTAAGTTGAGGATAGTGTTACTAAGTACTTTAATTCTCTAAAACGTTTGTGGCAAGACTTAGACTTGTTTAATGACTATGAATGGAAATCCCCTAATGACTAGAGGATAATCGAATTTTTAAGTTCTTAATTGGACATAATGTTGAGTTTGATGAGGTTAGAGGCAAGATTATTGGAAGACAACCACTTCCTACCATTGGAGAAGTCTTTGTAGAAGTTCGACATGAAGAGAGTAGATGATTTGTGATGCTTGGCAAACGAAATCCTACACCTACTATTGAAAACACAACATTAGTTGTTGAGAATACTACTGGTCGCACTACGAAAACTAAGGAAAAATCATGGGGTTTGATGTGACTATTGCAATAAAGCACGGCATACCCGTAAAACATGCTAGAAACTCCATGGAAAGCTTGCAATTTGGAAGGGATCGCATGAAGGAAAATTTAATAAAAGTTCTTTAACTCACTATGAATCACGTAAAATCCCATTAGCACATGAGGTGGATGCTGGACAGTTCTCTCAAGAGCAGATTAATTATATTTTGAAGCTACTAAAACCCAAATCTGAATCCTCAAGTGCTCCTAATGCTTTTGTGGCACAAATTGGTAGTGATTTTAATACCTTATCATGTTCCTTTCCATAAAATTTCGCTCCTTGGATCATTGATTTAGGAGCATTCGACCATATGACCAGTTCTTCTAATTTATTTCATATTTATGACCTTGTTCTGGCCATGAAAAAATCTGTATAGCAGATGGATCATTTTCTGCTGTAGCTGGTACAAATTTAGTAACTCTATCCTTGAATATCTTCTTTAAATCTGTCCTACATTTTCCAAAACTAACTTGTAATCTGCTATCTGTGAGCAAACTAGCTTGTGACTCTAATTGTACTATTACATTTTTTGACTCATATTGTGTCTTTCAGGAACTAACTTTGAGGAAGATGATTGGTAGTGCTAAGTTGATAGATAGTCTCTACTACTTCTTGATGACAATTTGAAGAATAAAGAAGCTCATGGCTTAAGTAGTATTTGTTTTACCCCAGCTAAAGAACATATTTTGCTTTGGCATAATAGATTAAGACATCCTAATTTCTCTTACCTCAAAAGACTATTACCTCATTTGTTTAAATTTGTGGATTGTTCAAAACTTCATTGTGAGCATTGCATTTTATCCAAAAGTCATAAGATCTCTTACCCTACAAAACCATATCAACCATCCAAACCATTTTACTTAATTCATAGTGACGTTTGGGGTCCATCTCGTGTTAAAACCCTTACCAGGAAAAAATAGTTTGTAACTTTTATTGATGATCATACTCGGTTATGTTGGGTCTATTTGATATGTGAAAATTTTGAAGTTGCTCAAATCTTTCAAAATTTCTATAACATGATTGAAACTTAATTTCACACATGCATTGGTATACTTCACTCTGACAATCGTATCGAGTATTTTAATGAAGTCCTTGGAAAATTTCTTAAGTCTAAAGGCATTGTTTAGCAATCTATATGTGTTAACACTCCTCAACAAAATGGTATTACCGAGAGGAAAAATAAACATTTACGAAAAGTCTCTCGGTCTATTGTGTTTACAATGAATGTGCCAAAATACCTTTGGGGTGAGGCTATTTTGACTGCATCATACTTAATTAATTGAATGCCTAGCTATGTTTTGCATTATACTAAACCCTTAGATGTGTTTAAACAATGTTTTCCTGAAAGTAGACTTACTCTACTCTTCTTTTTCGGGTCTTTCGGTGTACTGTATATGTTCACAATTCAACTAAGGGAAACTCCAAACTAAATCTAAGAGCTGAAAAATCTGTCTTTACTGGGTATGCTCCTAGTCAACGAGGTTATAAGTGCTACAATCCTTTAACTCAAAAAATTGTTGTCTCCATGGATGTCACATTCCTATAACATAAAAAAAATTTCCTTCAGGGGGAGAACTCTAATGAAGTAGAAAAGTTTTGGGGCCATCACAACTAACCCCCCACCCAATGTCATTATTGATCATAATATAATTCCTGATAATGAAGCCAAAGATACTACTTTTAATTTGTCCATGCCAGGAAATCCTGGTTCAACCATAGGGGGAGAAATACTACTGTCCGTTCCTAAGGAATGAAATACTGAGCTTCGTGTTTATACTAAGAGGAAGACTCAATTGAGAAGTAGAGAATAACCTACAATGCATGGCCTCTCAAATCCCTCAGAGAATGAACCTGGGAACAATTCAGGTATCCTTTCTACTACTTTACCCCTTATTTTACCTAATAATGATCAATCTATACCTAATGACCCACAAATTACCAATGATTTTTCTACTGATCTCTCTGCTGATAATTACGTACCCATAGAATTTAGAAAGGGGAGACGAGCTTGCACCAATCATCCCATATCAAAGTACCTATCTTATAGGAAACTATCACACACATAAATCATTTATCTCTAAAATCACTAACCTGTTTGTGCTAAGAAACATTCAGGAAGCACTTCATGATCCAGATTGGAGATCAGCTATTGTGGAAGAAGTAAATGCACTTGAGAAGAATAAAACTTGGGAACTTGTGAATTCCCTTATAGATAAAAAGCCAGTAGGTTGCAAATGGCTATTCACTGTTAAGTCTAAAGCTGATGGTAGTGTAGAAAGGCTGAAGGCAAGATTAGTTGCTAAGGGGTTCACTTAGACCTATGGTATTGACTACTAAGAGACATTTTCAACCGTTGCAAAGGTGAATACAATTCGGGAATTGTTATCCTTGGTTGTAAATTTTAAGTGGATTTTACATCAACTAAATATAAAAAATGTATTTCTTAATAGAGACTTAGAAGAAGAAGTCTTTATGAGCCTACTTCCAGGATTTGAGGATACCTATAGGAGAAATAAGGTGTACAAGCTAAAGAAGTCATTATATGGCCTAAAACAGTCCCCTAGAGCATGATTTGATAGATTTGGAAGGCAAAGTCAAGCTGATCATACATTCTTCTACAAACGGTCCAAGGAAGATATGCTATCTATTCTTATTGTTTACGTAGATGCCATTATCATATTAGAAGATGATGTATCCGAACTAGTAGAGTTGAAGAAGAGATTAGCCAAAGAATTTGAGATTAAAGATTTCAGACCCCTAAAATATTTCTTCGGAATGGAGTTTGCTAGATCAAAGGATGAAATATTTGTGAACCAAAGGAAATATATTTTGGACCTATTGAATAAGACCGGATTACTAGGATGCAAGGCAGTTGATACTCCTATTGAGACTGGTGTAAATTTTAGACCAGTTCAACCTGAAAATGTTATTAATAAGGAGAGATACCAGTAACTAGTTGGGAGATTAATATATCTGTCACATACTAGACTTGATATAGCTTTTACCGCGAGCTTAATAAGTCAATTTATGCATTCTCTAGGATAAGAGCATCTGGATGTTGTATACAGGATACTAAGATATCTAAAAGGAACCCTGAGGTAAGGTTTAATGTTTTGAAAGCAGAACAACCTTCAAGTCGAAGTCTATACTGATGCTAATTAGACAGGGAGTGCAACTGATAGAAGATCAATTTCATGTTATTGCACTTTTATTGGTGGTAACTTTTAAAACGTGGAGGAGTAAGAAATAAAGTGTTGTTGCAAGAAGTAGTGCTGAAGCTGAGTTTCATTTAATGACACATGAAATTTGTGAGGTTTTATGGATTAAAAGGGTACTGGAGGAACTACAGATTCTTATTTTATTTCCTATGAAAGTGTATTGTGACAATAAAGCTACAATTTCAATTGCTCATAATCCTGTTCTTCATGATAAAACAAAACATGTTGAAGTTGACAAACATTTCATCAAGGAGAAGATTGAAGAAGGATTAATTTGTGTTCCCTATGTTCCAACATCACAACAAGTAGCTGATATTCTCACAAAGGGATTACATAAGAGGCAGTTCAACGTTCTAGTTACCAAGCTAGCTATGGATGACATATACAAGCTAGCATGAGGGGGAGTGTTGGGAAATATCCTGCTAGATATCTCCTAGATATTATTGACTCCTAAAAGTTAGCAAATCAGATCAGTTAGGATATTATGTACAAATATTAGGATATTATGTATAGATATTAGTTTCCTAGAATAGCCCTCTTTATTTATATATATACTTGTACCTATATATTGATCAATGTGAGAATAATATACAACTGTTTAGAATTCCTACACACTAACACCACGTGGTCATATTATTATAGCTTATGACCTCAGAAAAGTAAGACTTTACTTGGCATATTCGGATGACTAGATGTTGCATCTTGAGGTGACAATTTTCCATAGTAATGACAAAATACAAGTAACCTTTATATATGGCTCAAATTTTATTTTCCAAAGGAAAATATTATGAGAGAAACTGAGAAATATACATAATACTATGCAAGGGCAATGGTTAATATAAGGTGACTTTAATAGTTTGCTTCTCAAGGATGCGATGAAGGGTGAAGTTGATCCAAGATCTTATAACTTAGACTTTAGAAATCGTTTGCAAAGCTTGGGTGTGGCAGACCTAAAGATGGAAGGATGGTTTTACACTTAGAGTAACAAACAAAATCAAGGAAGGTTACTTATGAAAAAGCTAAATCAATAAATGGTAATTAAGGACGAAAGGACAAATTCCTTACTAGCAAAGCTACCGTTGAAGCCCCAAGAATTTCAGACTGCAGTCTAAAAATAATCTAAGAATTGGACAATACCAATATCAAGAAGTGTCCTTTTAGATTCAACAACTTCCTAGTGGATGAGGAGGGCTTTTCTGAAGCAATAGTCAAATGTGTGTAGCAGGACATTAGAGGGACCAAAATGTTTTATATATGCCAAAAAATTGACTGTTATCAGGCAAGAAATGAAGAATCAAATGTAGCCAAACAAAACCATTATAGGGTAAACATTGAAGATTCTAAGACCAAAATGATCAAAGCACAAACCCTTTTAAACCAACTCTCTTCTAATCCTTTTCTAATAGAAGCTGAAGAGGTAGCACTAAGGAGGTATATTAGATCTTTGGAGATTCAAGATTTTATATTAAGATACAGGGATCGTATTAACTAGTATCAAAATGGTGATGACAATTTTTTCATAGCTCTGTCAAAGCTAGGATAATAATATACATAATTTCCTCTTTTACTAAAGTTGATGGTACTAAAATAACTATGCAACATGATTTGAAGGAAGAAGCCTTTAACTATTTTAGTGGATTGCTTGGGACACAAGCTTATGGTAGATCCTGTGTAGATCCTCCCTCCCTACTCTTAGTGAGGAGTTGAAAAGCTTCCTATATTATCTAGTATCTACTTAGGAGATTGAAAAGGTTATCTCAAAATTGAATCTACAGAAGTCCCCAAGCCAAGATGGTTTAATGGCTTTTTCTTCCACAAATCTTGGTTAATGATTAAACATATGGTAACTAATGAAACTTAGGAGTTCTTCACCAGTGGAATTCAACAAAATACACCTTTGTTTGGTTCCTAAGAAGCAAAACCCGAGCTTCCTAACTCATTATAGGCCATTATCTTGTTGTAACTTCATCTATAAAGGTATTTTTAAGATATTGGCCAATATACTGAAAGGAGCCTTTCATTCTCTTATAAGAGACTCACAAGGGGCTTTTTTGGAGGGAGAAGTTATAGGGGACAATATATTATAGGCGAAAGAACTATTTAAGGACTATGTAAGAAAAAGAGTATTTAAAAATTGTGCCTTAAAAATACATTTCACTAAGCCATTTGACATCATAAGCTGGGATTTCATCATGCAATTACTCTAGGTTTTTGAGTTTCCAGATCAATTTTGCACTTGGATCAAAAAGTGCTTCACCACCTCTTCTTTCACTGTCCTAGTTAATAGGAAACCTATTAAACTTCTTGAAGGTAATAAAGGGTTAAGGTAGGGGATCCCCTTTCCCCATACCTCTTTATCTTATGCTTGGAAGCTTTCTCAAGATTATTAATCCACAACATCTCTATAAGTCCCGGTTTTGAATTTAATAATAAATGTAAGGAAATTGGACTAACTTATATTTTTTTGATGATCTGTTATTTCTTTGTACGACTAATGTAGGTCCATTTACATCATCATCTCTAGCTTGAAGATTTTCAAATATCTTTCGAGCCTTGAGATGAACTATAACAAAACTTAACTGATTCTTTCATTGAGCGCAATGGGAGAAGCTAACTAGCTTTCAAAGATATCAACCTTCCAAGTTATATAACCTCAATTCACTTATTTAGGGTTGCCAGTGTTTACAAGAAGACTAAGGTACACGGAATGCCTCTCTTTGGTAGAAAAGGTACAAGAAAAGCTTAACCATTAGACGAACAAAGACTTATCTTATGCAGGAAGATTTTTGTTAATAAAAGCTGTCCTAAATTTCCTTCACATATATTGGACAACCCACAGAACGCTCATAAAAAGGGTTGTTAGGACATTTTAAAGAACCATGAGAGCTTTCCTTTGGGGAGGAATAAATGAAGGGAAGGAAATGGCCAAGGTAAGATGGAAGGAAGTCTGTAAGCCTAAAGATGGGGATGGGTTGCGAATTACTAAAACAAGCTTAACAAATAAGATTCTCATTGCTAAAAGGATTTGGAGACTAATTGAAGGTAAAGAAACCTTTTGGTGTAGATGGATCTACGTACACATCCTCAAAACCAATAACTTGTGGGAAATAAGCATAAAAATAAGAACTTCTTAGTTTCTATTACAACTTCTTAAATCAAGGGAAGCTTTGATAAAGTGCAAAATTAGGAATAGTAGGAGGGCATCCTTATTTTTTTTAACTATTGGAGCAGGTAAGAACTCTTGGTACATTCCAATTTTTGAGACCAATTACTAGCTGGTTACCTATTAAACACCAAATTGGAGACTTGGATCCAGGGAAGTAATTGGAGTAATTATCTGATAGTATCCTCCAATATCATCCTAGCCTACAATCCTTAAGAAGGTAGGGAGGACAGTTATGCCTAGCTAAGACACAAGATATCCTTTCTACTTTGGTTAGTAATAAAAGTTCGCCTAATCACTAAATGTTAACTTAGTTTTCTGAATGATCAAGAAAATTGTAGTCTCTATAGAATAGAGAGGGAATCAATCCCCCATATTTTTTTACTGTAAGTATTCATGGTGGATCTGTGATAAAACTTATGACAGTTTCAAGAGTAGGATGAAAATCTTCAATTTTAAACATTATGATCAACTGGCTTTGGGAGGGTAGCAACATCATAATAGAAGAAAGAAAGATTATCTTAATCCACTAGATAACATACATATACAAAATTAGGAGGGAGAGAGACCTTAGATGTTTTCATAATATAGAAAATTCCAAGGAAAGCTTATTAATAAAAGTTAAACAATCAAGTAGTGAGCTACTTACTTATAGAAGCCCTAATGGTTGAGAAATCCCAGCTTTCATCGAGCATCATTGGTTCCTAAAATGTTGAGCATCCCTTGATTAAAGATTCAAACACAAATCTAGCTGCTACACTAGAAGTAAACAACCACCATTTTAATCACCATTTTAGCCCCTTTAAGGCACTTTCGTCAAGTAAATTGAATAAGGATAAGAGAAGACACATTTTTAGAAGGATTGTTTAGGTTTTGCCCATTAACCTGGAAAATTGACCCCTTATAAGAAGATAGTAATGTATAGGACAAGTGTCCTCTGTGCAATATGTTTAGGCTTATTTTAGTTTTGATATTTTTTGCTTAATACAGATCAATAATAGTGGTGTAGGCTTATGGTAGATCCTTCAATCTGCATAATATAGATTGTAATGTGCAATTCATTACATTATATTAATGCAACCTTTTAATTTTAAAGAAACATAATAGTATTGTTTAAACCAAAATTTTAACTTGTATGATCCAAATGATATCAAATAATAAAATATAAATATAATTTTTTAAATATAAAATAAAATAATTATTTTCACTTTAAAAATTACTTTAAACAATATAAATAATTAAGGGTTAGTTTATAGAAAACCTCAAACCTTACTCAATTTCGCAAATACTAGCCCAGATTTTAAAAAGTGATGCTAAAACACCTTAACTTTCAATTTATTGTGAAAATAGCTTGACGTTAGGTTTCTCATTAACGTCACTATATGGTTAGCCATGTCAGATTTTTCTATATAGCACATATTTGACACGTGTCTCTCTTTTCCATCTCATTTGTTTAATAATGAATTAAATGAAAATCACAAAACCTAAAACTTAATTCCCAATTTGTTTTCTATTATAATACAATTGCTTAATGCAAATTTGAATTATCTTTTCAACTTTAAAAGTCTCTCCATCATCCTCGTGTTCACCATTTTGATCTTGTTCATTTTCATCACTATCTTCCTCTCCAACCTCTTTTCTCTACGGCTAACTAGGGAAAACCTCATGCAAAGTTTTTCCCATTCTTTTAACAATGATAACAACTCTTCTACAAATTCATTCCTCACCTGATGCTTATTGATATTTATACTGAAAATTAACATATAAGAAGTTGAAATCAAAATAAGTAATTTATAGATGAAAAGGCTACCTTAGTCTCAAGATGAAACTAAGACTTTCACAGGAAAATTTGTTTCACATAAATAGCCCATCTTTACAAGTTATAAAGTCATCAGTGAACCACGAAGCATAAATTAATTACTGAAATTGCAAATTTTAGAAAAGAAAATACATAGAGTGGCGAGATTAAGACCTGACATGTTGGCGTCTAAGAAAAGGCTCATTGACATAGCACCACAACTAAAATATAAATCTAACAATGATGCATCTAACTTGGTTTTACTATTTTGTCGTACTTATCAGAGCAAACCATATTGACATCACTATCACTTGATATCATAAACAAACTCCCACTTTTAGCTTTTTTGTTATGTGTAATTTTAAAACAGAATAGAGTTAGGTAAATGATGTTGATTGCATGATAAACACAACTAAGCTTGACAAAGTGGAATTGAAAAAAATGCAACTTGGATTTAAGTTAACAAAAGTAGAGTAAGGAAGTAGATATTACATGTCACAGTAGTTATTGCATGACTGAATCGTCGCCTTCTTTTTCTCCAAATCCTTTTATCAATGTAAACTATTTTCACATATAAATGCTTTCACATAAATTGGATAGAACAGAAAGAGAACTAGCCTTGACATGAGTGTTATCATATAGTTGTTAATATTGTGTCCATCAACCTCAGCTTGCAAGTAGTGACACATTGCTAGAATGATTTCATTCAAATCATTTGTATTGTATCCAAATCAACAACATATTTAGTTAAATGCAAAAGAATAGGAAAATAAATCTGTAATGGTAAAATGTCTAGAGTGAGAACATCACGCTAACCTATATGAGGATTCAGAGGAAATTTTTTCTCTCAACTCAATTCTGTCACCATGTCCCGGAAAGAGAAATCTTTAACACCAGCCACCGCAAACTACCAGCAGATCATTGTTTCTCACTAGACCGTCGCCGCTGTGCCCACTGTTGCTACAGTAGCCAGAAACACCTCTGACGCTCCCCTTCCAGTCCAAAGCACACCAAATCAACAACATATTTACTTAAATGCAAAAGAATAGGAAAATGAATCTGTAATGGTAAAATGTCTATAGTGAGAGCATCACGCTTACCTATATTTTAGGAAGTGATTTTTTTTCTCTCAACTCAATTCTGCCACCATGTCTTAGAAAGAGAAATCTTTAACACCGGCCACTGCAAGCTGCCAGCAGACCACTGTTTCTCACCGGACCGCCGCCGCTACAATAGTCGGAAACACCTTTGACGCTCCCCTTCCAGTCTAAAGCACACCACTGGCTTCGAAATCTCCTGACCTACAAAACCCTGCTTTTGGTTTTGCCAATGGACCTCAAAACAACACACAAATCATGCTTGAAAATTTCAGATCTCATTCACCTACTCAACCTCTAGTTGCCAATTCTCTACCACCGTTGAGGCCAACGTCCTCTCAGAAATCTCCATAGATTTCTGCATAACCTACTAGCTAAGACTCCAGTGATGTAGGAGTGATTGGATCCATCGGAGTAGCTGAGGGAGACAAGGGGCGGCAACATGCTCCATCGTCTCCGCACCCGACAATCGCAAGAATAGGGAAGGAATCATGGCGGGGAGAAGCGAATCTGAGGCATGTTTCATCGCCTCCACCAGCCCACCCTGCAGCAACAAAGGAGTCCCTCCTACCGCCTGGTCCAAATGCTCCACTTCCAAGAAGGAAGGAGCTGCCACGCCCGAATGTCTCTTGTGCCTTTAGAGAAGGTAAATACAATTCTGTTGCATAATTACAATTCTGCCCTTGCAATGCATGTTAATGAGAAAGTAGAGAAACCTAAGCAGAAAAAACATGTGAAAAAACCATCTGACTTCTCTTAGGCTACCTAAGAGCCCGTTTGGTTGAGCTTTTATTAATAGAGCTTTTATCAGTAGAGTTTTTGTTAGTAGAGCTTTTCTGAAAAGAGCTTTTTTTAAAAGCCAGTTGACTGTTTGACTGTCAATTAAAAAAACAGCTTTTTTAAAAGAGCTTCATTCATTAGACTGTTTGGCAACATACAAATAAAAAGCACTTTTATTAATTTTAATTATATTTTATTTTATAATAAAATTATTTATGCTAAATAATTTTTAAAG
>JAOTAX010000198.1:31463110-31477894 GCA_025629825.1 Erythroxylum guanchezii | reverse complement strand
TTTGAAAAAGCTGTATTTTAACTTTTTCAAAAGCTATTTCTACTTAAAAAGTGCTTTTGAAGTTTGCAGCCAAACACTCATTTTTTCCTAAAAACAGCTTTTGTGGTGAGAAAAAGTACTTTTGGAGTCTCCAAAAGCTGAACCAAACAGGCACTAAGTCCGAATCATCAATTTCAATACTAGATTTTGGTTCCCGGACATGCCTTATGACCTTTCAACTGGGCCTGTAGTGATTCTGGATGACTATATAGCTGAGAGTCTCCATCAGTGGACCCGATGCTTATTGGTTTTCTTTCCTGGGCATTGTATGCCCTTCCTCGCCATGTAATCCATTGCGATGAGGGCTTAGAAGATGCTTAGTCTTGAGGATGTTACATCCATAAGCACCAAGTTTTTCCTATTTCGTTTTCAATCAGAGGAGGCTTTACAGTTGATCCTCGAGCAGGGCTGTGAACTTTTGGTAGGAAATTTATGGTTTTACAACAGTGGCATCCTCATTTTGTTTTTGATAAATCATGGGTTTCCAGAGTGCCAATTTGGGTACGATTGTATGATTTACTGCTTCCTTTAATGAATGAATGATGTCTTGGTCTCCTGGCCAGCAGAATTAAAGCGACCCCTTAGTTGTGATTGTCATACTTCTGACAGGACCTGTCTCTCTTTCGCCAGATTTTGTGTTGTGCTTTTTGCTACAGTTGAGCCTGTTTATGAGAATGAGATTGCTAGTGATAGGAGCAGTGAACTAATCCGTGTCTGAGTGGAGTATGAGTGGACACCCAAGCGATGTTCCCAGTGCAGTGTTTTTGGTCATTCCTGTGTCCTCCTAACTACTTTAGCACATCAAGTTGCTCCTCCCACCACTATTTCCCCGTCCTCCCGAATGGTGTTACTGGACTAGACTCCCGGAGTTGTAGACCCAGTCCTGAGTACTCCTTCTCCTATAGCTTCGTCTTCTATGGTCAGGGGAGTAATCCGGGTTCCTACTTTACGATTTGGGGTCCTCAGAGCTTTAATTATTGTTATACTACAAAAATATTGTTTTGATTATCTTCGATTCATCATCCAAAGCAGTGGCGAGATAGAGGATGACATAATACATCATATCAAATCAAAGTGGTTTAAATGGAGGGGTGCCTTAGGAAATTTTTGTGAAAAAAGATACTACTTAAGCTAAAAGGTAAATTCTACCGTTTAGCAATTACGTTGACCATGTTTTATAGGTTAGAGCGTTGATCTATCAAATAGGTGTATAGTTATAAGTTGATGGTGGTGGAAATGAGGATGCTTTGTTAGATGTACAATCTTACAAGAAGACATAAGGTCAAGAATGTAGGGACAAGAGATGAGTTGGGAGTAACTAACATTGATAGTAAATTAAGAGAGACAAAGCTTAAGTAGTTTGGAAATATTAAAAGAAGACATCTTGATGCCCTAATAAGAAGATACGAGAAGATTGTACTTTGATAATGTAAAAGAAGAAGAGAAAGACCCGAGAAGAATTAGGGAAAGGTAATCAGGAATGATATAAACCTGCTAGAACTTACTGAAGACTTAGCATTTGATAGAAAACTTTAGCGACTAGGATTGAACGACCTTACATAAAGAAGCCCTTCTCTTGTCATAGTGATAAGATCTTATCTTAACATATTAATTGATATTATCTCTTTCATTTTGGATTTATTTTGATGCTTAAATATGGAAATTGATGTTTATTTTGTTTTAGGAGACGAAAAGTAGATATTGCATCAAATTGGGACTCTATTAATGATAATAACAAATCTTGGATAAAGTGAAAAGATTGCTACATTAGATAGGGCTGATCACTTGAAGAGTTAGAGTTTAACTGGGAAACTTCTTCTTATCCTTATCATGTAGGAGTTTGAATTTGAATTTGTTTTAGATAGACATCTTTACAAGTTAGAATTAGATTAGGATTAGATCAGAAAACCTATAAAAGGATGTTCCTCACAAGAGGAAGAGGTTCTCTCTTTTTACGCTTTTGCAATTCTTAGTCTTTTTTCTATTTTTGTTATATATGTGGCTAAACTCAATTGTTCTAATTCAAGGTATTCGATATTCTAGTTGTAACTCTGTGAGGTTTTGTTTCCCAAACTTTAATTCACGTTATAATTCAAGTATTTTTTGTTTTGAGTTCCCATATTTCATGAATGATTAATATTTGATTAATATGAAAATTTAATTTAATATTATTATTCTATCGCTATCCAAGAATTCAATGATTCGTAATTGTCATGAAGGATTGGTCCAAGTAGCAAACAGGTTATTTATGAATTTCCATATTTAACTTATGATAAATAAGAAAACTAAATTAGATAATTGCAGCTATTTCGATTATTTAATTTAGGGTATAATCTTGTTCGCAAAGCTTATTGCTATCATTTATTTGATATGGAATGCTATCACATCCAGTCCATGAATGATAAGTTTTGGTTTGGATATTGGGTTTGAACCAATTAATTTAGGAAAATTTGAAACTTTTTACGGCTATCCTAATATTTTTTGGACTAACTGCTTAAATTGTGAAAATATTCTTTTTAAACCAATGATCAATGTTACAATTAGATGTGATATTTCCGTTGAATCAAAGTTTGGTAATTGACTTTCTCACTTTTATATTCAATTAATTTAATTCAATTTCTTATTAATTGTAATTAATCAGTTACTTAATCAAACCCCCCTCTTTTAATTTCATTACTTGAAATTAAGAAACTACTGTCTAATTCTCTTAGGATTTAACCTGATTCTACAACTACTACAAGAAGTTTGGAGAATCAGAATTATTTTAGGGGTTTCGACAACCCGACCATATAGGCCTTTCAAAATTTTCTTTCTATTCATGTGGCTTTTATTAGTATTAATACTTTTTTGTTGCAATTGCTTATATATTTATTTTATTTCTTTATTTTGAATTTTTCTCTCTTTTAATTGCTTGTTTGATTTTAAGCTATGTACTTTTGGACCTCTCTAAAACCCATGTCTCAGCAAAATTCTTACTCTGTTGTTGTTGTTATTGTCGTTGTTATTATTTTTGAGAATTCTAATAAATGATACCATAATAGCTTTATTAGGCTTTATAAACTTTACTATTATATTTTAATGATTTAAGTGGTATTTTCAAGCTAGTTTTACCATCTATTAACATTGAATATTTTTATCAATATAAGAAGTGTAACTTAATATGCATAGTTGCACTTCAAAAGGATTACTTACTTCTAATTCCTCCCAATTTAAACTCATAAATTATGATTGGCAAAAAGAATCAAGCTTTGTTTGACTTGATCTACCTAGTTGGAAATTAACGAACTTAAATCAAGTTAATTGAATTTAGGTTAGGTTCAAACTTTTTATTTTAAATTTTTTAAAATTTGGATTAGAGTCCCGGCGTCACAATATATTAACCCTAGGCGTCACAATATATTAACCCTAATTCATTCCCTCCTTCTTCTCTCAAGTCTTAGTCATTATTGTTTTCATGTTTCTCTTCCAGTCCTCCATTTTTCCATTTCCTCAATATTGTATATATCAGTTTCTTAAACTTTAGTCTTTGAAGCTACTTAATAAGTTTAATTCATTTATAGTTCCCTTCTTTCTAAATTTCCATCTCTGTCTTCTCTAATTTTTGTTGTGATTGTTATCCATCTATAGTTTAGGAGTTTTCGAGTATTGAGTTCATTGACATAAAGACCATATTATATAAATCTAGTTAATACCAAATTATTTTGTAACTTTTGATACCTAATCAATATTTTGGATTAAGATTCTGAATTTAACAACCAAGAGGGGTTGATGACAATGACCATCTGTCAAAAGTTTGGTAACGTACCATTAAATTGAATTGAATTGAGAGTTAAACAATTTAAAATTTATGTGAACATTGAATCACCAAAAGCTGATCGAACTTGATGCGTGACATAAGCCAAATCTGGTCAAAATTCAGACCAAATTAGGACAATTTGTAAAAAGTAACGGACAAGCCCGATATAACTCACTTATAAAATTAGTTTGAGGATCATATCCAAATGCCATCAAAGCTTAACTACAACGATTATGTCCACGTTCCTTTTTTAAAGGTAATTTCTTAACTTTTAAGAACTTCTAGTCATTTGTTAAATGATATAAGAAAAATGGTTTCTTCTAGTTAGATTATCTTTACAAGAGGGGAAGAATAAAATTTGAATGTTATTAAGCATTAGAATTTTAGTTATTGGGGAAAGAAGATTTTTGCATTATTAAGATTAGCGTTTATTAACCCCTAAACTAATTTTTTTAAAAAAAGGTCATTGATAATAATTTAAGATTTTTTATAAAAATATTAAACAATGTGAAAAATAATAAATATCCTCACTCTATTAATTTGATTTTAAACACTAAAATAATTAAAAAAAGTTTTTTTTTGCTAAAACCTGTATTTTATTAATTAATAATTATATATATTTTTGTAATTGAAATTTATATTTTTCTAATTAATGATTGTATTGACACTTTTTTGGGTTGAGAGATGGTTTTAAGTTTTTTATTTTATCTTTAAAAAGCCTTGAATTATAATTTATATGATACTTTTGATTACTAGATGGTAAACTTGATTAACCCCAAGTTTTTCTAAGGTAAGAAGAAAAACAGTTGGTTGTCTACGTCGATCTTGGAATTGAGTAAAAATATATAAGAAAGGTCAGTTCAGTCAGCGAGTCAACTCCTTGCAACTGTAAAAGGGACCGTTTCTTGTGCACAATTAACAATCAAGTTAATTTAGACACTTTAGTCTACTCTTCTATGCGAGCTAAACAAATGGTTGGTTAATTAAGGGCAAAGCATGTAAAGACTAACAAGACGTATGGGCAAAGCATGTAAGCCTATATGAAGAATATAATATAATATGTATTATTTAGTTTGATTTATTCATAAAAATTTCTAATGATGATATAATGCTAATGTTAGATTTGAAAATAAATTTAAATTGACAATAACTAACAAAAAAATATTCATTAGTCCCTACTAACTACACTATTATTATTGTTATTATTATTATTATTATTATTATTAGTAGTAGTAGTAGTAGTAATATTATTATTATTAGTAGTAGTAGCAGTAGTTTTCTTTTTCTTGTTGTTTTTCTTCTTCTTCTTCTTCTTCTTCTTATTATTATTATTATTAGATAGGTAATTATTAAGGATATTTTTGTCTTATTTTTATTCTCAACTCACTTGAAATAGATAAAAATAGGGGAGGATGAATTTATTTACTGATTACCAAAAATAGATCAGGAATAAAATAATAATTCCAGTTAACAAACACCCTATGAGAGAAACGACCAAGTTGTCGAAGAATGTATAATGACAACATAATAATAGTGAAGAGGTAATATGTGATCTGAAATGCCATAGCCAAATTCATGTAGAAGTAAGATTTAGATTGAATGTTATATAGATCTGGTGACTGGTACTATCTAATGTTGTTTTATGTCCTACAACCGATCGATTTGGTTGTAATTTAGTGACAAATTATTTAAATGCATTCTTTATTTTGTACATGTTTAGATGTATATGATAAAGTCCATGAGATAATTGTACATTGCAAATGAAATTATAATAAGATTATAATTATGATATTCATATTGCATTTATTTATTATTCCTAAATGTTCCTAATCAATCTTCTATTAAGATTAGACATTAATAGAAGTTAAAAGATTAGCACACGTTTTGTTTTCCTTATGAAGAAAGTAATCGATCTCATAGGCTAAAGTATAGAAATCCTTAAGCAAATGTGTGAGTGCTTATTAGAGAACAAGTTTACTTAACAGACATGATATGAAAAATTCATTTGGAACATTACTTGTATGTCTATGAAATTCTCATTGTGATGATTGTATAAGTGATCATTTGACTTGAGGTCATCAAAGTTATCTTGTATGGAAATTGCTATGTTTTGATACTCTTTATGATCTATTTAATCATAGGCCGTTTAATTGGTAGTCATTGGATGTAGCATAAACTATATGGAGATAGTTGAGTGATCAAGATATGATTCATCACCCGAAAGTAATTAAGGAGAATGTTTCGTTGTTCTCGATTAGTATTAATTCAAGAAATCCTTGGCCAAAGTGAAATGATGTTTTGTAAATAGTTGACAAATGTCATTAATTGAATAGATAGCTAATGCTAGAAAACTAATATGATTAGACTCAAAATAGGGTAGACATTAATTTCATGCTCTATGTCTAACCGGAACACTGTATGATGAAAGGATTGAGTCATACGGAAAAATTATGCACGGAAAGGTTAGTCAAAACCACTTTAACATTTCTAAATATTTAGGTAGTTATGATGCGTTGCTAGACGCCAATCTTGATCTATGATTATAAATTGTTTAATTGGAGTACTAAAGATAAATTAAAAGGAATTTTAATTTATCTATTTTTAATTATGAATTAAAATTAGATTTTATAATCATTGTCAATATATTTAGGAACCTAATGGGTCTCACATATAGAATAAGTTGAAGAGAGGAAAGTTAATTTAATCAAGTTGGACTTGATTGTAAAGTTTGAGAAACTTTATGATTAAATATGAGATATTTAATCAATAAGAATCAATATGAGATATTGAATCTTATATGGGCATAATTGGTATTTAATTAGAATTATTTGTGATTCTTATTAAAGTTTAATTAAAATTAGAATTTAATTTCAATTAAATTACTAAAATGTCCAAAGTTTATTATATATAGGCTTAAGCTTTATGGAGCTAGCACTTCTTGCTTAACCCTCTCTATAAGAGTTACAAAGTTTTCTCAACTCATTTGGTGGATACTGTTAGAGGACGAACATTTGTGCAGCTATGATGGTTGAGACGGATCGATTTTGGAAACAGTTTGAAGGATACAACAAGATAAAGATCTAGTTTAGGAATAAGGTACGAATTAAATTTCTGCTTTATTATAATTTGTATTGATCATTTTATAAAATTAAATAGATCTTCGTTGTCGAAAAATCAAAAGTTACGAAAAAGTTTCGTGATTATTTCATTGCGGTCGGGATCGAATCTCAACCCAGTTTCCCAACAGTGGTATCAGAGCCATCTATAATTTTATGATTTGATTAAATTTGTTTGATTGTTATTGATCGAAATTTAGAATTGAAAAATCAGATCAGATAAGATTCTTGAAGGAACCCTAAAAGAAAATTCATTTTCTACTTCATGCCTTCGTGTTTGCTCTTTGTTGTTTATTCTTTGGTTTTTTTAGATAAGTTTTTATTTTATGGAAAGCAACAGTGTTCGCAATTTCCGCAAATAAGAAACCTAGAAACCCAGAATTAGACAATAAGGATGCTGCTACCTTTGGTTGTGTGTACTGGTTTTGTTGTGTTTTGGTGTTTTTCTTTGTGTTGTTTGTGAATGAAAACGTGAATAAGGAACGAGTTGGATTCTGAAAAACTAATTTGCATATGCTATTTGTTTTAACCCTTGCGATTACTGCCTTGTGTCATTCTTCTTCTTGTTTGTGTCTTTGCTTGTGCTTAGGATTATTACCTTAAAGCTTTTAATTCCTGGGCATTAAAATAAAACCATTAGTGGCTGGAACCACTCTCACCAGTGGCATCTTGTCACTGGTTGAGGAAGAAAACTAGTGGCTTTATCACTGGTGTAGACGTTCGAAAGCATTAGCGATGCCACTGGTTGGCGTCGTCAAGGGCGATAAATGCCCATAGAGAGACGGCGGTAGGGAGGCTGTAAGGAGTCGACGGTGAGAAGAAACAGAGAAGCAAATAGGGCGGCAATTTGAGAACCGTCAGTTGGAGACCTGACGGTTAAGGATGAAGCAGGCGACCTAGAAGAACATAGCGGATAGGCGGCGACATGAGGTCGTTTTGAAAACAGGGAGAAGCGGTTGAGAAACGTGGAGATGTTTTTGGAGAGGCGATGGGCGCGTGTCAGTCATGTTCACAGAAACCTGACACGCACCGGACAGACTCCTCACCTTGTGATGTGAGCAAGGCTACACATGATGAGCATATCAATAGACACCAAGATCAACACGAAGTTAATCGAGACTTGATGCTACCTCCTAGCTCCGCAAGTCGGACTGGGCTTAAAAGATTCAAGGTCGCGTTAAATTCATTCGTGGCTCGCATGGTTGATGATGGACTCTGGAAGAATCAAGATTCTCGCTCACAGCTTCAGTTTGTCAGTTTGAGCCAAGTTCTGGGCCCAAACAGCCTTTGATAGGTGCGCACGATAGGCGCATACGTCAACGCCCAGTAAGCCAGACCCTAAGTGCACTGCCTGGCCTCTTTTGCCTTGGGTTATTTTCCTACTATTTTTTATAGACAATTTAGACAATATTATTTTACCTATTTAGGCCCAGGATGTTGGCCCACTTTCAATTTATTTTGGCAAGTATAAATAGTTGCCTTGACATTAGTTTTAGGGTTACATTTTTTATAATTTGAGAGCTTTGTCAGAAATTTCTTCAAGTTCTTGTTGTTCCACGAACCCTAACTTTACTTATCAATTAATCTCAATTGTGGTGTATTGTTTTGGTTCAATTTTCTTAGTTTACTACTTGGTCTAGGTTGCTTGGACAATTGCAATCCTTGAGGTCTAGAAAAGTATCGAAAATCCTTGCGTATCTAGTTTATTTAAAGGTTGCTGATTCATATCAAGATTAATATTCTTCTAAGCGCGCATCATCTTTGGTGTCAGAGCATTGGTGTAGAGGAGAATTCTTATTCAACTCCATTGGAATTCAAGAAATCGCCACCCATCACCATTCAATTATCGTCGGTTCATCAATTCAGGTGTGAATTAACTTTCAGCCTAGGGTTTTCAATTATTCTTTTTGTTTATTTTGTTGAAACTTTCAGGTTATATTGAAAAAAAATCCAAAAAAAGAATTCGGAAAAAAGTTCAAAAAAAAGGCCTAAAAAACGCAAAAAAATCCAAAAAAAAGAATTCGAGAAAAAAAGAGTTAAAAAAGGCCTGAAAAAACAAAAAAAAAAGGAAATTTTTTTTGCATAACTGAAAGTGTTACCGTTGAGTTCAAGAATTACGCTATTTTGGAAAGCCTACGTGAAGGATTGGCAATTGAATTGGGTGAAATTTTCGACTTATCTTGCGTGACCTTAATTTAGAAAGAGTTCCAAAACTTAGCGCCATTGTTGGATTTCTTGATTAGAAGAAATTAGGTTTTCCAAAGCACAACTTAAACGCTGAGGATTTGAGAGGAAAAAGGCAAAAGGGTGAGATCATTAGAGTGGCCAAGACACACGAGGGGAGTATTCGCAATTTGAGTGAAACACGTGAGAGAATGTTTTGTGAGGTTATTTTGCTACTGACTTTTTCTTTGCAGGAACAATTTTCATTAGAAGTATGTTTAGCGATAGCGTCAGAGGCCAACAATCAGGCGGAGCGCAAGCAGCCACCTTGGAGGCGATCCAGCAGCTGATTGAGAGCCTAAACACTGCTTTTGCTAGAATTAGAGACGAAATGGAGAGGCAAGCCCGAGAGATTGCTGACTTAAGGTGTGGTACACGCGAGGAGCCACGAATGAGACTCACCGGTCCTAGAAACCAACATGCTCCGATTGTGTTAGAAGACTATGGATCTAATGACGAGGGGGATTATGTGAGACCATGGGGGCGAGATCACCGAGTTGATTTTAGGGATAGACGAGATAGTGACATTAGGTCTATTAAGATGCAAATTTCACCATTCAAAGGAAAGAATGATCCGGAGCTCTACCTTGAATGGGAACGAAAGGTGGATATGATTTTTGAATGCCACAACTTTTCAAAGGAAAAGAAAGTAAAACTCGCAGCCGTTGAATTTTCCAATTATGCACTAATTTGGTGGGATCAATTGGTGATTTCTAGGAGAAGAAATAGGGAGGAAACCATGAGTACTTAAGCTGAAATGAAAGCAATCATGAAGAAGCAGTATGTTCCATCTTATTACTACTGAGAGATGCATCAAAGACTTTAACACCTAACACAAGGGAATTGGACTGTGGAGGAGTGTCATAAGGAGATGGAGATCATAATGATAAGGGCTAATTATGAGGAGAACCCCGAGGCCACATTGGCTTAATTTTTGAGTGGTTTGAACGGAGAAATAGCCAACATAGTTGATTTGCACAACTACACCGACCTCGAGGAGATGGTGAACATGGCAATGAAGGTTGAGAGGCAACTTAAGTCTCGTGGGACAGCGAACAGTGGAACGAGTTCTACTTCGAATTGGAACTCAAATTGGCCACGAAAGGAGGAGAATTCGAAAGGAAAGGGGCTGGAATCCAAGAGACCGAACCAACCTCTTCCGGAAACTAAAGGTACATCTAATACCCCTAACACTCAAGCTTCTTCTAGCAAACATTCTTCAATTAAATGATTTTGATGTTTTAGAACTGGGCACATTGCCTCCCAATGTCCGAATAAGAGGGCCATGTTTTAAGATATGATGGGTTGATTAAATCTGAAGATGACGAGGAATGTTTTGAGGATGACGTTTTGGAGGGAAAGGATTAACAATAGCGCCTATAAAATTAACTTGTCCAGTGAGTACAACGTGTCCGCTACTTTTAATGTTGCTGACTTGTCTCTGTCTGATATGGATGCAGATTCGAGGACAAATCTTTCTGACGAAGGAGGGGCTGATGTGAGCAAGACTGCACATGACGAGTATATCAATAGACACCGAGATCAACACGATGCTAATCGAGACTTGATGCTACCTCCTAGCCCCGTAAGTCGAGCTAGGTTTAAAATATTCAAGGCTGCGTTAAATTCATTCGTAGCTCGCGTGGTTGATGATGGACTCCAGAAGAATCAAGATTCTCGCTCGCAGCTTCAGTTTGTCAGTTTGAGGCAAGTTCTGGGCCCAAACAGCCTTTGACAGGTGTGCACGATAGGCGCGTACGCTAGCACCCAGCAGGCCAGACGCTAAGTGGGCCTGGTCTCTTTTGCCTTGGGTTATTTTCCTATTGTTTTTTTATAGACAATTTAGACAGTATTAGTTTACTTATTTAGGCCCAGGATGTTGGCCCACTTTCAAGTTATTTTGGCAAGTATAAATAGTTACCTTGACATTAGTTTTAGGGATACACTTTTGATAATTTGAGAGCTTTGTGAGGAATTTCTTCAAGTTCTTGTTGTTCTACGAACCCTAACTCTACTTATCAAATAATCTCAACTGTGGCATATTGCTTTGGTTTAATTTTCTTGGTTTACTACTTGGTCTAGGTTGCTTGGACAATTTCGATCCTTGAGGTCTAGAAAAGTATCGAAAAATCTTGCGTATCTAGTTTGTTTAATTGCCGATTCATATCAAGATAAATATTCTTCTACGCGCGCATCACCTTGTTTAATTTGATTTTTAATGGTTTTAAAATCTTAATTTTAATGTTTTTAAAATCTTAATTTCAATTAAATAAATTTAATGGAGAATAAATTAGTTTATACTCCTAATAAAATTGAAAAGTGTTTTTCCAATTGTTGAAAATTGTTTTCAAAGGGTAAATTTTATTAGGAACATTTTGAAATTTTAATTTTTGCAAGTGTTGAATTATTAAATTAAATTAGTTATCAAATCAATAATTAGAATCAAGTCAATGTTTTAAATAATTTCTTTCATAATTGGATTATATTAGAAATTATGAATATAATGAGATTCTATTAATTAAGATGATATCTTAATTTCAAGATTAAATTAAAGTTATTTTTCTTAATATGATTAGGATTAATAATTATATTGATTCTTAATTAATTTTAGGAAAGTAGTTTCTAAAATTAGAATTAATTAGTTTCAATTAGATTGAAACTAATTAATTAAACTCCTTAAAATAAAGAAAAGTGTGTTCTTAAGTAATCAAGAAATATGTTTCTTAATTAAATATATTTATTTCAATTTGATTGAGATAAATTAAATTCTTAATTTTATTTGTTTAGAGAATTATTATTTTATTTATTTAGAAATTATTTCTTTATTTATAAATAATAAGTTTCTTGATTTATTAGAAAGGATATTATCTTGATTAAAATTTGAAAAATGTTTTCATTTATTTATCAAGAAAGGAGCTTTCTTTAATATATTTGAAAATAGTTTCTAATTATTAAAGAAAAGTTTTCTAATTTATTAAGAAATCAATCTCTAAATAAATAATATAAAGGACTTTCTTAATTAAATTTAAAAGTTTTTTATTTAATTTTGAAAGTAGTTTCCTTTTTAATATTAGAAAATAGTTTTCTAATTAAGAGAAAATAATTTCTAATGAGATTAGATATAGTTTTCTAATTGGATTAGAATGTGTTACTTATATAATTTTGAAAAAAGAATTTTTTTCTAAATTATAATAAGTTAGAAGAGTAATTTACTGAAAATTGTTTTCAATTATATTTTTTCAAAGGAGTCAAGATAATTGGAAATAGTTTTCAATTGGATTTGAAAATTGTTTTCAAATCAAATTAAATTTCTATTTGGAATAGGAATTTTATTTATTTAGGAATCAATGGTTTTGTTTTAATTTAATTTTTCCAAAGAGTTGGAAATGTTATTTTAGATTATGAAGATCAATAACTAGAATCAAACAAAGCTTGATATTTTATACATATAATTTGATTATGAGTGCATAAGTTGCATACTTTTATTTATATGGTTGATATATATATTGGATGCATGATAAATTGTATGTTTTATATGTGTGATATTTTAGATGCAATTTGTGTTTGATGAGACAAATGAAGTTAAATCTCTCGTTAAAATTTTAAGTACACATTAAGAGCGTGGTTTTTGCCTTCTATTGTTATAAGAATAAACCAAAGTTTTGTTTATTGTAGGCTTGTTGAGCAAACTCAAGGCCGCTTTAACCCATATATGTTTAATCTCATGATAGTAGGTTCTACTTAACTAAATTTGTGTGATTTGGATGAGCAAACTCATGATTACATGAATTTAGAGGCAAGGATAGGAATAATATATAAGATATATTTTGGCAAGAGTTGTTACCTAATGCATCTAGGAGTCACATGAGATGTGATTGATAAAGTTGTTATCTACCTAATTTAAGTCTAGTTGGTTTATTGAACAAACTCAAGGTCAACTATATTTGAATGAGATTCTACCCCACTAGAGAGATTAGAGTAATCTTTCCGAGTAGTAGTGAGGGCTATTATTTCGAATAAAATAATGGGAGTAACCAAATGCATGATTAAAGTCCTAATCTTATTTAGTAGTCATGACACATAATTGATTACTTGCTTTCTTACATTTATTTTGTTATGAGTGAAACTTACCTTGTTTAATATATTTGATGCTAAGTTAGTGAACCCAAGTTTTTGGACATAAGATATGTTTGAGAAGTGTTCTCAAAAGTTAGAAAAGAAAATTGTATGCCCATTATGCAAATTGGTTATATTCCTTGTTGAGGATTTGGTGTTAAAGTTTTTTTAGATATGTCAAAATCATATAGATGACAAAATGTACTAACATTTTGAGTTGACTAATTTCTTATAAACTTTGATGACAACATGTAAAATATATGTCAACATTATGAATAGTAAGATGCAAATGGTTGCATGGAGTATAGCTAAAAGGTATAGTACCTTGATGAAATTGTAGCCTACTAAAAGCATAATTGTGGACTACAATTAAAGGCTTAGCAACAGTATGATAACAGTTGTCATTAAAAGAAAACGATTGCATGAGTCTTGCCTATATGTGATATGATAGAGATCATATGTATTTCTAATTCATGCTTATGAGTATTTGATACTAAATTTAGATTCAACATTATTATAATGTTCAATACATGGTTAGAAATAGCTTGTTAAGTCAAAGTAGTTGATCCAAGTTTATGCAAATAGTTTGTATATATATTAGATCAAAGGAGACTTATGCTTAACAAAAATGGCAAGAATAAAAAGTTGGATAACTGAGACAATCCTTTTATGTCATCTTGGTTAAATCAACAAAATGAGAATCAAAAAGTTACATATAAGGATACGTGTATCCTTTTGCTTATAAATCATATGAAACTTGTCAAGTTGAAGAATAACCAAATCGACCTATGGTGAAAGGATGATGATGTTATTGAATTGTCAAATCTTATATATGTGATGTATTGGATAGAATAATAATTCATAAAAAGGATAATACTTATATTTCATTAGATTACTAATGACTTTATATGATATAGTCATATGTATTAAATTAAATAATGATTTAAAATTTTGAAAAATTCAAATTGTTTGAATCTAAGTATAAATTAAGCATTGAGAATGCTGAAGCATTTCGATGAGATTGATTTAGTGAGTTTTAAATTTTTTGGTTATCTAAATGGAATGAGATTTTCTAGTAAATACCTTCATAACTAAATTCATAAGAATATGGATTTATGTAAGGAGTAAAATATAATATGAGATATTGTAGGCTGCAACAATATTTCTTTTATAGCAATGCCTAGTATAATGACTTATCTTCTATCGTTCCAATTGAATCAATTAGCAAGATTTCATATTAGATATGAAATGCTAAGTTTTTGAAATATTTAAAGCTAATGATTCAAGGATGTGATGCTTAGCTAAAGCATGTATTATCCATTTAGTTTAGAACTAAATTAAGTAATAAAAGGTTATGAAATATCCAAAAGTTGGTTATATTCTTACAAGCATGTTGTACAAATTGTTTGTTTTAATATATACTTATAAGAGAATGGTTCTCAAGATAAGTAGTGGGAGTAAGAAGGAATTTGAAAGGTTCAAATCTCATAACAT
>JAOTAX010000198.1:31406917-31419444 GCA_025629825.1 Erythroxylum guanchezii | reverse complement strand
ATTTTCTCACCAATTTCTTTCTCATTTAAATTCATTTTAATATTTCTAATTTTCACCGAAGGTTCGGGGTCCAACATTATATGAAAAGTGTGGCTAACTTTTGTCTTGTGAACCATACATAGATACATAGAACTTCTTCTAACTTGGGACTATCATTTTTGCTCATGTGATGATTTTAGCAATGGTCCATCATTATGTATGTACTTGTCCTGCATAAAAATTGTTTTAGCATTGGTGATGCATCTATACGAGTGTAATACTATATCTATCATTTGAGCTCTTTATAGCTCCAAACATGTTATTTAATTTTTTATACCAAAAAGTGAACTTAGAAAATGATTCCATAAGTAATTGATCTTCTTCTTCAATTCCTAATTCTCATGACACATTATGTACTTCTTCATTATCAACAACCAAACTCTTAGATATATTTGAGTTCATATAAAAACAGTTAAAATAATGATCATATATTTGAGTTCGTATAAAAATATCTAAAGTGAATTTACTAATTTTTAGAAAATAAATTTTCAATGGAACGTTCAAGGTCTTCTTTTGAGTTCCAAGTCTCGGTTGTAACACTTGCATAATGCATTCTTTTTAATAAACAAAAGAAATTTTGACCAAAGGTAGGAGTAAACTTCATGCCTACTTATGATATTTAGATTCCCTATTGATTCCCCCAAGTGTTTTGTTAGGATCTTCAGGAGAGAGAAAGAGGATTATTCTAGAAGGAGTTAGTTATAACCGTATGTACCTAGGAAGGTTATAAAGGGGGGAATAGAAGAAGGGAGGGGGAGGTAGAATTTTTGAGAGAAGATAGTGACAGAAGGTTTATCACCTTCTGAGGAGCTTATTCAGCTCTGGTTAGGAGCAAATCTACTCTAGTTAGGGAGAAGTAGTATACTACTATTCGGTAGTGATAAACACTTTACCGATATATTGCAATATTATAGTAAAATCCTAGTGTTCTAAAGGAGGGAGTCCTAACATGTTTCCTCTAGCAGTATGGGGTGCCCAATTGCAGGCCCTGGTATCTATTGCAAGGACGTTCGAAGAAAAAGTTAGAAATGCTCCAACGTCGTGTTGAACAAGTCTTTCAAATAATAGCCAAAATTGAAACAAACGTGGGAGTTGAATTCATCATGCTAGCCGAACTATGTACCTTGTGGACATTGAAACTTAATAAATAAGAAGCAACTTACATAAGAACTCACTTGATTGCAACCCAAGAGGCATCAAGCAATAGAAGGGGAAAAAAAGAGAAAGATTTGCTTACCATAAGTTTTAATGGCCTTCACCGAGGTTTTTGTGGCCATGGCCCTTGTTGCAGTTTCAATTCCTTCAACTTTGGTCATAGAATTTATGGTTGGATACAATAAAGGTTGGACAATCAACTTGGATTATTAAAATGGGTTGAAGGAAAGGAATTCCATGTTGGTGACAAAATTGGTACAATTATATCTGCACTTTTTTTTAAGTACTTAAAAACTTCCAATTATTCTGTGATCAACTACCAACAGCTTGTTCTTCAAATTCTTCGTCTATAGTTTTTAACACACAATGTCTTAAAAGTGAACGCAACTGTATTCAAACAATTCCTGAAACTAGCGGATCTCCAAGCCTTTATGAGTGGAAGCGATGTGATCCCACTAACAACACCAGGTAGAAAGCGGTACATTTGTGGCGTTGCCCAGCACTGTGAGGCTGAAAACCAAAAGCTTGCCATTACCATGTGACCTAAAATGGGATCCCCAGAAAGTTCAACTGCCCCTAGTCTAACCACGACATCATCTGCCAGGGCCAGCGTTGCACCTTCATTCTATGTGTTGACTGTGGCCTTAGTAACCCTTTCTGCGACCATGCTAGTTTAATTTCTTGAGATGTAGAAGAATTTTGTCTTTGTTAATAATCTTGATTATTTCTGGTTGATTCATAGTTTAGCTTTAATTGAGTTGAACAAGAATTGTTCTTGAAAATGAATAGACCTTAGACAATATTTTTTCTTAATTCCCTCAGCTTTTATGTTTAATAAGTACGATGTGTTGTCCAGTTCATGGAATTATGCTTCACCTAAAGAATAATCGTCCAAATAAACCTAGCCATACTATCGGGACACAAAATGTACAACTCTCTAAAATCAACCAAAGAGCATCAACAAAACACTCTAGAGTTTAACTAGTAAATTAGAATGAGAATGGGAAACTCAATAAAGAAGAAAACACTGAGATTTACGTTAAAAAAACCCTCCAATATAGAGGAAAAAACTACAGGCCAAACCAACAAGCAAATCCACCAAAATGAAATAAGGATTTACAAAGTTTAATATCTCACCCCACAATTATAAATTGTCTCACAAAGTATTAAGATTAAAATTAAAGTTGATATGTGAATCAACAAACTCTCAAACCAATCCTAAAAATAATAAAAAAAAGGATGAGAATATTATACTACTTGTGCCCTCTATGTTTTTCCTCATTTTTTGTTGCCTTTTTTGCTTATACATGCAGAACCGACATATCTTCTCTTTTATATCACGAAATAAGTTCTTTTGCACTATACATGGTCACATACATAGCCTTATAAGTGATCATATCTCTTTAGCATCACGACATTTGGAAATGTAAATGGTTATAAAGAGATATATGATCATCACACATAACCATATAAGTCATGAATACGGGCATTTACATAATCATGCATGTCTTCGCCCTTCACGTCCTTTTCATATGGTTCTAGAGACTTACACGGTTGATACATACGGCTGTGTAAGTAGACAACATGGATCTTTCTGTCAATAAGGACCATAAATCTCAAAATAAGGTTAGATACACACAACAATCACCCACTCCAGCCCAAACATGGAGAAGACATGTTAAGCTTTAACAACTACTTGAGATACGTCCAAGTAAGTTTACTACAAAGCTCATACTTGCTTTTAGGAACTACTTTAGTCAACATATCAGCACCATTCATGTTAGTATGAACCTTCTTCAACATCAATTGTTGCTCTTCAATCATAGACCACAACCAATGATATCTAACATTTATATGCTTTGTGCGGGAATGATTTATAATATTTTTCTCAAGTCAATAACACTTTGACTATCACATAATACTACATAATCTTCTTGTTTCACATCCAACTCTTGAAGGAACCTTTTATCAAGAGCATCTCCTTACAAGCTTCCACTATAATTGTAGACAAAACTACACACTTTTATACCTTGGATTGTCATGAAATGACTCACCCTTGCAAACTTAAGCAGAAAACCTAAAGTTGATTTTCTTTCATTAAGATCTTCAGCCATATTTGCATCTGTATAACCTTTTTGAGTTGGTTCAACGTCACTAAAAGACAAATTCCATATTGAAGTACCTCTTAAATATTAACCTTCCCTATTTTGACAAGAATCTACTCACTAACCCAAAAGCCTGTGCAATATCTAGCCTTATACACTCCATTGCAAACACAAAAACCCTACTATTTATGAGTATCAAATGGAAGATATACCTTCATTCTTCTTTTTTTGTTAAGGGACATGCATGTTTATTCAGATTGAAGTGAGGTGCTAGTGGCATGCTAACTGGTTCAACTTGCTTTATATTGAACCTTTTTAACGCCAGTTCAATATACCTTTCCTGGTATGCCAAAGTTTCCTACTCTTCCTATAACGAGTTATCTTCAATGCCTAAAATCTACTTTGTAGGTACCAAATCTTTCATATCAAAAGATTTAGACAAATCCTCCTTCAACTTTTGGATTCTTCCATCATCTCAAACCATAATTAGCATATCATTAACAGACAAAAGAAGAATGATGAACTTCTCAACTCTAAACTTCTTGAAATAAAAACAAGCATCGACATAAGTTTGCTTGTAACCATGGTCTATCATAAAACATTCGAACCTTTGATACTATTGCCTTTGAGCTTATTTCAACCTATATAAGCTTTTCTTTAACTTACAAACTTGATTCTCTTTGCCTTTAGTTTTGAACTCTTCTGAATGCTCCATATATATCTCCTCTTCGAAATCTACATGTAAGAAAGCAATTTGAACATCCAATTGTTCAAGTTCAAGATCCAAGAAGGTAGACAAACTCAATATTGTTGAATTGATGTTATTATAACGACTAGTGAGAATATTTCATCAAAATCAATTCCCTTCTTTTAACTGAATTCTTTAACCACTAGCCTTGCCTTATGCTTCACTTATTTGTCACCATCTTTCGTTAAATTGAACACCCATTTTTTTAAGGCCTTTTTACCTTGCCTTGCCTTATGCTTCACAAGCTCATATGTATGATTCTTCTTCAATGATTTCATTTCTTCCTTCATAGTTGTGAGCCAGAGCTCTTTGTTTTCACAAGATGCTACCTCTTACACATTTTTAGGCTGACCTTTAGTTATAACCAACAGATATTCTGCACTTAGATATTTGGTAGAAGGTCTTTTCTCCCTGGTCAACCTTTAAAGCTATATTTCATTAGTTGTTGGATTTGGTTGGTCCCCCTGCTTATTATCCTTAACAACTTCATCTTAAGCATTGTGCAAATATGGTTTATATATCTCATCATTACCAAGTTGTACGTAATCACCATTAATGTGTGTTTGGTCACAAACTTCATATCCTTCACCTATAGACTGCTTAGTAGTGGTAGAGACTGGAGAAGAATTAATGACACTATAAGATGAGCTGCTATGTGTAACTTTATCTTCACTAAGAAGATCTGCACCTTTTTTATGCTTTTGGAGTACGATATCCCTCCTTATGACAACTTTTTCCTTCCCAGGGTTTTAGAGTCTGAAGCCAAATTGATCACCATCATAGCCATCAAAGATGCAAGGTATTGACTTTGATTCAAGCTTTTGTCTCTGATCCTTTGGTACATTTTTAAATACCTTATAGTTAAATACTCTCAGATGGTGATATGTGGGATCTCTACTTATGCACGCTCTCTCGGGAGCTAAGTTGATCAAATATATTGTAGTTCATACTATTATATCGTAATATGTTTTCGACAGTTTGAATATTCTTAGCATACAATAAACGTTTTCCATAATTATTCTATTTATCCTCTTAGTAGCACCATTATATTGTGGAGTACAAGGTTCAGTCATCTCATGTCTAATGTCATATGATGTACAGTATTCTTCAAACACCTTTGTCCTACTCGAAACATCACCAATGAATGTAACAAGGTATTTGTTACCTCCTAGTGACCCCTCCCCCCAATTGGGCCACAGACATCTAAATACCCAGCTCCAATCTCTTTATCTTCCTTGTAGATCTTCTCTTGAAAGAGACTTTATGCTAATTTCTAGCACAAAGATTAAGTGGCAATGTATTTTAACTGGCATAAGGGATTTGATAGGTAATAACTTTAATTCTTTCTCAGTTATATGCCCCAATTATTAATGTCATAAATGTAGCAAAGATTCCTCTTCAACTTTGTATACTTCTCCACCACCACACATTTAAGTGTGTTTTGTGCAATATGTAACATAAGTCTCTTCAAGCAACAATCATTGCTCCCCTGGACTGTTTCTACTTCCTATCCCAAAAGTGTGCTGGAATCCTTCTTAATCTAACAAATTAGCTGATAATATATTTAACCTTAAATTGGGAATATTTCATACATCTCTCAAGGTTAGTAAGCATTTTATCTTTATATACACTCAAATATCACCCGTATCGAGAATCTTGACAAAACTTTGGTTACCCATCATTACGCTTCCAAAGTCTCTGCTCTTATAGTTTGAAAAGTATTCCACTTTTGGAACATAATGATATAAAGCTCCTGTGTTAATTATTGACTCAGAACCTAAATTATTGATATGGAAACATTCACTTATCATACAAAATAGAGACACTTCACCATCTGTGTTTGAAGTTGTTGCAGTTCTATTCTTATCATCTCCTTCATTCTGATTATCTTGCTTTTTTATCCCTCTTCCACTTGTAGCAGAATCTTTTAATGTGTCTTTAACATTTTGCAATAGTGGCATGTCTCCACATTTTTGTCACATCTGGACTTTGATCGATAGACTTGTCACGACCTTTGGGACCCCTACACTTGTTCCTTCCCTTACTTTATGCTATAAAAGCATGCATGCTGTCAACTCTCATATTTTTTCGTCTAATTTCTTCATTAAAAATACTCTTTTTAATTACATCCAAAGAAGGCACACCTTCAACAACTTAATTGCTTATCGTCACCACCAACATCTCTTAGTTATCTAGTAGTGAACTCAACAAGAACAATGCTTGAAGCTCATCATCAAGACTGATCTTCATTGTTGTAAGCTTTTCTAGTATATCCTAGAAATTGCTCAGATGCTCTGGCATAATTTTTTAGTTTTCAATTTCAAGTTTATAAGTATTTAATCAGAGAGGTCTTGTTATTGGTATTCTTCCTTTAATAAAGTGCTTCTAGCTTTTTTCATAGCTAAAAAAATTATGTTTCTTATGATATATGGTTGAATATATTGATATCAATCTATTGTTGAATTGTGCTTAAAGTTTTTTGCTTCATCTTCTTTGATTCTCTATCTAACGTCTTTTCAGGTTTTGAAGAAATATCATCCTTCATACCTTTGTCCACATCAACAAGATCAAAGAGATCATTGCAATATAGAAGGTCCTCCATCATGGGGCTCTAAATAGAGTATCTTGTTGATGTTAACTTGATCATAGATATGTTTCCACCTTCTATCATGATGGCTCTAATAACACTTGCTGGGAGAAAAAAAATATAATTCTCTAAAGTCAACCAAAGAGAAAAAACAAATCACTTTTTAAGTTTTACCAAAAAATTAGAATGAGAATAAGAAACTTAACAAAGAAGCAAACACTGAGATTTATGTAGAAAACCCTTCAGTGTAAAGAAAAAAATCACAAGCCATAACAACAAACAAAGCTACTAAACTCAAATAAGGATTTATAAAGTTTAATATCTCACACCATAGCTACAAGTTTTCTCACAAAGTTTTAGGATTGAAATCCAAGTTGATATGTGAATTAATAAACTTTCAAACTAATCCCCAAAAAAATTATAAAAGGATGAAAATACTATATTACTTGCTCTCTTTATGTTTTTCCTCACTTTTTGGTGTTTTCGCTACTATCACATACAAAACCTACGTATCTTCTCTTTTATATCACGAAATAAGTTTTTATACACTGTATACAATCACAAACACGACCATGAAAGTGACTATATCTCTTTAGCACCGTCTCACTTGCAAATGTATACGATCACAGGGAGATACACGATCGTTGCCAATGGCCGTCATGCCTAATAAATGGTTAATTGACTATATTTTTACCTTATATTTAATTTATTTTTACTTGATATTTTATACTTTTGGTTTCGTTTCAAGTTTATTTAAAGAGTATAATTGCCTTCATGGACTTAAAGGAGAAGAATTCGGATGAAAACATGCATAAAATAGAGAATCAACAATTTAGGAGTGCACGGTTGTGCACTTTTACATGACTGAGCATTTGTGTGATACTCGATGAATTATAATTATGCACAGTCTAATGAAAAGTCGTGAAAGAGATCGTGCATAACCCAAAAACCTAGATTTCCATATAAAATCAACATTTCAGAGGCAAATCAAAAGAAGGAGACTCTTGGAGGTGATTTCTAGGCATGGAGAACATCCATAAGGGATGATTTTGGTCCAAAAATTGAGAAACATGAAGAAATTATTGAAAGATGCATCGGAACACAAGATCAAACCTCTACATCACAAGAACATTCAATATAAGACAATCAGGGAGATTTGGAATTATGAACCCATTGTTTTCGATTCTTATTTTTGTTTATGTATGTTTGATTTCGTGTTTGATCATGTGTAACTAAACGTCCAATTAGTATTTAGGTTAGATGAACCTTGTGTTAATACTTTGATATTATTTGATTCCTTATTAATACAATTGGTTTGATTGATTATTGTGATTTGATTATGTTTTTTGTTGATAATATGATTTCATACATAGAGATTAAGAAATCCTAAGTTGACTAGATCTATCGTAAATAAAAGTGGTTGATTGCAACCCTAGTGATAGGATGACAAAAATCCTTTGCGTTAGAGTCAAGCCTAATAGAGGAACTAATAAATTAGTAATGCAATCCTATAAGGTTTAACCTGAGTAATTTGGTTAAAGACATTAGGATTAGTTGTTAGTAGACTTAAGGTCAGCTACTAGTATACCATAGGAGTGTCCACGGTCTAATTACTCAACAAACAATTACATGATAAAAGATCATTTTGTTAAGGTTTTAAGGGGATTCAAGCCTAGATACTAATTTCTGATAACGATAGTTTTCTAAGTGAATCCCACTATCTCTGTGTTCATTATTATTTCCTATTTTATTTTATTTGTTTTAGTTTTATTTTCTTTCCATTAAAAATCTAAAATTAATCCTTAGGCTAGATAATAGGGGAAGGGTAATTACTAGTATTCATAGTCTTTGTGAGATCGATCTGTACTTGCCAGTACTAACTACAGCTACTCCATTCACTTGTGGGTTTTACATAATTGACCAACTTATAAAATAAATCAATCAAGTTTTTAGCACCGTTGTCGGGGACTTTGATGGTAGGAATGCCTGAATGCTATTACTTTAGTCATTTTTATTTTAGTTTGTTTTAATTTTCTTTTAATTTTAATTTTAATTTTATTTACTTTATTTTATTTAATTGTCCATGTATTTGTAGTTTATTAATTTAATTATCTTTTGAATTTCTCTACTTGATCTTGAGTTTGTAGTTTATTATAGGAATTATGATTTATTATTATGACTGCAGCTCACAATGAAAGGATGAAGCAGACAAAACTTTTGTGGGAATCAAAATATGTCTTGGCTATCTATATCATCACCATATTGGAGAAAGGAGTGTTCTCGCATATTTTCATAAGTGTAATCGATGTTTAGGTCGTTCCGCAACATTGGTGGGAGTTATTACTACAATCATGAATGTCGAGCACCAACACATACAAGTAAGTGACCGAACGTGTGCTATCAATCTTATGGTGCAGTATAGGGAATAACTACAATTCATAATGGAGTAATTCTTATGCCTATGGATGGAATAATCATGCTCTAGCTGAATACTTAAAACACCAAGCATCTCCAATTAACAAGCCAACTCTGGAAGATAAATTAATGGAAATCTTTGTTGAAATGAAAGATGATCGACACATATTTGAGAGTGAAGAAAAGACAAGTGTTAACTTCATGAATGGAGGGACAATTCAAAAAGATATTTTGGAAGAAAAAGAAAGTATTGCAAATAAACTAATGGAATGCCTTACGGAGAGAGTAGTTAGTCAACGTGAATTCGATGAGAGACTTTCTTCACCTATAGATGATGAATTCATACATTATATCCATCAAATCATTATTTAATTAACATTATATTTTAATCTCAAATTGGCATAATTCATTCATCATAATTGTCTAGGCATAATCCCATTATCATTTACTTTATAAATTCAAACACTACTTAGTAACAATATAGTAGTAATAAGATTTATTTCAGTCTATAAGTTCACAACCACACTAATGCTCTTAAGGTCTACATTAACATCCAAAGATATAATGTTCCAAATACATGAGAAAAATGAAAATAATTGGATCATTTTGATTGACCTTGTTTAGACCTCACTCACACTCACTGTTGCTATCATTGGCTAGTCGACTCAATAACCTTTTTTCCTTTCTCCTAAAAGAGGAGAAAATTAATGAAAATGTAAGTATTACGTTCAATAAGGGAAATTTTTTACCTATGAGTGGTCATGCATCATAAATTCATTTTCATTTTGAAAACCATTATAAAAGCAAGTAGTAAGTTTACTAACTATATTAACGCACAATCATGCCTAATGAGGTATCAACAACACTCTAACACAAGCATTACCTGTATCGATGCAGAAGGGCAATTGTCACATTTCACATTAAGGTAAGGCATCTGCTCGTGAAGTGCATCATCAAAGTTATTAAGTAACAAGTTTATCAATCACCATAATCATCAACCACTTAACAAGATATTATTTCTTTAAATAAGCAATATTATATCAAGCATAAAGCATACATGTAGCTCAATTTCATTATGCATGCCCTAAGTCAAGTTTTTATTCATTTAAATTATCTCTTTAACCTAGGGATCCCTATTTTATTGCCTAAGTTACCATAATTAAGTCTTTTTCCTAAGCCACCTCACTTATTCCTTTGTTTAAAGAAATTTTGTCTAAGTCAGTTCACTTAGGCCTTTTGCCTAAACCATCTCAGTTAGGTCTTGTCTAAAGAAATTTACCGAAATCTTATCACTTAGGTCTTTGTTTAAGGAAATTTTACCTAAGTCTCCTCACTTAGGTCTTGTGCCTAAGTCATATCCCTTAAGTCTTATCTAAGGATATTTGTCTAAATCAACTTACTTAGGTGTTTGTTTAAGGAAATTTTTCCAAAGCCACCTAGGTCTTTCATTCATTTTTATTTAATCAATCCATTTATTTTGATATCTCATAGAGGGCACTCATTTTCTCACTTCATTAAAAATTTCCAAACAAAAGAACCAAGTTTCACTCTAGCAATAATTAAGGAATTTATCATAAAATTTCAACAAAACCTTTTCATAAGATATTCACAATGACTCATCAAATAAAAAAAACTTGTAGAGTAATAAATTATCAACAAGCATATTGAAACATATTTAGATCTAAATCATAAAATTTATGCACTTATTGTTCTCTCTCTCTCTCTCTCTCACACACACACACACACACACAAAATTGTTATGTTAAACACCTTTCCAAATTCAACTCCTATAGTCTTTAAAATTAGATCCCAATAATAGAACACATTTGATGTCATAACACCTTGAATAGTCTATTGTAAATCAGTTATTTGTCCTAGACAATTACAAATTTACCTAAACCAATTCACAAAATATTAGATAAACTCTAAAACTACAATTATCATTTTTTAACTAAGTTTTAAATCAATTCTTCATGCCCTCAAACGTGAATATAATCTCGGACTCAGCTTCAATTTTGTTAGATAAACTAGTTTCTAAAATTTGGCCATAACTCCAAACTTGTAATAACTGGGCACTTGCCCTTTTTTAAAAATAAACTAGACATGTATAACTACAACTTTTATCTTTTATGATTCATCAAATTCTCAACTCTGATATTGAAATAATTGAAGTAAAATAGCTCACTCATTCATGTCCAAAACAGAGTAGCTTCATTTATTAAACTATATGTCACAAAATACACCATATTTCCTCAAACCATTTTTCAGCCATTTAAAACACCTATAAATAGATAAGAAAGATCAATATCCCAGAAAATGTTACTCAAAATCTTCATACAAAAATTCATTTTAAGAGGGGTTTAAGAAGGGATGCAATCTTACTCACCTTTTTGTTGGAAATCAAGTCTTCTTCTCCCTTCAAGTGTCTTTGTTATTCTTTCTCTTGGAAGATCTCTCTGTCTCTTTCATTTAAGAGGTTTAGACTCTTTTCTAAAAAAACCTTTCATCTTTTTTCCCTCTTCAAACCCTAGTTGGCAACAATTTTAAAATTTTTCACCATATCCCAAAGTGTAAAATCCTATCTATGCCTTTACAAGCCTTCTTCCACTTATTTCACCCTATGTTCTTATTTTTCCTTCCCATTGTTTATTTTTATAATATATTTCTACATATTTGATTACTTATAAGCACACTAATTACCTCAAAATAAATTTTCTCTAATCAATGTAATTTATTTCACCTCCAATGGATTTTTCTCCAATTTTTTCACTAACATCAATTATTTTTTATCTTTTCTCCAAAAATTCTAAGTCACCAAAGTTATCCTCAAATTTTCTCCAATTATTCAGAAAAATATCTCCTCATTAAACTAATTCTATAATAAAAATAAGAATAAAAATCCTCTTTTAAGCATCAAATGTAAGATACTTAAAAATTCAAGTTTAAGAATGAAAATAATAGAAAAAAGCATATTATATAAGAAATATATAAATTAATGGGACTAAATAGTAATTGAAAAATTTAAACAAAAATTTAGGGTATAACATAACAGGTTTAGCTAGCAGAAATGGAGATATAAGTAAGAGAAAAGAAGAATGCAATAAGCAATTGGTCTATAATCTTTTAAATTCATAAGATTGGGGGATATGGGAACCAAGACCAGATAACTCTTATTCATCTCAGTGATTAATTTCCCATTTATGAAAAATTCATGCCCTTATCTAATAACTTAAGAACACGGCATTGAAGCCATCTGGACTTAGGGACTTGTCTAGATGAAAGGAAAAAATGACAGCTTTAATCTCCTAATTTGTGACTTCTTTGAGCAGTGTAGAATTGTTGGACCCCGCTCTTTTAGTGGGATTTTGAATTATAAAAATTGACATTAAATGAGAAATTTATGGTGAATTATTCTTATGTAAAGAAAGAGAAAAATTCAAGAATGGGGATTGTTATATGAGATATGTGAATTTAGCAA
>JAOTAX010000198.1:31385929-31400030 GCA_025629825.1 Erythroxylum guanchezii | reverse complement strand
TAAGGTAAAAATTATAATATAATAAAGGATAAATTATTTCAAAGATTCTAACCATTTAATAATTTATTAAATAGATCAAGACTTTCAATTTTAACAATATATAACATGGCTTATGAAAAGTACATATTTCTATATCCTATTATAAGACCTTTAATAATACAACTTAATAGTGTTTAAATAGATCTTACCATCATGTTCAAAAATTTTTTCAAGATTTTAAATAAAAATTTTCAAATTTTGTAAATATTTTTCATTTTTCATAATTTTACAAATTTTCATCCTTTATAAATTAGTAAAAAATAATTTCTTCGAACAACTCAAAATTCCAAGGATTGAATGTTTTAGAGAAATAAAAGCTCTATAGGCTTACATCTTTTATAGGTGGTGATATTTAGTGTTATAAAGCAAAATTTGGAAGATATTTAACATTATATTTTTATTTTAGGATATTGTATATAGTTTACCCTAAAATAAATATAAAGTTATATCATTTTTATACATCTTAAAGACATGACTAGACAAAAATCATGCCACATGAATGTGAAGAAACAATGTAAAACATGGTCATAGACATGAGTATATCTATAACCATGTAATTCTATAAAAATAAGAGTTAAGAAATAGCAAAAAATACAACTCATGACATAGTTTTGTTAAGAGACAAATTAAAGCGACCAGTCTTAATGATAAATTAAGAGAGACGAGATTTAGGTGGTTCGGACATGCTAAAAGGAAACACCATGATGCTCTAGTGAGAAAATGCGAGGAAAGAGTATCTAGAGACTATAAGAGGAAAAAACGGAGGCCTAAGAAGAATTGTGGTGATGAACTTACCGAGGACATGGCCTGTAATAATAAACTTTGGTGTACTCGGATATGGATAAAGGATCTCATATAAAGAGTTCTTTATCATTCTTAACTCCTTTAATTTTCTCCTTCTAGTAATTCATTTTATAAATAGCTTTAATATTTTGATTAAATAGTACTTGTCTCCAAGTTATTTAGCCTTATTAGTTTCTTACTTAGTCTTATTACTTTACTATAACGATTGTTGTGATTTATTTTTGTACTTGTCTTTTTGTCCTAGTTTATGTATTTATTTAGTTATTTTATCATGTAATGTTAATCTTTACCATGTTCTATGTGTGTTGTATTACATAATTTTATATGTTTAGTTATATGTATTTATTGATACTTGATATTATTATTTATTTACACTACATATGGGTCTCTATTGAAAATAGTCTCTTTACTATATAGAGGTAAGGTTGTATATTATTAAACCTTCCCAAACCCCACATTCTAATAGGACTCTCATTGGGTGTGAATATTGTTGTTGTTTCTTAATTATATTATTGTAATTATTTCTTCATAATCAAAACCCCCCTTTTATTCTTATTTACAAGCAAAAAATTGGACTAAATAATCTTTATAAGATAAACCATTTCTTTTATCTACTGCATAAACTTTTAGAGTATGGTTTTACTTTTTAGTGTAAGCAATAACACACCAAACTATATCATTGTTTATAGGTAGATAATCTAGCTATTTTGTGTCCTTGATCTTTTTTGTTTTCATTTATTTTAGTTTATTAATTGTTACACATCTTTCACTCATGAACATTATATACCGAGTAGTTGATCCTCTTATTGAGGTGAACTATAATTTCATCCAAAAATATGAAGAACCTTATATGCATTAAGGAAAGAAGCTAAATACAAACTATGAGGTAGAAACTTAGCCCCAAATTATTTATTTAATAACAATTTAGATTCTAAAGAAGAAAAGAATATGGTTGAATGTCAAACTTTAAAGGAGTTAATTGCCCTAACTTAAATCATCAACATTTATATAATGAGTTTCCTAAGTTAGAGGTGACTTTTAAATTGAAATTGAGATTAATACAGTTATTACCTAATTTTCATGGTCTTACATGTGAAGATCCATATAAACACTTGAAGGAGTATGCTTCATATAAATCTATAAGGGATAGAATATAACAAGATTAAGCTAAGAGTTTTCTCCTTTTCTTTGGGAAACTTTGTTAAATATTGTTTCTACTACCTACCATCGATTTCAATCAATTCATAAAATGAGATGTAGGGTACATTTTTATAAAAATATTTTGTCGCTTTATAGGCTAAAAATATAAGAAAGAAATATATGGCTAAGGAAATAAAATGAAGTGATTGTTTGAGTATGTAGAAAGCTTTAAGAAGTTTTATGTGAACTTTCTGTACTACTAATAAGTGGCGATTTAGTTATATTTTTAGTCCCATGTTTATTTCATTTTTTGTTTATCTGATTATTTTATTAATTTTGGGTACTTAAGTTGTTCTTTTTTTTTCTAGGTTTAATTCACTCACTTAGAGCAAAGAGGAACGAATTTGGACAAGTTTAGAGCAATTTGGAGCTATTTTAATTGAGTTATAAAGTGTAAGATGGTGTATATGGCTGTGTTAGATATATTTTAGACATTTTGAGTGTTTCCTATGGAACCTGCCTATGTTAGTTGGGAATACACATGTGTTGAGTAGCAAGAATGCCATGTTGACAATAAAAGCTCGTGTTTGAGCAAGTGTCATCTTTAAAAAGCATCATTCGTCTATTTGAAAAATATGACCGTCAACGTGCCACGTTGATGCCTACATATCTCTTAGAATTTGAATTTTGAATTCTAAAACCTAAGATTGAGTATATAAAAGAAAGGAGACTTAAGAAATATAAGAAGAAAACCTATAATGGCATAAAGCATGAGAAACAACTAAGGAAATCCCTTTAGAGTGGATTTTTATTAATCTAGAGTACAGCTTGGGATATTTTAGCTATTTTAATCATATCATCCTTGATTTTTAGCTTTAGCTTTTTTTATTTTTTTCTATGAGTATAAACTAAGTTATTCTTTAGTTTCAATGATATTCAATTATGTGTTATCAATTACTCTTGAATTAGTATTATTGGCATGTTGATTAAATTATATTTCATGTCATTGAGATTCTGAAATCTAACATATAAATAGATCTAACATAGTTAAATGGAGTTACACGCAAACTTAAAGATAGGTCAACATAAATCTTTTATATTAGGGTGAAACCTAATAGTAAAATTCTTAAATCCATTAATAAGAATTTAGGATTTGTAATTAGAAAGAGATTTCAATTAATCAACCTAGAATAAATTGTTAATAATCTTGACAAAGATATTAGTATAACTGAGAAATTTTTATGATCCAATAAACTTTAGATTAGATTGATTAATGAAATCATGATTATATGAGAAGTTCTAGGGGGATTTAAATTCTATCGTTTGTTTATTGGTTTACTTCTCATTCTATTATTATTCTAGTTTATTTAATTGTGTTGACTTGACCTTAGTTTAATTTCTTTTATTTTAAACATGATTCATCAAAATCACCTCAATTATCGGTTAGATAATAGGAAAAAGAGTTATTATTAGTACTTATAGTCCTCTTAAGATCGACCTATACTCGTTAGTGTTAGTTATAGCTAAATAATGTACTTGTAGTTAAAACAATAATAAAGTTAAATCACATCGTTAAGTTTGTTGGCGCCATTACCAAGGATAAATCTTTAGATTTTATTAATCTAGACATTATTGTTCTTCTTCATTTATTTTTCTTTTCTTTTTTATTTATTCCTAGAGCTCTCTATTTTGATCTTATGATGTGGTTTATTGCAAGATTTGGACATTCGTAATCATAGCCATAAAATACAATGAAAGGGTAGAGAGAATAGTATTCTAATAGGGATTATAGTATGGTTCTTATAGTAGTTTTGGAAGCTCAAATGACATCTAAAAGGTATTATGACCTTCAGGGGGTAACCACCACAATCATAAATGTCAAGCATCAACTATATGTGGGGGCATCCAATTTAGGTGTAAAACTACCTTCAAGACACCCGATATAGGAATGCTTATAAATCAAAGTGGAGAAGTTACTATGACTTTGGATGGAACAATCACATTTCATCTAGATTTTTAAAGCAAGAGGAGTATCAACTTCTTGAGGATGTCCTCATAGAATTCATTGCTTCAATTGAGGCTAATTATTTACCTATATTTATATACCCATATTTAATTTGTTATGCATGTTATTTAATAGTTTTATAATATTTGTTTTACTTAATTCACTTCAAGTGTATTTATAGGTGATAATTGCCTTCATGAATCAAAAAGGGAAGAATTCAAATGAAATCATGACATGGAACGAATATTTGAAGCAAATAAGACCTACACGATCGTGTATAGTGATTGTGTAAGTCTTTGTAAAAATATAGAAATTTGAAGAATTTTATTTCTAATGGTGTTAAGTTACATACCTATGTATATTGATATACACGACTGTGTACGTTGCTCGTATAAGTCTCTGCGTCTATGTAAAATTACAAATTTAAGTGTTTTTGGAGATATAAGATCACCTACACAATCATGTATGTTAACCATGTATATCTAAGAAATCCTAGTTTTTACTATAAAAGGACATGAACGGAGTCAAAATAAAGGGGAGGTGAGTTTAGAAGTAATTTTTTATTCATAAGAAAGATAAAGAGGAGGTAATTCTGATTAGAGGATGAGAAAAATACAAAGAATACTTCACAAAATCTTATAGATAGCAATATCCAATCTAACTTGCAAGAAGATTTATTAGAAGAAAAGGGAGATTTATAATTGTGATTTCTTTTTTTCTATTTGTTCTTGTGAATATTTGTCTTTGGTTTTGTTTTCTATGGATAGGAAGTAATCATATTTAGTGCCTAGTTGTGATGAACCCTAAGTTATGATAATAATATGATCTAATATTTTATTTAATACAATTTTATTGATTGATTTATTGATATTTAATTATGCATTATATTCTTGTTCTAATATATCTAGAATATTATTTCATGATTTGATTTCATATGATTGAAATTGAGAAACCTTTTTGTATGAATAAATCTTCCATAATTGCAAGGATTTGCATGCAAACCTAAAGATAGGTAGATGTAAATCCTCTGAATTAGGGTCAAACCTAATAGTGAAATTCATAAATCAATAATGCAATCATAAGGGTTGTAACTAGAAAGATTTATGCTACTCATGATAGATAAGTTGTTAATAGTCTTAAGAAAGATATTAAGATAAGATAGGAGTTTCCATGGTCTAACAATCAATAATTTAATTGCATGATAAAGGATTATTATTTAAGATACTGGGAGTTTGTTCCATAAGCGTTATTTTGTACATATTCTAAATTTGATTGTGAAGGACGTGCTGGAGGTGATAAAGGAAGCGATATGGTCAATCCAAGATAGTGTAGTGTATTGGAATGTAACACCCAAAAAAGTTCAAAATGTTAATGAAACTATACGATAACTATGCACTTTGACCACAAAAGGTTGATATTATATTGTCCTACCAAATGGAATTCAACCTTCAAAATGTTAGATTCGACAACCTAGTATGTTGATGTGTTCACCAAATTAAGACAAAGAGATTCTCAGTACTTTATGTAAAGTTAGAGACATTTTATATTACCACCAAATTATTCTCGAGAACAAAATATCCAACTTCGCACAATTGTTAAGAAAGCTTTATCTTGTTAGATGATAAGCGTAAATTGCATCTTGTTTTAGGCCATAGTTTAATATGTGTTTAATCATTAATTCAATCATTTAGTATGTGTTTAGGTTCGAATTATGTTAGTTTATTAATTATTTGTGTTTTAAGTTTTTAATTGTTAATACAAGCTTTTGAGCTTAAATATTATATTTTTGAGATACCTTGATGCATTTACTAATGTTTCAGGGTCAATATCAAATAACGGAGAAGTTTCTGAAGACATTCAGGTCGAAACAACGACCTATCGTGACAGAAGCTCCACGAGTGGCCCACGATCGTAGCTTGCATGCCACAATCATGATAGAAGGTTTAGATGTTAGCCACAATCGTGGCCTGCGATTGGGCAAATGCACAGGCATTTATAAACTTCACTTTTTGAGGGACTCTTTGGACAATTCATACCTTGGAACTTTTATTGTGCAGCCCCTTTTAGAAACCCTAAGAGAGAAAGAGGAAGGGAAAGAGAGGAGGAAGAAAGAAGAAGAAGCGGTCTCGACGTGCTTCCCAGACCAAGAGGTTTCCTGACGCTATTGCCTTTCCAAATCGTCCATTCTAAGTTTCTATTTCCTTTTCATTTCAATTTTATTCATGCATAAAGTTGGGATGGATTGTATGATGATAGATGATAGAATGTTGATGATGTTCTAACTCTTCTTCGGGATTTTATTTTGATTTAATGATAATTTAGTTGATTGTGTTTATTAGATGAATGTCGTGGTTTGATTATATTCTTGCATAATTCGGTAACAAACTGAGAAGGTGGACTGGATGAAAAACGATTAAATTGGATTAATAAAAGTTAGGTAATTTAATAGAAACCATGAAAAATTATATTAATAATTGTGCAGAGAGAGATCCCGTGTGATATTCTGATAGTTTATTAGAGTGCTTCAGATCTAATTAGATTTTGGATAACATAATCTAATTAGGGTTTATAAATTAGGATTAATGGTTATAACTTGAGAAAGAGTAATCAGCCCTAGGATCGTCTAGAACCGACACCTATTAATACATAATCAACTAGGTTAGCATTAATGATAGGTAAAAATCCCCTTTCTCATAACTTGGTAAATTCTTGGTTGATCTCCATTGCGTATGCTTGTTGCTCAATTATTAATTCCTTCATGATTAATTTATGATTTTATTGGTTGAATTCAATTCTCGTAGTTACTTCCTGCTGCTTTATTTATTTTTAGTTTCATGTCTTTTCAGCCTTAGATTTTTAGGATTAGATTAACGCCCCTCCTCGTGGGATCGACATCTCTTATACTACAATCACGACCCATACGCTTACGGTATTTGAGGGCTTATAAATTTTAAAGCTCGAACAACACGATCATTAGATATTTAATTCCAATTAGGTGATTCGAGTTATGATAGAGTAGATGACAAAGAAGCTAAATTTTTACTTTTATACGGTAGGACATATTGAGGCAGCCATTTATGTGTTAGACCTAAGATACAATATGGATGGGATTAATTTTTATTATTACATGTTATATGGTGATTGGGATTAAAAGCATGTTGATGTCATTAAACAATTATGTATTGATTTGTTTAATGATTATCAACTAAAATTGGACAAAAATCAAGTTCGTAGTTATTCAACTCCTACTTTAGATTCAGGTTCAAATTCAACTTCTTATAAGATCAATGTGAAACCCTCATTTGTAAAATCCATTAAAAAAAACTAAGACTTCTTACAATATGATGGACTTAGACAAATATTTGATGACAGATTGTATGACCAAAGTTGAAGGTGTAGAGTGTGATGTATTGCTATTGTGGAGTTTAACAATTCTAGCTTCTATTATTGCTTCGAAGTGTGCTTTTAATACTGATGGTAAATAATTAGTCCTCATCATGCTCAACTTTAATCTAGTGTTGTGGAAGCTCTTATGTGTGCTCGAAGTTGGTTAAATGATGAAAATATTAAGGGTAAACTTTATTTTTTATGATATATTAATTTTATCTTATATATTTTATGATATTATCTTATCTTATATTGTCTTTTTATATTAATACAATTAGTAGTACAGAGGAGACCATTCATTCTTTTGAAATAATTTTTTGAAAAAATATTTGATGATAAAGATATATATAACATGTGTTTAATATTTATTTAATATAATTATTGCTTGTATTAAATAAATATTTATGTTATTTTTTATATGATTGCTTTGGTTTTTTAGAATTGAAAATATAATTATTTATTTGAATGTTTTTTTATACAAATTCTAAATTGTTGTTTATGCCTGTTTACTCAACTTTAATTTCCACTCTCTACTCTCCACTTATAATAGATAATTTCATTTAGACTTTTTGTAAATTGTATCATCAAATATTAGGATAGCATTATCACAATGATATTCTTTTGTTTTGATAATAAAATGATTTTTATAATATTAATATTTTATTTATTGCATAAGTAGAGTCATAAATTTATAGTATTCATCATATATATGCTTAGATTGTATAACTAGCAATAAAAATATTTAAAGTCCAAACTAATATCAAAAATTAAAATACATATGATTTGGATCATTTATATGATTTGATATTTATTTTATAGCTAAGAATGTTTATAAGAATTCAAATATTCTATTAAATATATTTTATATTCTAAACAAGTTCAGTGTCTTTATACGCTCTAAAATTGTGAATACAACAATAACTTTACATTGAGATAAGGCTTATTACTGATTTAGATTTCATATTGAAAAATTATACTTAAGCATGACTAAAGAAACAATTATGCTAATTAAATGAATGTGAGTGCGATTGTTACTGTAGATGAGTAATTTCACTAGCAGGCAGCTATGACTTAGATCTTTAGGCTCTAGGTGGCTTTTTGTTGCCACGGTTTGTTTGGGTCCCCGCAGTTTTATACTTCACCTTGTTCTTTTTATTTTTATCAAAGTTTTCTACTGATTTAACAAAAAAACAAAATGTGACGTAACATGTTATGTATGTTTAATAAATACATTCTTTTAAAATTTTAAAATTAAAAATGAGCCTTAGTTTTCAAACCTGAGCTCCAATTGAGGCCCAACCATTCGCGGGCTCAATAAGAACTGTGGCCCAAGCTGGTCCACTGCTGACATTTCTTGGAAGACAACCTTTTAATTTAAAAGCGCATGTACTATAGATTCAAGAGGAAAAAGCTAGGGATTAGCCCTTACAAGTAATATTATTTATATTAAAATAATACTCATTTATAATTCGAAATCGTAATACAACCCTTCGTGTTTACGTCACCTTTATGCTAATTAAAATGGTCACATCCGAAGAAGATTGAACTGGTAACATGCCTGTTGCAATTAGTTAACACACAGCTTTCTCATATTGTCTCCATCTCTACGAAAGTGACCACCGTCCAAGCCCGATGTGTCTCCTAAAACTAAATACAATAATAGAAAATTTCCATTAAAAGCTTTTGTAACCTATGGAGCCTGATCCATCATGTACTGTTCTTGGCTTAATCTTAACATGCACTTTCAATATCTAGATTGGTCATTGGCAAATTCAAGAATTGAACGCAGCAGCAGGTTTAGGTTACTTAACAATAATAAGACCCAGAATAACCTACAACACAAAATTTTGTTAGTAACCATTTTAGAACTACCAACGAGTTGAGTGTTTTTCTGGGTCAATATTTGATATTTAGTTTCAAAATGCAGTTCCTAAGCAGGAATTTGAAATGCAAGTCCAAATGCCAGATGAAACGGAAATTATCATAGAAGGCAATAGATCATTGACTCGTGTTCTCAATAAAGAACATTCACATTTGTTGGATGTTGGATCTTCCCATCAAATTTGTATCAAGTTATATCCAGCTTCTACAAGGAATTTGAAAGCAGATAGTATCAGACATTACAAGCAGAAGGAACAAGCCAAGGAATCAGGCACAAGTTTTGTTCCTCCTCGTAGTACGATAGAAATTACACAATTGAATAGATTCCTTTTGTTGTTTCAATTGTAGAATTTTTGGTTATAGAGGAATAGAAAGAAGAGTAGGAGAGAATTTCATCCTCTCATGCCTCGACAAGAAAATCTCAAGCCAAAAAAGTAGAAAAAGGGGAGGAACATTTTCCTTTTACCTCCCGATCTATACATTCTACTTGATCCAAATTCCCTTTAATCCATTTTATGATATCTAACTCAAAAATTAAAACATTAAAGCAAAAGTAGTAAAGTAAAAGAACAAAAAAAAAGAAAAAGAGAGTCCGCACCATCATTTGGCTGCAATGAAAATGAAATCTTTTTGTCAAGTCTTATCTTCAATGAGTTATAACCTTAGATCTCTTCTTTGCCTCACTGTAAAGGACCACTCCCATGATGGTAACTGCGAATCCTATCATTCCCATCACCGTTACCGGATTCCTAAATATCAACACGGACACCACCGCCGCCTTGGCATTACCTAGAACTTGGAGAGTGAGTGCACTAGTGTGCTTGGTCACCAAAAAATTAGTCAAATCCACTAAATACGCCACAATTGCATTCCCAATCAACAAGAACACCATAAATGGATCCACTCTTGCTTTCTCTAGCGTCATTGCCGTCACATTTCCTTCTAACAAAAGGGTAAATGCTAATAAAATTAACGCCACCATAGGAGCCATATAGAGCAACAAGTTCATAAAGTGAAGCCTCTCGGCTTCTGATGTCAACAAAATACCTTGAACCACAGACTTCAAAGCACGCCCAACAGTTGATCCAACACAAACTAAGAACCCAAATAGGTGAAACAGAGGCTCACTATTGCTTTCCAAGACAATCCCAAAAACCACAGGCAGAAGGGCACAATACACCTCCGCAGATTCCTTCTTGCAAGTGATCAGAAATGCAAAAATTGCAGTGAAAAATGGGGTGGTAGCCCAGTAGTTTAGTTAAAAGACACCGGCAAGCACCTCAAAGAAGTATTCCCACACACAACTGAGAAACTAAATATTGTGTTACGGTTTGATCTAATTGCAAGGTATGAGACTTGAATCCCATATTGGTTAAATACAAAATTGATATAGAATTTATAAGGACTTTGGGCTCTCTACCCTCATAAGCTAGCTTTTGGGGTGTGGCTCTCCTAAAGTCCTTATCAATAAGTGACTGGATTATTAATGGGAAAGGCCATGTAGCCATCCATTCGCTCAATTATTGTCCTTCATTTTCTGCTGAGATGCCTACGTTTGCTGATCAATGGCGGAAATCCTGACATCCTCATAAACGGATAGTTGTGAAAATCAACCGGATTAGAGCAGGTTTGCAGCTAAATAGGACTGAAGGAATAGTAGCGAACACAGATTTTACGTGGAAAAATCCGAAATTAGGGTAAAAACTACGGGCAATGATAGAAGACTTTTACTACTGAAAAAACTAGAGAATTCCAAGGAGAAACTAGACCCACAAAAATATACAGAATATTTTTGTCTCTCTCTTTTTCTCTCTTTTCTCTCCCACCTCACTTCTCTCTATTTTTCTCTTCTGTTTGCTCTTCTTCTTGCTTCATCTCCTGCCTATTTATATGCAGGAGATTTGGGATAGCTGGCCAAAGCAGCCAACTATCCTTCAACATTGGTAGGCAATGACGGTGCCTACCATTTGCTTGGTCAACTTTGGTAGGCACCATTTGGTGCCTACCATTTTTAACAATTCTCCCACTTGAAGATTTGATTGAGTGTCAATCAGATCTTCACATTATTCTTTCTACCTTGCCGCTTCATGTTGCTTACGTCTTTGTCAGGCCACACGAAGATTGACACCACATAAACTTGTCACCATTGATTGCTTTTGTCATAAAATCTGCTAGATTCTCCTTTGTATGAATTTTCTGCATGTCCACTGTTCCTTCTTCCACTTTCTCACGAACGAAGTGATATTGAACTCGGATGTGTTTTGTCTATGAATGAAATGCTGGATTCTTGGTAAGATAGACAGCACTCTGACTGTCACAATATAGAGTAATATTCTCTTGTTTATTCCCAAGTTCTTCCAACAATATCTTCAACCACACTACTTCTTTACTTGCTGATGCAGTTCCGCAAGTTCACGGGTCTCAAATAGTATAGTATAATATCGTCCCACAGGGAATAATTGTGTAAGTACTAAGCTTGGATCACTCAATTAATTGGACTAAGCAGTTGTGTAGGATTGGAGAAATAAATTAAGAAATTTAACTATTAAAAATAACGAAATCAAAGCTAAAGAAAATTTCGAATATCTCCAGGGGTTAATCCGAATGGAATGGGGTACGCTTCAATGATGGTTCCACTTTTAGCGTTTTCTATGGACTTTACCTAGATCGATTTATTAGGCGAATTTTGGTTAATAAAAGGTTAAGCCTAGAGTTTCTTGGATCCTTTTTCAAGGTATCAAAGTAGTATTATGCAATAATCCTAATCTACTATCGTAGCCTAGCAATCAAGCATAACCTGTTAAGTTCTTTGCTAGCCTGGTTTTCTCTCATAAATTCAGTTTATTTCTAAATCTGAAATTTATAAGTTCCCTATTTTGGAGTTCCGTTATCAATTTTCGCCTATCGGTTCTTCAATTAACAACTAATGTCAAGTAAAGGTTGGCCAAACACAATACTAGCAAAATTAATCTCAAATCAGAGAAATCAAAACCATAAATCCATCCTCATAAATCAACTGAAATTCAATCTATAGAAAATTAGTTAAAAGCTTGCCCTAACCTTGAAGCTTTGAGGAAGCTACGCAATTATGATAGGATGAAAACCACATAAATCAAGATCAGCAATCAACATTAGAACAAATCAAATAATAAAACAGAGAAGGAATAATCCCTTTTTTGAGTCACCCTTTGTCTCTGCTCACTGTGTGCGTTGCTGCACCTCTGCTTGGTCTGCCTCCTGCGTGCTTGCGTATCCAGTAGCTGCGTGGTGTCCACTGCTCCCCTGATGCGTCACCGTAGCTCCTAGTGGTGGGTCTCTGTAGTGTGATTTCGTTTGGTCTTTGGTCTGTCGGCGTCTGCTGGAGAGTGATGTTAGTGTCTGCGTGGTTCTCCTTGCCTCCTACGTTGAGCTTCAATTCGTCCCCAATCAACAGCAGCTACATTATTTTCTGCGCCCACTTAACGTATCTTGCTTCCTCACCTTGCTAACGTTTTTTATTTCCTCCACCAGCAGCTCACGTAATCTACTCTCCACCACGATGTTCACGTAGTCTCGTTAATTCACCAGCTGCTCCTTTAATGTTTGCCACTATAGAATGCGTGTCTCAGAAATTCTGACAAGAGCAACGCCCATGCTCAGCCATGCAGTGACGTACAAGGAAAATAAAAGAAGTTGTAAAGATTAAAGAAGCAGTTGGCAAGAATTCAAGAGTTGTTAGTTGCGACAATTGGAAATCAGTTAACAAGATTGAATTGTTATAAATACATAGTCGATTACAGATGTAAAGATCATCAATTAATCAAAGAAAAATCTCAGTGATTGCTGAGTTCTTATACACTCTGTTCTCCCTTGTTTGCGTTGTGCTTTCTCGCTCTAGCTTTCTCTCTCAACTTTCTCTGTATAATCTTCAGTTGTTTTTATACGTTAGATAGTTAGTCACAACAAAGTGGTATCAGAGCTTATTTCTTAAGGGACCTGTGAGAGTATAAGCAAGAGTTCTTCGCCTTGAGCATATATATATTCTTTCCGGAGTACACTGTGGCAACAAGGAGTGCACACTCAGAGATGGCCGAGTCTTCCACTCCAAGCTTGCAGCCTGCAGTCTTCAATGGAGAAGGTTACCAAATCTGGGCAATAAAGATGGAGGCATACCTGCAAGGTCAGGACTTATGGGAGCCGATTGATGAAGATTATGAAGTAGAGCTTCCAGCTGAAGATGTCCCGATTGCACAGTTACGCTGGTTGAGGGAAAGAATAGCCAAGAAAGCTCGGGCGAAATCTTGCTTGTACCAGGTGATTGAGCCCAAGTTTTCATTATTAATTGGCTGCATTTTCATAACCTTTGATGAACTTTTTGACTCCTAATTGCGAGTTTTGTGCTTAAATTAGTTCCTCATGTTGAGTTCACATTACTTATAATTTGTTAGTAAAATTGTTATGAATTGATCTTAATTGCATTATAATTTTCCCGAGGACAATTGATGCTGCAAATTTTGGTTTAATTGTAGGAACACAAAGGAGTCAACCAAGAAGTCAACGTGAGTTTTTCCCATACGTCGCGACGAGTCCAGTAGAACAGAGTTGCACGTCGCGACGAATAATTAATTTAGACGTCGCGACGTACATCATTCATACGTCTCGACGAGCAACCCAAACCAGACGTCGCGACGAAGAATTAATATAGACGTCGCGATGTATGTCGGATATCCAGACCAAAAATGGAAAATTCTCCACTATTCCGACCCGGCCCGCTTCGTTCTCCTTAAATACTTACTAAATTAGGTCATAGGGGCGTTCATCCACAGAGCATCAACCTATCAATCGTCCACACTAAACCCTACTCCC
>JAOTAX010000198.1:31364724-31376415 GCA_025629825.1 Erythroxylum guanchezii | reverse complement strand
CTTTCGTCTACTTTTTGTTAGGGTATAGTTCATCTGCTTTTCATTTGTCTGTTTTTCGTTTTCATCAAAATTATTCAACACGTAAAGTCAATTTTGACTTAACACATTGAATCACTCACTTTAATACTTAGTTGATTTATTTTGATTCCTTGTTCGTAAATCCCCACTTAGTTTTACAAATTGCACTTTAGAAACTAGATTTTTAGTTCTCTTTGGATTCGACCTGGTTTCACAACTACTACAAGTATTTAGTGAATCAAAATAAATTTTGAGGGTTTCGACAACCCATTCAAGATTTTGATATTGATATCGGAAATAAAATGTAATTTGATTATGTTAATTGACCTTATCTCTATTCTTTGGATTGATTTTGTTTACCATTTTGATTAGTTAAGGAACATATTATATCGGAGTTCCTCTTTGCCATTACAGAGTTATAGAAAAAAACTTGTGTTTTCGTCCCCCTCCGTGAGCTAAAACACTTTAGCTCTTTGTCTGAGCAGAGAGTTATGGTTTAAAATAGCTTTAGTGTAGGAATATAATGCTAGTGTTTCCTTATTTAACCAAAAAGGATCTTCAGGGAGTTTATAGAAATCTATTTGAATCTTGAGTAGCTTATCCTTAGCAATTGGTACATTGAAGAATGTGCTTCTTTTTCTTCTAGCATTTGATATTATAAAACTCTATTTGAATCTTGAGTAGCCTATCCTTAGCAATTGGTACATTCAAGAATGTGCTTCTTTTTCTTCTAGCATTTAATATTTTAAGTTCCTCTTTAATTAAACCTAGCTTTTTAACACACATAAAAGCTTTGTAACCATGAATAATATGAGATATACCTCTAAGAATAGCCTTATTAAACTCATTTTCCTCTGTAAGGAAGTTACTAAACCTAAAAAGGAAATTCCTTTAGTAAACATGTCATAAGCAATGATTAGGGAATGATTCGAGAAAAGAGGATGTCCTTGATTGTATGTAGGTTCATTTGAACTAATTTTTCCCCTAGACCTTCAAGTTTATTAGTATAAGAATTAGGTTGACAAAAATATGACAAATAAAGATTCATGAATTTGGTCCGGTTAATGATAATTCGTAAAATGATTCAAATGGATTCACATTAGCTGTGATTTAAATGACTTCACATTAGTTATGTATTAAGGGGTAGGTAACTTGTTGAGTGATGGATTCACTTAAATGACTTTACATTAGTAAATATCACGTTAGTTTTTAAATCAAAGGTAGGTAGCTCGTTGAGGGATGAATTTACTAAAATGACTTTATATTAGTTATACATTGAGAAGTAGTAATTTGATGTGAATGCATTCACTTGTAAAATTAATATGTTTTTTTAGAAATTAAAAAATTTCATTAATAAGGGAGGATATACAAATGAAGTTCAGATGCGAGATCAACAAACACGGTTTAAGCTCAGGAGATAAACGGCGTCGAATACAATGTGGCAAGTTATAAAAAAAAAGCCACTTGAGAGGCTCCCCAAACTTTTAGGGCAAAACGACCTAAAGCTTTCTCATGTATTCAAACCAATTTCCCAATTCGACTGATAGGAGAAATCGCGATATCAGAGAACAGCATCCAACTTGATGCATAATGGTTGTCCAGAGATGATAACTACGTGTCACCTGGGGGATGATGGCCATGTCGAAGAGGAGCTCGGGCTTGTGTTCTAGCGTTCCAGAAAGAGGCAAAGGGGAATGACGATCATACATCAACAGGGCGGTACCTTCCATCGTTCTAGGAGAATGGGCAGAGCTAGATCCGGACAGATCAGGTAAGTAAGCTTCGACAGATGTTCTCTCCTGATTGGTACCCTAGTTTCTGTATAGCGTTGTGTGGGATTGCGTAGCTATTCTTCTAGAATTAGATCCTCTAGATATGTGCCATTCTCCCACTATAAGGTAGGTGTAACTGATTAACAATCAGTTGCTCTCTAATCCTTGTGGTGGTGATCTCGGTGAGGGAGTTCAATGAAGTTGTCTGGTTTTTGAATCTTCTGTAGTTCCTATCATGCCATATAACCTGGACACATGTAGCCATCGATAGTAGGGTTATGTCTTTTCCGTATTTGGACAAGTGCAATTTAGGTAACTCTTGCATAATGACAAGTAGTTGCCAGGCATTTAGGCCAGGTGCACAGAGTGTTGAGACCGTAAACCATAGTGTTCTAGAGAAGCTACACTTAAAGAATAAGTGGTCTCTGGATTCCTCCTCCAGATGACAGAAGATACATTGTTTAGGGGAGGTCAAGAAGTTGAGTCTGTCCATTGTGCTCAGCCTATTCCTCATGGCCAACCAAAGCAGAAAGTTCACATTTGGTCTGAGAATTCTATTCCAAACAAGAGTGTTCCATCCTACCCTATCCTCTGTCCTTGCCCTAACTGTTCTAATTGCCTTAGTAGTAACCTCCGAAAGAGGAATTTCCCTACATAGGTAGGTATCTTTCTCCCCCTGACGGACGAGGGGGGGAATGTGTAGGCAATTAATCTCATCCACAGAGAGGGTCCACTCACCATTAGAAAAGATAGCCTGGAGTTTAGCATTCTTAGGGATGCGGTGTAATAGTGAATTGGCCATGTTGTTATGAATTAAAGGGCCATTTCCAGACCAATTATCATACCAGAATGATATTTTATCACGTCCCCCTATTTGGCAAGTGATGTGCTGATAAATCTCTTCTCTCATACCTAGGAGTTGGTTGAAAAATCAAGTGTAGGTGGGCTGAGGCTTGAGAGACCAGAAGCTTCTACCTCTTAAAACATAAGTATGCATCCATTTGGCCCATAAAGATTCTTGGTCACTTAGTAGTCTCCAGATTCTTTTAGACATTAGGAGTCTGCTTTTATTAACTATGGAATCGATGCCTAGTCCCCCTTCTTTTTTGGGTTTACATATAGACTACCATGCTATTTTAGCCATTCCTTTTTCCCCATGCTTATGTCCCCACAAGAATTGTTTCAGCAGCCTTTTGATTGTTTTTGTCAACCCTTTGAGAGGAAAATGTATGAGCTCCAATAAGTGCTCATGGACAGGAGAACAGATTTGAGAAGCTGAAGCTTACCCCCATAAGATAGAGTTTTGTGTGTCCACAAGGCTAATTTCTTCTGAATCTTCTCTACCAGTGGAAGACATTCACAAAACCGAAGCCTTTTAGAGGAGATAGGGATCCCCATGTAGTTTAGAGGAGTAGGTTTAATTTCCATACCAGTAGCATGAGCTAAGGCATTTGAAAGATGAGAGGCACTCTTGGAGAGAACAATGAAGCTCTTGTGTAAATTGGTACATAAACCAGAGGCACTCTTGGAGAGAACAATGAAGCTCTTGTGTAAATTGGTACATAAACCAGACATCTCTTTAAATTCAGAAAGTGTATCCATCAGGAGTGAAACCGAATGTACATTAGCTTTGCATAGCAGGATGAGATCATCTGCAAAACATAAATTTGTTAGAGAATTCCCTTAACATTTTGAATGATATTTGAATCTTGGCTCCCGAGAGATGTTGTATTTGAGCAATTGTGTGAGGACTTCCATACATATAAGGAATAGGTAGGGGGAGAGGGGATCTCCCTGCCTCAAGCCTTTTTTCCCTTTGAATAATCCAATAGGACTCCCATTAATCATAATTCCATAGGAAGCAGTAGATATACATTGATTGATCCAATTAATAAAGGTGGAGGGAAAGTTCATTTCTTTCAACACCTTGAGTAGGAGTCTCCAGTTAACACTGTCAAAGGCTTTCTGTAGATCAACCTTAATGGTGCAATTTAGAGGGGCCCTCTTACTAGTATACCCTTTTAGGAGTTCCTGAACCAGAAGAATATTGTCTCCAATATCTTTGCCAGTCATAAATGCCCCCTGATTGTCACTGATGAGAAATTGCAAAACCTCCCTCTTTCTATTGGCCATTATCTTGGCTATAATTTTATAGAGAAACTTGGTGCACGATATTGGCCTGTAGTCAGTCCATGAATTCGGGCTGGGGTGTTTATGGATAAGGCAAAGGAAAGTCTTATTGATTTCCTTTAGGAGTAAGCCTTTAGAGAAGAATTCCTGCACTGCCTCTTTGATAATTCCTCCTAAGCAAGGCCAAGTTTTTTGATAGAAAAAGCCATTGAGGCCATCAGGGCCTGGGGCTTTAGAGCCATTCATGCTAAATACCACCTGGTCAATTTCCTGAGCAGTTACAGGTCTAGTAAGCCTGTGAGCTTCATGGTCTGGGATTTTAGAAGTTACAAATTAGCTTAGGTCGAAATCCCTCAAAGTAGTGGAAGAATTTGTCCCCAGTAGCTTGCTGTAAAAAGAAAGTGCATCTTTTGCTACCTCTTCTTGATCGAAAATCTCCCTTCCATCTTCAGCTTTAACGGAGTGGATTCTGTTAGTGTGCTTGCGGTGAACCAGGGAATTAAAGAAAAACTGAGTGCATCTATCCCCTTCCTTAATCCAGGAGATCCTAGATCTCTATCTCAGCAAAGAATGTTGATTTTCCACAACTTCCAGATATTGTTTTAGAGCCTCCTTTTCAGTTGAAGCTAGGTTTTCATCCATAGGGTTGGCAGCCAAAGTCTATTGTAAGGAATAAAGCTTATCTCTAGAGATGTTAATCTCCTTAGTAATGTTCTGTCCCCTCTGCCCATTAAGGATCTTTAACTCCTACTTTATGGCCTTAAGCTTTTAGAGACATATGTATTGCTTTGTCCCATAACAAGGAAAATCCAAGCCTTTCTGTATAGCCTGATGAAAACCCTCCATTTCAGCCAAACAATTATTAAATCTGAAGGGGTGCTGTGGTATATAGGATGAGAACAGATCCATAAGCTTGATAGGAGTGTGGTCCAAAATTCCCGGATCAAGGAATTTAGCATAGTTGAGTGAGAAGGAGGAGAGCCATTCCCTATTAACCATAAGTCGATCCAATTTCTTTCGAATATTCCAATTTGCACTCTGCTTGTTAGACCATGTGTATTCATGACCTGTAGCCCTTAGATCAACTAGTTCAACATCCTGTATATAATAAAAAAGATCCGTAGTGTAATTCCGCAGGTTGCAATTCCCCTTAGCTTCAGATCTTAACAGAGTTGTATTAAAATCACCCCCCACCATCCACGGGGAACTTATAGAAGGCTTAATCCTTCTAAAAAAATTCCAAAGTTCTGCTCTCTGAAATGTAGTATTGAAACCATATATAAAAGTAGCTATAATCCTTGTGTTTGCTGATTTAAACCAAAGTTGAGTGTGCAAAAACTGGGGATTGGACTCTAGCACCTCTAGCTTCACAAAAAGGTCATTATAGGCCACAATTATCCTCCCATAAGCATGGCTTTGGTGATTGGAAATGAAGTTCCAGTTGCTGCCCAAACAATTTAGTTTATTTAGATTATCCTCCTTAATTTTTATCTTTAACATACAAAACACCATCGGTTCCTCCGGTTTCACAAAATCCTTTAAAGCACAAAGCTTTGAAGGATTATTTATTCCTCTCACATTCTAGATAACTATTGACATAATTAGATAGTTTTCCCCTTGGAGCTTTTCCTACTGCTCCGAGTATTTTTCTTATTGGTGACTGGCTCATAAAGTTCCTCTTGAATTAGAGTTGTTGGCTCTGCAAGTTGTGTAGAACTACACTCCATCAAATTGTCCCCCGAGTAGTCCTCAATATGCGTTGCTACAATAGGAACTTCATCCTCCCCTCCTTCCTTCAGGTCAGGGGTGCCTTCAGCTGTAGAGGTTGCATTTTGTTTGCTAGTTATTGCTTCTTCCTCATGCTGAATGTTAGTAGAGCTTGTTGATATTGCAGAATTTAAAGGAACCTTCTCATGTTGCTCTACTTGTAGCATATGCTCCTCCTTTTCAAGTAAGATTTCTGCCTCATTTTTCTCAATATGCTCAAGCCCCTTCACTTCCCAATAGTCACCCTTGATGAATAATTTGCCAGTCGGTTTCCATGCCTTTCCTTGTGATTTAAGGGAAGGTTTCCATTGGTAAGTGACCATCACCCGATCCTCTCGCAGTGAATTTCCATCTGCCAAGCGAAGGATAGGAATACTATCCTTCAATTCTTGAGCTAGATCCATACTCACACATAATCTAGCGAATCCTACACGTTTCCTCAAAGCTGTATTTTCATCCATACAAATTGGTTTGCCCAAATAGCTTGCAAGCATACTTAAGCCCTTAGTAGTTCAATATTCCAAAGGAATATTATGGATGTTAATCCATAAAGGGATGTTCTTTGATCGAATTTTCTCAAGCTCCATTCCCAGTCGCCAAATTTGGAGAAAAAGGGGGAGTTGGGACACATGCCAAGGCCCCTCTTCAATGACCTTTTGGGCTTCCGATTTGGAAGAAAAGGTGAAGATGATGTTGTCCTCTTCCGAAAGCATGACCTCTTGAAGTCCCCTTCCATTCCAATTCCTCTTAGCCCATGCTTGAATAATCTGAAAAGCTGGCCTCTTTTCCATGAAAAAACCTACCAATGTAGCTTCCCAAGTTCGGGCCCCTTGTTTCAATTCCTTTAGGCTAGGGGCAACCATAGCTCTTCCATCTTTCTCAATAGGAGGGCTGTAGACCAATGAAGAATCAGAGTTATCTCCAACCACTTGTTTCCAAGTTCTCCTCACTCTAAGATCATTGTTCCCGATGGCATTAGTAGCTCCTAGTGAGGCAAAAGAAACTCTGTTATGGGGCATATAAGGGTCGGTGAGTGAAGGGGGTGGTGAGTGATAGTCAGTGGGTTTGGGGATAGAGTTGGGATTAGGGTTAGGGTTAGGATTAGGGTTAGTGGTAGGTTTGGGGGTGGGGTGTTGGGGGGTTTTAGGGGAATTTTGAGGTAGTGACAGAGGAGGGAAATCAGAGTCCATAGGGGTTAAGCTAATCAAAATGGGATTGTGTGTATGAATCTGCAGGAATTGAAACAAGAGGGGGAGGGAAGGATGTGAAGAGAGAGGAGAAGGTGCAAATGCAGACGGAGGCAGGAAAGAGAGCGGAGACTAGCAAGGAGAATAGAAGACTACAGCAAGAGGATTGGGGGGCCAGAAGCAAGTGTTGGAAGGCGAGGAAGAAGGGAGGAAAGCTTGCCTGAAGCTACATTGTTTGAAAACTGGAAAGTTTAAAAAAAATTGTAAAATTAATACGTTGGTAGTTCGTAAGTGAATGAATTCATTTATGAATGGATATGTTTATCTTTTTTTCATTTTTATCAATAATACTGAGTTCTTTTTTTTTTCTAATATTTTATATTTTCAGGAAGTCAAATTACATAAACAAATCACAAACTTATGAATATGAATCAATAAGCTCTTTCTCCAACATGTAAAATTTGATGATTCTATAATTTTTATTCTCTTATAAATTTGGAAGGTCATCAATCCTCATTATAATTTACATCCGGCAAATCTAAAATTCAGAGACCTTTGTCAATATAGTTATAAGGACTTGAATAGATAATCTCAGTCAAAAGATGGTAACAAAGACTTAAATTTAAAATCCCCAATGAGATTTCATTATCGTTCAATTGTATTTCTATCTATTAAAGTTTGCAGGTCACCAAATAATTATTTAAAAGAATATGTTATCAAGGTTGCATCGCTATTAATTAATAGTGTTATCATCATCTAGAAGCTTGATAACCTATTAATTACGTTACACTTACACCTGTAAGCTTAAAAGAAGGGTTTTTTTTTTCTTCTTCTACAAGGCCAATAAGTATACTTGTCTTTAGATAAAGTAGAAACGGACCATAAACCTTATGTTTGCCAAATGAGAGCAATAGTGTGTCTTGTGCTGAGTTTATGTATACTATTTTTCGTAATAGAAAATAAAAGCCTACGAAAGACTAAACAATCAACATAAGAAACTAATTCTTCTTTCTTTCCAAAGCGTTAGGTTATGGACTTACAAATTCAATATGTTGCACATTTTGTTATCTTTCTTCGGTTGAATGAAACAATTTTCCACTTTATAATGTCATAACTGTTAATTAATTCTTGGCAGTGGAATGTCTAGCAAAAGATCACTATATACAACTTGTACAAGAGGTTTTCTGTAGAAGAGAAATGGTCGAAGTTCAATCCAGCACTAGCTGCAAAGCTGAGTAAGTTTTCCAGTTCAGATTGTGTGGAGAATTTTAGAATTTCATAATTGACCACAATTTGGTGTAGAATTGAATTTGGCACCAAGCACCATGAATCGCTGATCCGATTGGGGATTAAATGAAAGTTGAAATTAACGAATGACCTGCGGCACATACTTGAAGCTCCTTAATTAGACTGAAACCGTCGAGCTAATTTAGACCGTTTCTGCAATAGGACAATATCTAAAAGTATTGTACTAACTACAACAGTTCATTAGGTAAAAGGTAATTGTCATTGTCATTTACTATGCATGGAAGACTATTGCATTGTAAAACAATAGTATTGATAAGTAAATAAAAGAATAGAATCGAGCTAATGTACTGAAATTGTTTTCCCTTCTGTGCTATGCAATAACAGAACATTACGAAGAATAACCTTTCGAAGAATAAATTACACTAGCGTAGACCTGATTATTCTGGTTGATTAGTACTAACTAGATTGACCTTTCGAAGGTTGGTGGGTGCTGATGTTTTGAAGTTACACTGTTCAATACACCTGCAGAGTCCCATGCATCATGAATGTCATAGATGACAACTTATATATCGATACCTAGTGCTTGTTCTATAGATATCGTGTAGAGGGATTCAAAGTCTGTTTCCGTGGGGCACATGTTGTAGTTGAATACCATTGTGGCAAAACAAGTGATAGACTTCATTATCACCGGCTCAACTTCACTCGATTTTTTGCTCGTCCTGAAAAGAATTAGTTCCAGCAGTGTATGACATTGATATACATTCATACGGTACACGCAACTTGGATACAAGATATATATAAATTACGTTGCTTAACAATACCAATTCCTTTGAAAAACCTGATCGTGGGCACTTTCATGGAAAAGTCTCTAGTCCACAAATGGATGAATCTACGTCACAACTCGCAACTATTCATTATTTTTTCATTTTTCTGACTTGCTATTGATTAACGAAATAAATTGGGCCAGTTAATTTCCTTTTTCTGTTTTTATTTTGAAATTCAATAAAAAAAACCTGTTTTTCACTACAACAGAACACGTTTTTGGTGATGAAAAATTTCATCGCTGAAAGACCAAAATTTGTCGCAAACAGCAAAAAATCGTCTCACAAATGGTCATCAAATCCCGGTAGCAAATAATTATCTGTGACATTTTCACAAAATCGTCGAACAATATATTTTGTTCCGATCATGGATCCGTAGCATAAAGGGATAGCCAAGGATAAAAAAATTGTTGCGAAGGATGTATTGCGATGTGTCTATTTCATGGCTAAATGTTATTCGCTTCGTTAACATAGGTGTAAGTAATAATGTTTAGCGATGCCTTGTTTTTGGTAGCAAAATATATTTAGCTACAATTTTCAAAATGTAGGTAAAGGTTAATGGCGACATTTTGTAGAACGTAGCTAAAAAGTTTTGGTGAAGAATTTTTATTTTTTACTACACTTTCTTATTAACAATTTATCATTTAATTATATTTATTGATAGCATTTTAAATCGATCTTATTGTTTGTAAAATTGTTTGAATTATAATTAAGTAACATTGTTTGAATTATTATTGGTAACATTGTTTGAATTATAATTAAGTAAACAAAAATAAAAAAATAATTAAAAATTAGATGTATTTTATATAAAAAATAAAATGTAATCAAATGTTAATTATAAAAGTTAACAAAAAAACTTATGTACAAACTTCTCATCGTTACTACTACTTACATACTTTGACTCAAGTATTTGTTTGATCATCTTTTTAAGCTTGGTCAACTCTTGTTCAGTACGATCTAATTTTTATTTATTACATTGTAATTGTTCATCCATACGCTCTAACTTTTCTTCATTACGTTGTAATTTAGCCTTAAGCAACTAGTTCTCCTCTTGAAGCATCGTTACATATGTTGATCTTGATGGGGATGAACCAATAGGCTTAGCCGCTTAGAGTCATACCGAAGACCTTTGATGTAGCCTGATCTTGTTCCAAGGATGTTGCAAATGTCATCTACAATTGGCTTATTTATGTCGAATAATGATCTTTTCAGCAACTCTTGAATCTTATCCTAAAATTTAAAACATAAAATCAAGATTTGATTCAAATATTATTAGTTAGTACTAAATAAATAAATAAACTTAAAAATTAAAATTTGTATACTTACATAATTATTCAATGCTTCTTCAGACATCCAGTCTTCACCTTTCTTGTAATGTGTCAGTTTGTAGAGTGTGATTCTATCACGCTCTTCTCCATGTAGTTGATTCACTCTGTTTTATTAAAACAAAATTGAAACACAATAGATAATATTGTATTTACTGATATAATAATAACTTCTAAACAAAGAACTTACAAATTCTTTTCGTACGACAACAAATGATTTAGAGTCAGTGTTGTGAGGAGTTTTCATTTTTCTCTATTAACCTTGGCTTTCTAATACTTTTCCTAAATAAAGAAAAGAAATGGTCATTAAATCGTATAACAAGATTAATGGAAGCAAATGTGAAGAGATTTAATAATCACATATTTCGCTCCAATTTTCTAGAGTCACCCATTCGGGAACATGTCTCCTTGCCTCCTCATCTAAAGGAAAATAATTTCAGTATTTATGGAGTCAATAACGATGATCCGTTGCCCTTTGTTTCAACATTGAACTCACATAGCTTGAAACTTTAGGGTTTTCGATATTGACGATATTGAGCCTCATCTGTGAACAACAAGTAAAAATTAAATTAATTTTTAAATAAGTTAAAAAGCATATAATTAAATAAATTAAAAAATTATCGAAACTTTGTACAAAGAATTTTGTAGCAAGTTGTCTTGCTTTAATTGCTTGGCATGCTGAAGGCAAGGCAATTCAGTTCTGACAATGACACCTAACTCATTAGATAATTTAGCCAATTGAATCTTGTCAATAGGACGACCTTGCGCAGTGTCAATATGCACCGACAACTTGTTGTTCATTGTAGCATTCATGCGTTGTAACTCAGAATCTTTAATGATACCTCTACCTCTTTTTCTTATGCCGATATTGGAACTTGACATCAAAAGAATAATGATAAGAAAAACACATTAAACATGTAAATATATATTTGAGAACAAGTCTAATTATAAGTGGCAAGGTTAACAGACTTGAAGATCCCTTAGCAATAGTTGGGGTAAATAGAGGTTGTTGCTAACTGGCTTCATTGGTGGATGAACTCGGTGGCTGTTGTTTAATATGGTAAGATTGATCTAGTTGGTGTGGGGTTGGATCAATTTCGGTAGTTGCCACTTTCTTTCCCTTGTTTCTACTAGTGCCATTATATTGAATATCTATAACTGAATATTAACATTACGCATAAAAATAAGTCAAACATCAACATTCCGCATTAATATAAGTTAAACATGAACATTTCACATAAATATATGTCAAACATCAACATTCTACAAAAAAACATAACTCAAATATGAACATTCCACATAAACTTAACTTAAACACTAACATTTCGTATAAACATAACTCAAACTGTAACATCCCATTACTTATGGGAGGGTTAGAATGGTAAATGTGAGTGATTAATGAGAGTTAGAGATGCCCTTCCAT
>JAOTAX010000198.1:31351228-31364624 GCA_025629825.1 Erythroxylum guanchezii | reverse complement strand
AAGAGACCGTGTTTCAGAATGAAGTTTACGATTTCTAGAAGAATATGACAATCGTAGACAATACTATTGTATCGACAATACATAAACTGTCCATTATAGTCACAATAAAGTTGATCGAGAAGGTCACATAGTGTCCATCTGCTGGAGAAAAGCTCACAGCCAAAGCGAGATGGATGACACAAGCTAACGTGAAGGAAAATGAAATTAATCGACAGTTATATGGAAACAATGATCCTAAGGAGAAGAAGGCATTCAGTCTTGTGCCAAAGGCAAGAGTCTTACATTCAATTCTTTGCCACTGTATTCTGCCAAGAACAGGATCAAGGCATCTGGTGAGAACCTTAGATGAACAGTGCCTATTCTATCTATTTAATTGGCAACCTGTTGATTTACCATTCCTTATTTTCCACTACATGGTCAACACGAAGAAGGAATTGAATATTTAACCATATGGGATGTTGTTGACGAGGATATTCAGAGATATGGAGTTCTTCTAGACGGAGGAATCAAAGCGATGATGACTGTCAAAAGCTCTATCAATTCTGCGACCATTGGAAAAATAGGTCTGAAGAATATGGACAAAGAACAAGCAGATTTTAAGAAAATAGCAAGAATTGACACGAGAAGATTAAAATCTCAACTCAGTGAGAAAATGTCCATAATTGAAGGAGTGAAATCATCAGAAGAATCGATAAATCAGAATATGATTTCTCACAGAGAAGGAAGCCAGGTGCGGTATATAGAGAAGGGATCCTTGAAGAGAAAAGGGGAAACACTTCTAGTAGATATACCAAAGCAAGCAAAAAGATCATCCAAAGTTCAAACCTTACCTCAACAAGAGGAAAACAACTCCAAAGAGTTGAACCATGGAGAAGACTCTGAGACTAGAGTACCTCAGACTATCAAATCTTTACTCTCAATCCTCAAAGAAAATTAAGGTAAAACAGCTAAAAAGACTGAGATTAGAGGGAAATTGGAGTTTGAGAAGAAGAGATCTCAATCTCAACAAACTCGAAGACTGATTGAAGTAGAGAAAAAGCAGAAAATCAGTCAGACGAAGAGCACTCACACTACTGTTCAGAAGAAGAAGATAGTAGAGCGCAGCCCAGTACAAGTCAATACCTCTCAATCCTTGAGAAAAGAGGATTTGAGAATCAACGTTATTGAAGAAGTTCAACCTCTAAGGATTAGCACTTCGATAATAATTAAAGATTCCCTAAAAAGGTCAGTGAATACACAATTACAGCCAATTTTGGTACATTCTAGTACAATGCATCTGTTGAATGATGATGAGAAGAGTATGTATTGGTTTTTGAAAGATGAAGGAGCGAAACTTTACCCGACACAGATGTCAAGGCAAAAGTATATTATTCTACCAATCACAAAGAAAACTATGATTAAGGTTGTGCCTGACTTCCAACCAAGACCTTACATTGTATGCAATGACGATAAAGGGAAGAAGAAACTATACCCAGAGGGGTTATCAAATGATCTTACAAAGGATTAGATTGAAGAGGAAGTGCGGAGCATAGATAACGCATGCTATGGAGTACAGACGAAGGGAACTTTTATTTCCCACCACATTTCAGACGATCCAGGAAGTAGTAGTAGTCGACCTACCCCAGATGAACCTTCTTTGGTAGTTGGAAAACTTATCAAGGGAAAGCTGAGACGTGTTAAGATTGGAGATATTTCGTACTTAACCGAGATCCTTGTGCAGCTGATTATGCGCATTAGGCCGCTATTTCCTATATCTTCAATTGGAAGTATACTACACTTGCTTCGAAGACAAGTCCCGTGACTGCCTACCCCTAATGATCTAAATCTCCCAGAACCAAACCTACTTGTTCAACCTCCTATCCTTGTTATAAGTGAAGCACTGGTTCTATCTTCTGATGCATACACCACTACTATTGCCTATGAAGAAGAACAATAGAAGGATGATAGTCGACCTCCTTCATTAACTGACTTAATAGAGAAAATTGTTCATATACAACAAGATCTCAAGGCACTCAACACAGAAGTGAAAGAAATTAAGGAAATGATGTCAGAAATCTTGAAGAATCTTCGCTCGTAAGTCATTTTTAATCAATAACAAATAAGGGGAGATCAGAAAGAAAAAAGAAGGAATTCTTTGATAGGGGGAGAAAGAAGAGAGAAGAGAAAGGAAAAGGATGAAGAGTTCAAGAAGAAGAAGAGTAGTAAAAGGAATTCTGTTTCCAGTGTATATTTTCTTTTTTTAATGTACAAAATTCTGTAATACTTTTTTAGTAATATTAGTTATCATTAAAAAGAGGGAGATTGTTAAGTCAAAGTGACTTTACGTAAATGATTTTGATGAACAATAAATAATAATGAAACAAAAAAGTAAGGAGGAAGCAGAAGCATGTGAGACACAAGGAACAAATAAAAATCAGACGGAAGTAGAAAGCAATTGTCAGACGATAAAAAGAGTCAAATCTCAAAACTGTAGCTACATTCTCTCGACTCTCAACTCTCTTACTTTGAAATTTTATCTTACTGTTTTCAGTGCCAGAATTTTCGAAAGAGAATTAACGAAAAAAATACACAATTCAATCCTCCTTTCGTGTGCATTTGTATACCGTTTATTAACTCTTAGACATTGCCAATAATCTAAAATAGGTAACCTATCCAGATGAGAAAATTGTATTATAGACAAATTAAAAAGCTTATATATTAACCCATCTTTAAAATTTTATGCAATTAAAAAAATTTTTCTTATCTATTTTAATTTTAATTAAATACACTGAATATTTTTATTGCATATAATGCGCAGAGTTAATCTGCCAGTAATAAATTAAGTCCCGTTCCCGTAGTTTCTTGGCCTTACCATTTTTACCATCCCCTCATAATTCGTAAATAGAGACGAGAGACGCGACTCGCGAGTCGTCTCATAAAAGGATAGTGGTTGAACTCAAAATATATTATATTCCACAAAACTGAAAAAATAAACAGGAAATTCTTTGCTTCCATATGTCTCTCCGAGCTCTCACTCAACGGCTCCATTTATCATCTCCTCTTTCTTTACTCTGTAATCGGACCCATAAACCAATGATAGGATGCTTCTTTGTCAGCATGTCAACCCACGCGTCGAAGCCTCTCGTTCATTCACTCACCTTGCCTACTCAACCAGGCCAACCCGTTGAAGTCACCGCCCTTCCTGGCGTCTCCGACTCTGACTTCAGGTGAGTATTTATCTCTGATAGGTTCAACGTTCGGAGCTGTTTTACGAGTTAGTGCTGTTTCCTTTTCTGCGCAGGAATGCTATTGAGTCCTCGTTGTTTAAGCAATGGCTCAAGAACTTGCAGTCTCCAACTGGGGTTTTAGCCAATGAAGCTTTTCTGTTGAAACAAGTGCTTATTCAGGTGATTCTTCCCTCTTATGTGTGATGCAAATTTCTACTTTTGGAAATAGTTGGGTGGACAAGGAACAAGAAAGAAGAATTTGGGTACATCCTAAATAAGTGTTTCCAAAACTTGATGTCTCCATATATACAGGGTTTGTTTACACATTTTTCTGTGCCTTTTGTTATAATGGCTGCTTTTAGTAGTCAGTTTCTGGGTTTTCATGACAAAGGTCATGTGTTTTCTATTGTCATGCTGTTATCCATTTTTCAGCTTTTCTTATCCTTCCTGCCATTACAGGGAGTGGATATGTTTGGACAACGCCTTGGCTTTTTAAAATTCAAAGCAGATATTATCGATAAGGAAACTGAAAAAAAGGTATTCGATCATCTCCCTACCTGTAGGCCTTCTGATTATGAACTCACATTGTGATCCACCATTACGGAGTTTACTAAAGCTAGAGTGTGAACAAATGGTATTCTGTTCCACACTTCCTCCTAAAGTCAGTTGCTGATGAGCTTGATGAGCAAAGCTTTTTGACTGGTCCTATGAGAGACTATATGATTATGTCTTTCTGTCATTGGACAACCTATTTATGCTCAAACTTCCTATGAGTTTTGAGGAATAAAATGTTCTTAGGTTCCAGGTATAGTATTTGCACGAGGACCAGCTGTAGCCGTGCTAATTCTTTTGGAATCTGGCAACGAGACATATGCTGTTCTTACTGAGCAGGTATTTGGTGGTCTATTTATAAGCTGTAGGTTTTTCGGTTCCATGAATTTCCTGGGTCACAATGCAAATGATAAAACTCGAGTTGGAGAAAAGGACGCTTACAACTATTAACTGCTATGCATGTCCAAGGCTAGGGTGCCTACAGGGAGGGTTGTTCTGGAGTTGCCTGCTGGAATGCTAGATGATGACCAGGGTGATTTTGTAGGCACAGCAGCTCGTGAGGTTATGTGTCCCTCCCTCTAGCAGCATTTGCAAAAGATGGTTATCATTTGTTGATATATAATTCATGTTCTTAAGAAAAGTAATACAAAAAAAACTAAAGTTGAAAAATACAAATGGAGAACTAGATAAAAAAGCAGATAGCCTGCTAGATACGTTAATCCAAAGTTGGAGCCTGATTTAATATTCAGCTTATCTACAAAATTGGAATGATCCTAGTAAGTAATTTCAATCCGATGAATTTGACAGGTTGAAGAAGAGACCGGCATTCATTTGAAGTTAGAAGACATGATTGACCTCACTGCCTTCCTGGAGCAGTCTACTGGATGTAGAATCTTCCCTTCTCCTGTATGTTATCATTTATATTATTCTTCCCTAAAATTTCTTAAAGCATTTGTCTTCAATTGAGTTAAATGTTCTTGAAAGAGTGGAATTATGCAACAATTTCATTGATTGTTTTCGATTCATGAATCTAAAAAGTTTTATGGTTAGTAGACTGGTATGCAACCAATACTGATTAGAGGGACAGGGGTTTAAGTATAGAAGACAAAGATAGCTATCATTTATTGGAAATTTTGAAAATTTGCAAAATTCATGCTATGAGGTAATAGAGGTGAGCTATGTAATTTTGAGAAGTAATCTCTGTTGCATCTCAAGAGGAAAGGAAGAGGTGCTTGCAGTATAGAGCTACATGATTTGGAGTCGATCGTGCCAAATTATTTGCCTTTTGTTTTGTGAATCAAGTAATCTGTTCTCTATCAGGCTTTATTACATGTGGAGGTGATGCTTGCGATTTATTATTAAGTGCATACTTTTAATTGAAATAATCAATGTCAAATTATGTTTTGGAGTTAATGTGTGAAAAAATGGTCAAAAGTAGTAAACTATTTAGATGAATTTACGATTGGACAACTTAGTTTCGTACTTTTTGGCTATGGGTAGGGTGGATGTGATGAGGAAATTAGCGTGTTTCTTTATAAAGGACGTGTGGATAAAGAGGTAATCACACAACTGCAAGGTAAAGAGTCTGGTCTGCGGGAGCATGGTGAGCTGATCAAGGTTCGTGTGGTTCCTTATGGACAACTGTGGCGCATGACTGCTGATGCTAAGGTGTTGATGTCCATTGCACTCTATGAAATGGCAAAGAGAGAAGGCTTGTTACCTCTGAAAAGCTAATAGGACAACCCTTTACTCCCCTAGCCACTACTTGATTTGTTGTCAACATGGGGAATTTGTATGTGGATTTCACTTTGTCGCATTTTATCTAGTAGCCTTTTCTGCTGCTTACTATATTCGTTAACTGATGTTTGATAGCATTATTTGCAATAAATGATTACTGTCATGAGAAAGTTTTTGCTTCTTGTTGGCATCATTCTCCTGTTGATTCCATCATAGATTCGGGTGATATTGGATTCTCTTATCTACGCAAAATTTCTTTCCCGAGTCCATTTAATGGAAGTCTGCCACTTCTCATGTAATAAGCTGACAAAAAAAAGCTTCGTTTCGAACCCAAAACTCCTACCTTCATACTAGTACAGAGACAGTACTTCCTGGCTCGTACATTTACTGGATTAACAGTTCAGAAGAGGGATTTTGACGTATTAGATGAAAGAAAAGCAAATTCCTTGGTTCGGCGAATTTCTTCCGGTGAAAAATTCTCTTCTGGCCATTTGACAGTAATTATGTTTTTGAAGTTTGTGACTGTGACCCTCCACTTTTGATCGACGATATTGTGTTAGAAGGTTTTTTTTTGGTCATTTATCATTGTCATTTGTTATCTATTATATTTCTGATATCTAAGTAAGCGCATTTACTTGTTATTTTATTTCAATATTCTAAGCTTGGAATATTGTGTTTGGACCAAGGTGAGGTTTCAAGTTTTTATATCACAATCCAATTAGTCTAATATTTGGATGTCTACATTAGTTGCAAACACTTTTGGTATTTAAAATTTTAAGAAATGCATATTTATCTATGATAATCATATGTAGTAATGATGTTGTGTGAAATGCGACACAGATGTAGGTGCTTTTGTGACCATTTATTTGTAATTAAAAAAAATAGTGCTTCATATGAGTTTTAACTTGCTTGTCATTTGTTTAGAGTGAAAGTTATACTACCAAGTCTTTAAGAGTTTGAAAAGAAGAATAAAGCAGATTTAGTGTATTTGCATAAGAGTTGACATCCTAGTTACATCTGTCCAATTGATGTGGTATATGAAATGTTAATAAAATTTGAAAATTCCAAAATGATAATTTGCACTAAAAGTATGCAAGGTATTATAGATTTGTCCTTAAGGTAATAAGAGGACGAAATGATGAGAATGGAGACTTTAAGAGAAGAACATTTATTTGTCATCATGGTTAGTTGCACAAAACATGAGGGTTGAATATAGTGAAACTAGATCTAGCAGAAGAATTGGTGCAGTACTTGGCTTTGTTATTAGCTAGATAAAGGTATTTAGACCATAATTAAGTTGGAAGATATGCATAACTATGATTTGCTTTCAAGCAACACAAGGTTTATAAGCTAACACTAAGTTATAGATAACTAAGTAAGGTGTAGATTAGAAATGAATGAAAGTGTGGAATCATACCATATACAAATGTGTTATTTATTATTGTAACTATAGATACGTATGAAAATATAACTTGTTTACAAAAGGATTGTCTTAATCATATATACAAGTTGAGAAGAGTGAGGTTGGAAGAAAGAGACACGAAACTGATATATCGGATGTTTATTAGAATGAAAGAAAATGATAGTAAATTATTTTATAGAATTAACTATGATGAGGAAGGAAGGCTAATAATATTTCTCCGGAGAGATGAAAGGAGTTGAACTACTTATGTTGAATTTGGAGATGTGGTTGTGTTTGATACCACTTTTCTTGTGAACAGTACTAAATATCATTTGCCCTATTTATCAACGTAAACCATCTCAAGCAATTTATATTGCTTAGCTATAAACTATTAGGAAATAAAATAACCAATAATTTTTGTCAGCTTTTCTATAGATAGTTGTAGTATGAATGGGAAGTCATCTTATGCTATAATTATATATTAGTGTAAGAGTATAGGTAATGCCATTGAGATAGAATTCCCTTCTGTATATGTATATCCAAGGATCTAGAGACCTTAGTCCTAAAAAAAATATTGGTCACTAACACACCTCTTACAAGTATATTATCGAACCAAGTGACAGAAATAAGAAGGATGAGTAGGTCCCAAGAGATTGGAAATTTATGAAGAACCATCCTCCACATCAAATTTAGTGATTATTAATAAGGATTAATCACTAGATCTCATCTTAGAGATTTATTTCACTTTGCTTTTATTTCTGAAATTAAACCTAAGATGATAGAAGAAGCTCTTAGTGATAAAAGTTTGGTTTTTATTATAAACGAAGAGTTGAACCAACTTGAGCGGAGGAAGGTGTGGTCTTTAGTACCTAGATCTAGTGACCACCAAATTGTAGTTAACAATGGGTTTTTAAATCAAATTCAATGAATCAGGTACTATTGTAAGAAATAAAGCTATATTGGTGATAAAAGGGTAACAACAAGAGGAGGGCTTAGACTTTAAGAAAAATTTTGCTCTACTAGCTAAGCTAGAAGCTATTAGGTTCTTTCTTACATAAATTTTAAATTGTTTCAATTGGATGCTAGGAGTTTAATATGATTTTATTTAAAAAGAAGTTTATGTTAATCAACCTTCCTATTTTGAAAAACATGATGCACCTAAATACATTTACAAAATTTGTCAAGCTTTACATAGATTGAAATAAGCTCCTAGAGCTTGGTATGATAGGTTAAGTGCATTTCTTTTAGAAAATGGATTCTCTAAAAGTAAGGTTGACACTACACTCTTTATTAAAATGTACAAACATAATATTTTAATTGTTTAAATTTATTTTGTTGACATTATTTTTGATGCCACTAATGAGAGTATATGATGTGCGCACAAAAGGAGATTAATCTTGATATAATTCGGTAGCTTTTAAACAAAGTAGATATGCAAGGTTTTCGATACTTTTCTAGAACTCAAGGATCATTATTGTCCAAGCAACCTAGATGTAGCACTAAACCAAGAAAATTGAACCAAAACAATACGCCACAATTGAGATTAATTGATAAGTAGAGTTAGGGTTCGTGGAACAACAAGAACATGGAGAAAATTCCTCACAAAGCTCTCAAACTATCAAAAGTCTGTTGCCCTAAAATAATGTCAAGGCAACTATTTATAGTTGTCAAAATAACTCGAAATTGGGTCAACATCTCTGGCCTAAATAGGTAAAATAATACTGTTTAAATTGTCCTAAAAACAGTAGGAAAGGAACCCAAAGCAAAAGAGGCCAAACGGTGCGCTTGGTCTGGCGCGCCTGACATTTGACTTGTTGGACGATGGTGTGCGTGCCTGGGCCAGCTGGGCTCTAGGGTATGTGCCTAGCGTGCACACCCGTCAAGGGCTGTTTAGGCCCAGAACTTGGCTCAAACTGACAAACTGAAGCTGCGAGCGAGAATCTTGATTCTTCTGGAGTCCATCAACCACGTGAGCCACGAATGAATTTAACGCAGCCTTGAATCTTTTAAGCGCAGTTCGGCTTACAGGGCTAGGAGGCAACATCAAGTCTCGCTTAGCATCACGTTGATCTCGGTGTCTGTCGATATATCCGTCATGTGCAGCCTTGCTCACATCAGTATATTTAAAGAGTTTTTTTAAATGTATGGGTAGGGAATTTGAAGTAAGTATCACGAGAGAACTTAACTTCTTTTTTGGACTCCAAATAAAGCAAATGATTGAAGGTATCTTTTTTATTCAAGCAAAGTACTCCAAATATCTAAATCACTTCAAAATCTATTAAGTTAAAACATTGTGCACATCTATGAGCATCACAACAAATAAACAAAGATAAAGAGGACAAGCTAGTTGATATAAACTGTTATTGAGGTATGATTGATAGTTTATCTTACCACAATTAGGCTTAATATTATGTTTAGTATTTGCTTATGTGCTAAATTTTAATCAAGCCTTAGGGAATCACACCTTTTAGTTGCTAATTGCATCATTAGATATTTATATGACACCATTTATTTAGGAATTTAATATTTTATGAATGCATTCTTTGTCTTAATTGATTATTCATATTCAAATTTGCTAGTAGCCATTTGGATAGAGATCGCACAACCAATATTTATCAGTTACTAGCAAATGCACTAGCCTTATGGTTTTGTAAGAAATACAATTCAGTTGCCTTATCCTAATAATACATTCTTTGCTTATCAATAGTGAAATTCAAATATATAATGACAGGTAGCTATTGTGCCCAAATCTTATAGCTTAGCTAATAACTTAAAGACTATGGATTGGACCTTACTAAGATACCTATTAAGTGTGATAATGCTAGCGCCATTTTTCACAAAGAACTAATCATCATTTTAAAAGCAAGAATATAGAAATTTAATACCATTTTATCAAAAATCATATACAAAATGGATATATTGAGATAGAATTAATGGATACATAACATCAATTGGTTGCATTGTTTAATAAACTTATGAGCAAGGGTAGATTTTGCTCAATTAAAAGAGAATTTGGGATGATTGATGGAAATTTAATACGTTAAATGAATTTAAAAGTCTTTATTAATCTTATCCATATTCTACTATATTTTTTTAAAAGTTAAGTTAATTATATTAATTAATAGATAGGCTTAAAGCCTAAAAAAAGTTCTAACTTACAAGTTAGAAAGTTAACTGTTGAGAGAACTGAGCATTTAATAGGTTTACTTAGGAATAACTAGCACCGTTAAAATGAAAATATAACTTCCTTTCCTTCCTTACGTTACTGGTTACTTTAGTGCTACAATTGTTTCATAACATTAATTTCTCTGACCCAATACATCAGTCCTTGAGTTAAGTTGTATTTATCTAACTCAATTTTATTATGGATTTTGTTGATTGTTTCCCTCTAAATGGTGTAAATGCAGTAGGTGAAAGCATTCCTTAGCACAATTGAGCCATTGTCTAACCTCTTGATCCATTTGATCACCCATTTGATAATCTATTCCCAACTCCTTATATTGTAATGAATTTTTAGTATATGTTGTAATCCTGACCAAATGGATTGTGTGTAAATGCAATCAAATTATAGATGTTGCATTATTTCAACTTAAATTTTGTATAGCACACAAAGTGGATTTTGATCTTTAAATCTATCCTTAGTCCAATGCTTGTTTTTAATGACTAGCCAGACGTGATAGCTACCTTAGGTACTAGGATCTTGGAGGATGAGCTCATCGTAATGAACATTAAGAGAATGTGGTCTGAAGAAATCCAAATAGGATATGTTGGAAAAGTGCAAGGATTTCTCTGTGTCCAAATGCGTGTGTCATCTTTTGTTATGATAGGTATGTAATTTGGTAAGTTTTTTTCAATTAGAGATATACCGCTATGATTACAAACGTAATAGTTCCTAAAATTGTCTCTACCACTTTAGTATTTAGTAGGAGTCTTCCTTTAAGTGGGTTGAGTTCTTCTTGTTACTATAAAGGGCTCACATCACATCAATTGTCATACTATAGCTGAGCCTATTACCAACTCTTTTTCTGATGAGAGGATATATAGAGCTTTTTGACCTCAACATCTCGATGGAATCCATGATTGGTTTTTATTTTCCTTTCGATTCCAAAAGCAACATTGTGAGAAGTAATGTGTGTTTATCCATTTAATCCATATGGCTTCCTTGTCATTGCATAATATCCATATTTTCTTTATAATTAGCGACTAGTTTTTGAGTTTGAGGGATGTGATGCCTGATCCACCTTTTTATTTAGTGGTACGTACTTCATTCCATTTAACTTTATCTCTATAGAAATTATTTAGGTTTCTAGTTCGTAAAAACCTTCTTATGGTCCTCTCTACATCTTTAATGACTCTTTTAGGCAACATCACACGGGAACACCAGTAGGTTTGGAGATTTAGGAGAACTGATTTCGCCAACTGAATCTTTCCAGCTAAGGAAAGAGCCTTGTTTTTCCATACATTTGTTCTTTTCTTAACTACTTCTATCAAGTGTTGACATTTTACAGTCCTTGGTTTTCTTGTGAAGATAGGTGATCCGAGGTAAGTAAAAGGTAATTCTTGCCTTTGCATTCAAGGATTTGCACTAAGGAATTGACGTCATGGATCCCAACTGAAGTTATGATATTGCTCTTTTCCTAGTTGATGTTTAATCATAACATTTTTTAGAAAACCTACAGAGAATTGACGAAGGTTGGGACAGAGTTGGGGTCACTACCACAAAATATAAACAGGTCATTGCAAACATTAAAGAGAAAAAGACATGCTCTTTGCTTTTGTAATGGAAGTTAAAGTTCCCCATATTATTGAAGTGTTTATATAGAATTCTAAGAAAAAAATTCCATTGTAAGAGTGAAGATGTATAGAGATAAGGCGTCTCCTTCTCTAATCCCTCTTGATTCATGAAATATATATGTTGGTTTTTTATTAATCAAAGCACTAAAATTTGTTATTGTTATATAAGCATCAATCCAAGATATGAATTACTTAGGAAATCAAAATACTTTTATGGAATTGAGTATAAACTTCCAATCCAGTATATTAAAAACTTTATATATGTCTATTTTGAGAGAGCAACTCTTAATAAATAGATTGGTGGTGTAATCCTTGAATAGTTCCTATGCTAGGATAAGGTTATCTTCAATATCTCTTCCACTGATGAATGATCCTTAGAATGATTAATTATAGGGATTAGGTTCTTTTTGAGTCTAACTGTATTTTCCTAATGATTTTATAAGTTGTGTTATAATAAGATATGGGATGACAATCTTACAAGGTGTTGGGGGCTTGTTTCTTAAGGATCAAGTATAAGAATATTTATTCAATTCATTTGACATTTTGTTATTCCCGGGAAATTTCTGTACACAATTAGTTACTCCATAACCTATGAAGTTTGAAGTCTATTGGAAGAAAGTTGCATTAAAACCATCTGGCCCTAGTGTTTTACCTAGTTTTAAGTTTTTTTAAAAAAGCATTTTTCACTTCCTCAACTATAACTTCTGCAGTCTACATAGTTACAATAAGAAGATTAATATAAGGATTGATGAATTGATGTAATGCTTCAACTATAGAGTCAATTGGCTTTTGGTACCTAGCATTGATTTTGTTGTTATTTTTGTGTACTAAAATGGAGTTGAAGAAGAATCCAGTACACTTATCTCCCTCTCTCAGCTAAGAAATCCTTGCTTTTTTTTGTTTTGCTTTAGATAGGAGTTATCTTCCAGTAAAGTTTTTATATACTTGTGTAGGGCCTATTGTTCTAATTTGTTCAGTCTAATATCTAATGGATTTTTTTTAGAGATCTTCTTTATAGGTTTTTAACAAATTTTTATTTATCTCCATTTATGCTTGTATTTTTAAGATTTTCTTTTTCTTCAGTTTCTTTAATTCATTCTTTAAGGTCCTGAGTCTGGTTATTAGTTAAAATGCATTATATCCTTGAACTAGAGTGTTCATAATTTCACTCACTAATTCTTTGAATCCTTCAACCTAGAACATAAAGTTATAAAATTTAAAGGGTGCTTTACCAGGTTAAAGTGTATTCATACCTTTAATTTCAGTTGTAGCATTGTCTGAGCATAATGGAGGATCAAATTCTACAAAGATTGAGGGAAATTTGAGAAGCAATTTCTTGTTGATTAATGCTTTATTAAGTTTTTTCCTTATAAAGTATGGTTTTAATTGTTTTTTTAATCTATGTGAAGTGAGATCCTGTAGAGTTTATGTATGTTACTTCAATATTGTTGATGAAGGAGCAAAACTCATTTCCTAAAATATTTTTGTTCACTCTTTAACCATCAGCTTCATTTGCATTCAGTAAGCAATTGAGGTCTTGAATCAAACCATTTGAAGTTCTAATTCAAGAAACATGCACAAAACATCACAAGCTTCTCCAACTGATACGGCAACAACCTAGAATCAAAGTCTAGATCACCTCCATTTCAATGATTGTTCCCAAACCTAAATTCAATCAATCTAACAAGACCCTTCACCCCCAAAA
>JAOTAX010000198.1:31339267-31351128 GCA_025629825.1 Erythroxylum guanchezii | reverse complement strand
AGCTTGTGCATAAATCTGAAATTGTTCCTTGAGCTTGTTGGAGTGTGACCTTGTAATTGGACCCATTGGCATCCTCAGGTCTCCATTGCCTTGGTGAGTTGCATCACCAACACAGGTGCAACATCAGATCATCACTTTTAATCTCAAATTCCAATATGATTCAACTAGAACTAGGCCAGGTCTCTTATAGTAATTTTTAGTACTATGTCTTAGGTTTCATATCCGATTGGAATCACCCAATTTGGAGATCCTTAGGCCAAGTTATAGTTAAAACAAGATGTTTGGTTCAAGTGATTTGAGAACTAAATACAGACATTCACTAAACATAATTCTTTCTGTTGTCATATTCATCCCTTAAATGCTTCCAAAATTGTTATCTACTCCATGGAAAGTCAAAAATCATCATTTATCTTACATAAATCTATCCCACTAATAAGCCCCAAAACTAGAAATTTAGGTTAGGAGCTTACCACTTTCTTTCAATCTTTTGGACAATTGAAGAACACTTAGCCTTAATTAAGCTCTCTTCAATTCATGCTCCACAACCCATCAAAAATCAGCTGCACCCTCCTTCTTCTCTCCTTGGCCAAAAACTTCACTCTTTCTTCTCTTCTTTTTCTTCTTTTGTTTCATTTTCACTTATATGTTGAAAGAATGAACCAAAATGTCTTAAGTTTTGCTTTTTATACTCATTTAGTAGATTACACATGTCACCTTCCTATTTGTCACCACTAATGACTCATCAAACACATGTCATCATCTCATTGGTCATCTGTAATGACTCATCAATCCACTAATATCATGAAAAGACCAAATTGTAATTAATTAGTACAAAAGACCAAATTGCTCTTTAATGCATTTAATTGACCAACCAATTAAATTAAATCTCAAAAATAATCCATAACTATCTTATTTTCAAATTGACCATGAAATACTCTAATTAGGGTCAATTCTTATTAATTGGTTGCTTAAAAAATTTATCGATGGGTTTAAAATCATTAATAACCATTACTTTCCAAAAAAAAGACATTTTAGTAATAAACTTTTAGAACTCCCAAAATCCATCCTATAAGACTAATTTTTAATCCGTTTCAGTATCATTAAACTCTAATACTTATTCCATATTTTTTTCATTATTTTGAGGTTGGGTCCCAAAAAATTCATATATTCATCTGAAAATATTATTCACCATACATGGAAATTTTTATTCAATTAAAGGAAAGTTTTGAGGTATTACAGTTCGCCTAAGCTTTTAATTTGTTTAATTGTAATTTTTACTTTCTTACTTATTGTTCGTTGACCTTTCAGGCAAGTTCATCAATTGGATTAGGAAGTCCATCACTGCCACTTCTTATTCTATTATAGTAAATGATGAACCAGCTAGATTGTTAAAAGCTAGTAGAGGACAAAACCAAAGTGATCCCCTAACACATTATTTATTTTCCGTCAGTATGGATATCTTCACTAGGCTAAATGAGCTTAATATCTTCAAAGAACCAAATTATAAGTAAAGCTATACGTACAATATGCTAGGCATTTTCAATCTATCATTTGTTGATGAATTTTTATTGTTCTATATCTCTACTTTCCATTATTCTTTTATTCAACATACTAGAGCTTTTGAAGTATATATCTAATTTTTCCTTCAATCTTAAGAGGAGTGCAAATGTAGAGCTATTAGTTATCTCTAAGGGACTTAAACTGTTGGATCCTATTTTCAGAACCCAACTCTTATTCTAATACCATAACTGTTGGGTCCCACTTTCGGAACCAACCTCTTCAGAATACCATAATACTTGAGCGTGGTTCCTTGTAGGGTTATTTCCATGAACCCTTATTAGGCATCATCCCACAAGGGTGGCGAGCCCACGACAATCAAACATCAAAATAAACTTATTACTTCATCTCAACCATTTTACAAGGAAGTCAATATGAACATACACAACCGAAACTACTTCAATCTCTCATTTCATTACTAAAGCAAAAGAGTTTGAAAAACTTTATTTACATACCAAAAGCCACACCATTGGATTATTACAAAATACAAAATAGCAAATTTGAAGAAATTCCATTAGGTTCTTGATCACTTGATCTGTTAGCTATCACCTGAAGATGGGACAGAAAGGAGGTGAGCTTAAAAGCTCGTGGCTGATAAGTTTATAATCGATAACAAGCAAGACCATTGAAAATTTTCATTTATCATAGAAAATTCTTATTGAATTCAAGAAAAGCATAGTTCTCAACCAAATCACAATAATACAAAGCATGTATGCATCAACTTGACAATTCATAGATGCAATGCACAACAAATGGCTCAAGGATCCCATAGAAACAGAATGGCGAAACCGAAGTTTACCCCATGAACAGAATGAGTCCATTTTCGGAGCTCATATGCCATAAGCGGGCAGCTAAGAGAAGGCTCTTGTCGACATGCACATGACAAACAGAATGGTTCCACTCTCGGCCAAGCAGAATCATATAATCATGCTAAAAAATACTTTCCATACATTTTCGTATTCTCATGCTTTTTCCTCTTTTTCTTTATACAAAATGTCATGACACATTTCAATGACATAATATGATCATACATCACAATACTTTTTTTTCCACATTCACAACAATTCAAATCCAGTCAATTAAACATATACACACATATAAGCAAATTCTTTAAATCATTTAAAAGCAATATATGCACATTTATGAAGTAATTGAAACCATTTTATTCTCTTGATTTATAAAAATATTAATGGCTTATTTCTCAATTATAAACATGTAACCCACCTTAATTTCCTTGCTTATAGACTTGCTAAAAAATGCCTCTTCTCTTGTTCCTCTTACCTCCTTTGATCCCTTTATACAATAACAAAAATCCTACTCAATAGGGTTTTCAATCGAAAGTCCCACAAAGCACAATTACTAAAATTGGTTCTAGCATACTTAAACCCATGCATTTTCTAAACTCCATAAACTAAAATTCTTCCAAGATCCAAAAGATTCAAAATTATCTTACCTTGATTGCTCACCAAATGAAGAGATCTTTGGTTCAAATGGAAGCTCTTCTCTTCCTCTACCTTTTTCCCTTCTTGAACAACCTCAAAATCTCTCTTGAAGGCTAACACAATTGAAACCCTAGCTTGTTTTTTCTTCTTTCTCTTCTTCTCTTCATATTTCTCTCTCTTCTTCATGACGCTCTCTCTTTTTCTCTTCAATTTTTGTTCTTCTCTCTTCTTAAAATGCAAGACCACAATTTCTTCTTCCTTTTATGCCCTTAACGAGTCCAAAAAGTCCATTTTACCATTCCTTATAGGATTATGTTCTTTTAACCTTAAGTGTCTTGCCAAAACCCTTGAACATTCCTATAACCTTAACACTTTCTTTCATAAAAAGTTCCCTTTGTCTTAAGTTTCTAATGATACCAAAATCAATCCATTTGGTTCAGAAATTTGAAAGTATTGCCCCAAACATTTTCGGACTGTTCTTATATTGAAATAATACACTATACTCAACTTCCATCCAGAAATTGGAAGTCTTAGACACTGAATTAAATTTTGATTTCTCATACCATTTGTAGCTTCATGTCTTTAGTTTATTTTGAAACCAGAATCATCTCATTCGGAGCTTTACAGATCAACCAATCATCAAAATACCAAGATATGTTTAGTAAAATATCCAATTCATACTCTTCCAATCGATACCCTTACTTTGCTTCAAACAATATTTTTCGAATCCCCACCAAATGCTATCAAATTCTATGGAGAGATAGATGTATGTGTTAAGAAACTATTAGTCCAAGAATCATTTCATTTTCAGGTCGGATAATAAGGTTATGGCCGAAATAATCAAACAAGGTTTTGTTCTCAATCATATTGAACCTATCTTGGGATAATTGACATAACTTCCACTAGAGATGTCAAATCAAGGTTATTCTTTGACAATTTGAAAGAAGACGTCAATATCTACAACTTTCATGAATATATTAAAAACCAATTCTATCATATGAAGGGCTAAAAGTGGACTAGATGAAACCAGACGAAGGGTCAGACGAATTGGGAAAATTGTCATAATTTTCCCTATAGATATCGGATTAAGGTGTTCTTCAGATGGTTTGAAAGAGGACTTCAAGATCTGCATTGACATGAAGATTTCAAAGACAAATTATATCATCTGAAGGGTCAAAATTGGACCAGACGATAAGGTCAGATGAAACCAGACAAATGGTCAGACGAATTGGGAAAATTGCCATAACTTTCTATATATATATCGGATTAAGGTGTTCTTTAGATAGTGTGAAAGAGGACTTCAAGATCTACAACTTTTATCAAGACGTAGAAGACAAATTTTATCATATTAAGGGTCAAAAATGGATCAGACGATAGTGCAGAGAAGAAGTATTGGTCAACATAAGAAGAAGCAGAAAGTCAACTATAGAAGAAGCGAAAAATCAACTATAGAAGAAGTAGAGGGTCAACCATAAAAGATACAAAAGGTCAACCATAGAAGAAGCAGATGGTCAAACATAGAAGAAGCAGATGGTCAAATATAGAAGAAGCAGATAGTCAAATGTAGAAGAAGAAGAAAGTCAACCATAGAAGAAGCAGATGGTCAAACATAGAAGAAGCAGATGGTTAAACATAGAAGAAGCAGAACGTCAACTGTAGAAGAAACAGATGGTCAACCATAGAAGAAGCAGATGGTCAAACATAGAAGAAGTAGAAGGTTAAACATAGAAGAGGCAGACGGTCAATCATAGAAGAAGCAGACGATCAAACATGAAGAAGCAGATGGTCAAACATAGAAGAAACAAAAAGTCAACCATAAAAGAAGCAAATGGTCACCATAGAAGAAGCAGATGGTCACACATAGAAGAAGCAGGTGATCAAACATAAAAGAAGCAGATGATCAACCATAGAAGAAGCAGACGGTCAACCATAGAAGAAGCATCTTCACCAGATGATATGATGTCATCACAGACGATATGACGTCATTACAGACGATACAACTATTTCATGTCATCATAGACGATACAACTATACTCTTGAACATCTCCACTTATAAAGACCATAACGTTCGACTCTAATGTTCAAAATTCTCATACTATATACCGTTGGAAAGATAAAAGAAAGACTTACAACTTTTTAGAAGATAACTTTGTCTAAATCTATCTAGATCTATCCAGAATTTCCCCTGAAATTAGACCACAAATTTTACATTTATCCACCAGTATACTGCACCTAGTTCTCAACTTCATGACAAATTTTGAGATTCTTAAAGACATAATTTAAATTTGACGTCTTCATAAGAAATGTAGCCATATGTTTCTAGTTTAATCCAAATTAAGAATCATCTCATTCGGATAACTAAAGAAAGAGTTGTAGCTAAAAAACTGAAGCATACTTAGTAAACATTTTCCAGATCAACCACCCATTTTGTTTCACAATGTTTCCTTAACACAACTCATAGCAAGATCACCTTTTCTACTTCCTTTACTCTTCATTCTCAACTCCATTTCAAATCAATATCATCTATAAATAAATTATAGTCCATGATTAATCATAAATAGTAATAACATAACATACACATATATATACATATCCTTCATCAACTTACTACACATATTCAACTTCATTTTTGCTTTCATTTTACTTCTAACTTTCACCTTAATTCTTCCCATTTTAAAATCTCTTATCCACCAAGAACACCAAAACAAAACATGATTCTATCCACATTTTTCATTCACTACTTTACTCTTGTCTATCATTTCTTATTCAAAAATTTTCATTCATTTGTTCTAACTTCTAAGAAAAGTTCGGGGTCTAACAATTCTCCCTCCCTTAATGAATTTCATTCTCAAAATTCTTACTTAAGAGATCAAACAATTGGAGGTAATGCAGTCTTATGTTTTCTTCAGTCTCCCAAGTAACTCTTTCACTCGAATAATTTCTTCCAAACTACTAATTTCAGTAAAAACGCTCGATTTAGTTGCTTATTCAAATATCTTACGATCCTAATTGGTTCCCCAATACATCTCGGGTTTCTTTCAATTTCCTAATTGACTTATATTTCTCGAATGATTTTCTCTATAGTAGTTATCTTTTCGGCATAATCACCTACATCATACTTCCATCGTGTTACTCTGATTCATCTCATGATTTTAGCTATAGGAATTATAGATTATCTCTTACACCATATCTATATATAGATCTCGAATGCACTTAAACACATTATTCACCAATGTAATCACATTGTCAACTAGGTGCTCCTAATAACTGGCCGATATAACCTTAAGGACTTCTCCATATATCACTATCATTCGTTTCACTTTCCATACGTACGTTCTTAATCAATTTAGAAGCATAAACGCATGGCTATCTTAACATTATGATATCGAATTCACTAACACAATCTTCTACCGGATCATAACTTTTATCACACCAATTAAACAATCATTTTCAATTCCAAGTTCAACCTTTCAATTCCTCTTTACTTGTACACCTTAAATCTTGTCATTTTCACCTATATCTCTATTTCTTTCCCAGTCGATTCATGAAAACCTTTTCACATTCATATCAATTCAAGTACATATCCACAACGAAATTTTGTTACCATACTTACTGACATAACCCCAAATACTGAATCGATGTCTAATATATCGGACTACGCCATATTTCTTATTTTCAAATAAAATTTTCCTTACCATACAGTCTATCAAGACACCATTCTTCTCACTAATTCTATTGGCCCAAACTCTTAATAATTGCTCTTGCGATTGACACATATCTCGAAAGTTGCCCATGTAAGATCCTAATTCTGGGCTCTGATACCACAACTGTTGGATCCCATTTTCGGAATCCAACTCTTGCTCTAATACCACAATTGTTGGGTCTTGTTTCGGAACCCAACCTCTTCAGAATACCATACTACTTGAGCATGGTTCCTTGTAGGGTTATTTCCATGAACCCTTATTAGGCATCATCCTATAAGGGTGGCGTGTTTACGATAGTCAAACATCAAAACAAACTTATTACATCAACTCAACCATTTTACAAGGAAGTCAATATGAATATACACAACTAAAACTACTTCAATCTCTCATTTCATTACTAAAGCAAACGAGTTTGAAAAACTTTATTTACATACCAAAAGCCACACCACTGACTTATTAGAAAATACAAAATAACAAATTTGAAGAAATTCCCTTAGACTCTTGATCACTTGATCTTTTAGCTATCACCTGAAGATGGGATAAAAGGGGGGGTGAGCTTGAAAGCTCGTAGGTAACAAGTTTATAATCGATAACAAGCAAGACCAGTGAAATTTGTCATTTATCGTAGAAAATTCTTATTGAATTCAAGAAAAACATATTTCTCAACCAAATCACAATAATACAAATTATGTATGCATCAACTTAACAATTCACATATGCAATGCACAACAAATGGCTCAAGGGTCCTATGGAAACAGAATGGAGAAACTGAAGTTTACCCCATGAATAGAATGAGTCCATTTTTGGAGCTCATATGCCACAAGTGGGCAGCCGGGAGAAGGCTCTTATCGACGTGCACGTGATGATGATAATGGTTCCACTCTGGCCCAAACAGAAGCACATAATCATGCTCAAAAATCATTTCTATACATTTTCATATTCTCATGCTTTTTCCTCTTTTTCTTTATACAAAATGTCATGTCACATTTCAATGACATAACATGATCATACATCATAATACTTTTTTTTTCACATTCACAACAATTCAAATCCAATCAATTAAACATATACACACATATGAGCAAATTCTTTAAATCATTTAAAAGTAATATATGCACATTTATGAAGTAATTGAAACCATTTTATTCTCTTGATTTGTAAAAACATTAATGGCTTATTTCTCAATTATAAACATGTAACCCTTCTTGATTTCCTTGCTTATAGACTTGCTCAAAAATGTCTCTTCTCTTGTTCCGCTTGCCTTTTTTGATCCCTTTATATAATAACAAAAATCCCACTTAATAGGGTTTTCAATCGAAAGTCCCACAAAGCACAATTACTAAAATTGGTTATAGTATACTTAAAACCATGCATTTTCTAAACTCCATGAACTAAAATCTTCTAAAGTCCAAAAGATTCAAAATGATCTTACCTTGATTGTTCACCAAATGAAGAGATCTTTGGCTCAAATGGAAGCTCTTCTCTTCCTCTACCTTTTTCCCTTCTTGAACAATCTCTTAGCTTGTTTTCTCTTCTTTCTCTCCTTCTTTTCTTCTCTTCATATTTCTCTCTCTTCTTCATGACACTCTCTCTTTTTCTCTTCAATTTTATTTCTTATCTCTTTTTAAATTGCAAGACCACAATTTCTTCTTCCTTTTATGCCCTTAATGAGTCCAAAAAGTCCATTTTACCCTTCCTTATAGGTTTATGTTCTTTTAACCTTAAGTGTCTTTCCAAAAAAAACCCTTGAACATTCCTATAACCTTAATAATTTCTTTCAAAAAAAGTTACCCTTGTCTTAAGATTCTAATGACACCAAAATCAATCCATTTGGTTCAAAAATTTGAAAGTATTGCCTCAAACATTTTCGGACTGTTCTTATATTGAAACAGTACACTATACTCAACTTCCATCTAGAAATTGGGAGTCTTAGAGACTGAATTAAATTTCTATTTCTTCATACCATTTGTAGCTCCATGTCTCTAGTTTTTGTTGAAACAAGAATCATCTCATTCGGAGCTTTAAAATCAAGAAATCATCAAAATACTGAAGTATATTCAGTAAAATATCCAATTCATACTCTCCAAATGATACCCTTACTTTGCTTCAAATAATGTTTTTCGAATCCCCACCAAATGCTATCAAATTCTATGTAGAGATAGAGAAATGTGTTAAGAAACTATTATTCTAAGAATTATTTCATTTTCAGGTCAGATAACAAGGTTATGGCCGAAAGAATCAAACAAGGATTTGTTCTCAATCATATTGAACCTATCGTGGGACAATTAACATAACGTTCACTAGAGATGTCGGATCAAGGTCATTCTTAGCCAATTTGAAATAAGACTTCAAGATCTACAACTTTCAGGAAGGCCTTAAAAACCAATTCTATCATTTGAAGAGTCGAAAAAGGACCAGAAGATAGGGTTAGACGAAACCAGCTGAAGGATCAGATGAATTGGGAAAATTGCTATTAATTTCCCTATAGATATCAGATTAAAGTGTTCTTTGGATGGTTTGAAAGAGGACTTCAAGAGCTACAATTGTCGTGAAGACCTTGAAGAAAATTATATTATATAAAGGGTCAAAAATGAACCAAACAATAAGGTCAGACTAAACCAGACGAAGGGTCAGACAAATTGGGAAAATTGCCATAACTTTCCCTATAGATATTGGATTAAGGTGTTCATTGGATGGTTTGAAAGAGGACTTCAAGATCTACAACTTTCATAAAGACCTAAGACAAATTCTATCATCTTAAGGGTCAAAAATGGGCCAGGCGATAGTGCACAGAAGAAGTTTCGGTCAACATAAGAAGAAGCAGAAAGAAGCAAATGGTCAAACATAGGAGAAGCAGATGATCAACCATAGAAGAAGCAGATGGTCAAACATAGAAGAAGTAGATGATCAAACATAGAAGAAGCAGAAGGTCAAACATAGAAGAAGCAGACGGTCAAATATAGAAGAAGCAGATGGTCAAACATAGAAGAAGCAGATAGTCAACTATCGAAGAAGGAGATGGTCAACCATAGAAGAAGCAGATGGTCAAACATAGAAGAAGCAGAGGGTCAAACATAGAAGAAGGAGATGGTCAAATATAGAAGAAGTAGATGGTCAAACATAGAAGAAGCAGATGGTCAAACATAGAAGAAGCAGATGATCAATCATAGAAGAAGCAGAGGGTCAACCATTGAAGAAGTAGACAGTCAGCCATAGAAGAAGCATCTTCACCAGACGATATGATGTCATCATAGACGATATGACGTCATCACATATGATATGACGTCATCACATACGATATGACGTCATCACATACGATACAACTATACTCTTGAACATCTCCACTTATAAAGACCATAACTTTTGACTCCATTGTCTAAAATTCTCATACTATATACCATTGGAAGGATAAAAGAAAGACCTACAATTTATAGAAGATAACTTTGTCTAAATCTATCTGGATCCATCCAGAATTTCCCTTGAAGTCAAAACATGAACTTTACATTCATCCACCAACGTACTGCACCCAGTTCTTAACTTAATGACAAATTTTGAGATTCTTAAAGATAGAATTTAAATTTGATGTCTTCATAAGAAATGTAGCCATATGTTTCTAATTTAATCCAAATCAAGAATTATCTCGTTCGGATATCTAGAGAAAGAGTTGTGGCTAAAAGACTGAAGCATACTCAGTGAACAATTTCCAGATCAACCACCCATTTTGTTTCACAATCTTTCCTTAAAACAACTTATACTAAGATCACTTTTTCCACTTCCTTCACTCCTCATTCTCAACTCCATTTCAAATCAATATCATCTATACATAAATTATAGTCCATGATTAATCATGAACACTAATAACAAAACATATATATATATATATATATATATACATATCCTTCATCAACTTACTACACATATTTAACTTCATTTTGCTTTCATTTTACTTCTTTCACCTTAATTCTTCCCATTTTAAAATCTCTTATCCACCAAAAACACTAAAGCAAAAAATGATTCTATCCACATTTTTCATTCACTACTTTACTCTTGTCTATCATTTCTTATTCAAAAATTTTCATTCATTTGTTCTAACTTCTAAGAAAAGTTCGGGGTCCAACATAAACTTTAAAAATTACCTTTCAAATATTTTGGGTTTCCTATCACTTCAAATAAGCTCCTTTATGCAGACTTCTATCCATTCATTGATTTATTCTACAAAAGTTTAAATAATTGGTGTAATAAAACACTATTAAATGGGTGAAGACTTTAACTTGTTATTTTGTTCTTTACAATAAACGTGTGTACTAGTTTTCCCACTTAGCTATTCTTAGGGGGTAGTGAAAACTATAGAAAATCTTATTAAAACTTTTATATGGATTTGTTATGATATCAATGCAAAAATTACTAAGGTGAAATGGATTGAGGTATGTTTACGTCAGGAGAATGGAGATCTTGGCATTCCCTTAACTAGACTTATGGTCAAAGCTTTTCTTTTGAAGAGACTTTGGAAATACAATATAGATAAGGAAAGCCAATGGGTGAAGTAAATACATTACTATTTTTTAAAAGGAGTAAAAATAAGGTCTTTGAACATCAACTCGTATACTTTCTGGCCCTTAAAACATATATTCCTTACTAAAAGTGAGGTGCAATCTTCCATCAAGCATATGATAAGTGATGACAGAGATACATTCTTTTAGTTTGACAATTGACCTAATATAAGACTATTTTAAAAATTAAGGGAATTCCAATCCCTCAAAACAATCATTCCATTAAATACTTAGGTTGTGGTTCTAATCAAGGATAATACATAAACTCGATTGGTTCATACCACTAAAGGATCTAAAGAAATCAAGGTGCATATGTCAAACTATGCACCTGTCTCCTCTATACTAAATACAATCTACTAGTTATAGGATAAGAAGCTACATTTCACTATTTACTCATGTAAAAAAATGCTATTATAAGGCAACCAAAGAAAATACCATTGGAAAAGCCTAGTATGAAATTCAAAGCTCATTCTATCTAGTGTATTTATCTTATAGCTAGCAGTGAAAAGGAAATAAGGCACCAAGGATTTATTTGTTAAGTCAAAATGACTTTACGTGTTTAATAATTTTGATGACAAACAAAAAGAGGATAAATGAAAAGCAGACGG
>JAOTAX010000198.1:31273042-31296099 GCA_025629825.1 Erythroxylum guanchezii | reverse complement strand
GAATGGAAAGAAGAAAAAGCATGAGAATATGAGATTGTGAATGATTGAATTGAGCATAAGATTTGATTGTGTTTGGGTGAAAGAGGAACCGTTTCGTAGTCATGTGCACGTCGACGTCAAGCCTTCTCCTGGCTGCCCTCTTGTGGCCCACGAGATCCGAAAAGTGGACTCGTTTCGTTCACAGAATAAACTTCAGTTTCTCTGTTTTGTTCCACGGGACCCTCGAGCCAATTGTGTGTGCATTTGCATTTTGATGTATTAAGATACAATGAAGTTGAGTATTATGCTTTGATGCAAAAATTTCATCAAATATGTTTAACGTGATGATGCATTGAATCATGATTTATGATGTTTGAATTGCTTGATAAGTTATGAATTTGAGAAATATGTGTTACATGGATTTTAATGTTAGTTTTACAAAGGAAATAACTATTTCAATGGTTTTTGCTTGTTTTTTAGTTATAAACGTGTTACCACGAGCTGTAAGCTCACCCCCTTTCATTCCCATCTCCAGGTGATGAGAAAGAGATCGAATGAAAGAAAGTCAAGGCATTCGTTTGATTATGCATCTTTGTATTTTAAGTTGGATTGATGTAAATAAGACTTTAGACATATGTTGAGAATTATGGGATTTTGTATTTTTTGTTGTATTTTGGATTTTTAATATTGATGATATAATGTGGCTTGGAATGCCATTAAAGTTTGTAAACATTTATCTTGTGATGTTAATGACATATGAATTGTGTATGGATGATATGAGTTGAGTTGATGAACTCTGAATATGAATTGTTGTTTTCTATATATATAAGTGAATTATTGAAAAGAAAGATAGGATTTTTGGTGAATGATGAGATGTTGTTGAATATAAGGAGTCATATGAATTGAGGTTGAGTGTTGGACAAATTCCAATTGGAAGTTGAATTGTTTTGAACGATGTTGTAATAGAGGAAGTAACGTTGGGATAAATGTCAAGTTTTTCATGAGGGTAAAATGTGTATTCTGATTTCCAAGGGAAAACTGGATCCATTTAGGTTGAATTAGACAAAGTCGTCTACACAAAAGTTGTAGATCATCTTTATAGCTTTCCAACGATATAAAGTATGCAATTTTTTGATATCGGAGTTGAAAGTATTCTCATTACAAGTTAGGATGTCGTAAAGGATGTGTATACCGAATAATTAGAGTATATGAAGTGATAACGGACTAGAAAGAGTTGAATTTGGCAAGATTATGAGTAAAAGTTATGATAGGATGGGTTTAGGATCCATTGGAGGGGTCTTGTAGAGTGGAACTTTTGTTACACCCGAAGGTTACATGGCCTACCCATATAAAATCACACAGCCCGTGTGTTTCTAGTGCAAGAGCACTGTTACACCTGAAGGTTACACACGGCCAGCCCGTGTTTGGTTACACGGTTTGTGTTTTTTGACCCTCTAAATGATAGAATTTCATTTTTAGGTCTTCATGAAAGTTGTATCCCTAGAAGTATACTTTTAAACCATCTAAAAATAAAGTCAATCCAACTTCCTTAGTGAGAGTTATGGCAATTGTGCCAAGGTATGTACAAGGTGAGTAAAAATATAAACATGTTGGATTCGTTTGGCCATAACTTCTTCGTCCGACATCTGATTGAGGTGATTCTTTAAGTGATAGATTCATAACGTGTTTTCTACCTTTTAATAAAAATTGATAGCCATTGGTATTGAATGAAAATGTTTGATTGATATAAAGTCAGGGGTCAGTTGGAAGAGCATGACTTGGTTATGAACATACTCTGGATTTTTAAGCATATCTTGTACTATAGAGCTCCGAATGAGGTGGCTCTTATTTCTAAATAAACTAGAGACTAAGAGCTTCGATTTTGAAGAAGTCAATTGTGATTATTGTGATTCCTCTGTGTGGCTTGCCCTTTATGGCTTGAGATGTTATGAGAATGGGGACGAAACGATGAGGGTTAAAGAGATTGGAAACCCGCTTACGCTTTTTGTTTCCGGTTCGATTGTTGGGCTTCGGAAATAGGGCTCAACATCTTGTGGTATCAGAGAAAGGGTTGGACTCTGGAATCAAGCGGTATCCAACAATATTTGTAAAACCATAAACTTTTCCTTTCACGTGTTTATAAAATTTCATTTCGCGTGAATGATGTTTCTGGGTGAGTGTAAATTTTATTTTCGCTAAAAGGTGAATTGTGGACCCGACCCTGAATGATTTGACAATACTTGAGACAAGTATTAAAGTCAAATGATGGTCAAAAAATATTGGAGTTGACTCGTATAGAAATGAACCAAAAATAAATTCGATCAGATGGATTTATGATAGATCAAGACTGACCTTGTTTTAAATTATCGTGGAGTAAATTGGAAGCAATTTTGGGTTGAAACATAAGGACATAAACTAAGTAAACCAAGAGTGAGAGAATCAACCATAGTTAAGGATATTTAAAGTAAATCGATCCAATTTATATGTTGACTTGTTTAGGTGTATTTAATAAGTGGACATGAAACTTCTACCGAACTGGACATATTTTTCTTAAGTCACTTAATTATGTTAGACAAGAAATAATACATGTACGTGTGAATGAGCCTTAAGTAGTAGCTGTCACGTACATGAAGAAGTTCTCATTATTTTGGAACAAGAATGCATGAAAATCTCATGCTGCCACGTTTATGAAGGAGTAGATGTGAGGGACATAAAATTAATTACATGTGAGACCAATACATAGTGTAGACGTGTGTCATTTTGGTGAGACAAAATCAAACAACTTGTTATATATAGGAGACAAGAATTGTCATGGATGATGTAAGGAGTTAATGGATTAATTAAACAAAGATGGTAAGGGCTAACATAATGGATAATTGTTGGAAACCAACCATACAACGTGTTGGACAACTCTTTTCAACATGTAACTTGTACAAAGATGATGAAGGAGCTAGTCCACCTTTATTCCACCGATGTTTTACTACTCCTTTGGACCAGAATTGATGATGAATAATTACAACTGCCCCCTTCATGCATAGATCTTCCAAGTTATTGCCTCTAGGAAATAATTTATGCATGGTGCTTAAGCTTCCAACCGTGGACAACATCTTCATCAACGCCAGCTACATGCAGGAAAAAAGATTGACAACACGTTACCACCTGATTTTGGTATGCTAAATCACTCTTGTCAATCCTCTTTAGCTATTCATATGAGTACTGAAGATGGTTACATGAATTCCCTTGCTAATTGTGTGAATGTTTAAGCTGATTGCACGGTTAAATGAAGAGAAAAACTACGTGGTAAATGGAGAGAAAAATAACATGTATATCCATATCTTATATATGTTGTTCAATAGTTATTAATTGGCAACATGTAGATACTATATATGTGGCCCAGTGGCTGTTTAATGGCAGCATGTATGTTGTACATAGTTTAATGGTTCAATGCAAGGAAGACAACATGTATACACTATGTACGTTATTTAAATGGAAAGAATACAACATGTATAAATTATGGATGTTGTTCAAAGGTTGTTTAATGTTTGAATGAAAAGCAAATAGAATTTTATTCTTACTAAATGTTAAGATTTTGGCTAAGCCCTTTTTCATAAAATTTGTAGAACAAGGTGATAAGTTATGGATGTACTTGGTAGGTTTTATGAAGCCTTCAAGAGTTTCCCTCATAGCTGAGTAAGACAATAAAGTTTTCTCATCACCATAGACTTATGACTAGTAAAGGAAAAACACCAAACACGTGAGGGTGGTTAATGATAAATGACAAATTATGAGTGTATCTTTAAATTGATTTTGTAAATATGGTTTTTACCTTATTATGAAAAGTATGTTATGAATAATTTCATTGGTGCTACTACTTGAATTTAAAAGTCAATCTTCATGAGATTTACATATGCTTTGATTAAGCATTGAATTAAGATTTGGATGCATTTGGAAGCCAATAAGATGTGCTCATGCTTTGAGTTGGCATTGGATTGAAATTTGCATATGCTTTAAATTGGCTTGGAAATGGATTTTGAATATGAATTGAATTGGTATTGAAATGAGGCACGCTCATGTATTAATTATGGTTTAGCCTATGGTACATCGTTAGGTCTTTATATATATGATTATATTGATTAGAGTATGTATTAATATGCATGGCAGTGTTTGGGAGGCGTCTGTCACTAATATGGGTGGTGTTGTGTCTGTCAGTATGTCCTGTAAGTCGCCCTCTGCACATATGGAGTATATATTATGCTAGCATTATGATGGGTAAGCAATTCAAAACCAGCTCCGTAACCACTGATTTATATGTAATGCTAGCACCGTTATAGGTTAACGATGTAGAACTAGCTTCATAACAATCGATATATAGAGGTCAACCAAGCACGGGTAAGTGATGTAGAACTAGCTTCGTGGCCTTACACTTAAGAGTATCAGATGGCAAAGAAAATTAGTGATAGGCTATGTTTTAAAAAGAAAGTTCTTGAAAGTATTGATTGCCTTCACTGTTTACTTTACAAGAAAAGAGGAACTTGATCTCAGAAAAATATGTATGTTTTGTTTTACAGGTGCATTGATCTTATGAAAAGAAAAGAATATGTTTTATAAGGGCATTGGTTATTACTTGAAAAGAAAATAGATTTTTTTATAGAGGTTAATGTTTGTATAAATGTTTTTAATGGAAACTAATAAAACTTAGTGAGCTCGTTTAGCTCACACTCTATTTTCTATTTTTAAATAAAACCTCCTAGATGCACGCTCAGGGGCTTCAGTAGTAGGGACTCCTCCTCCCGAGGAGTCAATTTCGTCATATGCTACCGTGTGGGCATTTTTTCCTTGTACATATTTTTAAGAACTATTGCATATCCTTAAACATGTTTTGGAATGTACATTTATGTAAAGAATGGATGTGTATAAAGGTTTTTAAATGAAATGCATGATTTTGTTTTAGCTTTTCAAAGTTTATTGATGTAACTATTTGAGATTGCATGTGAATGGATTTGAAGTCCATAATTTGTAGTTGAGAAATTGATGTGATAATAGAAGTATTTTGAACTTTTATAGGGACTTTAAAATTTTTAAGATGTCAAAATACAGCCGTTGTGCTGCCGAAATTTTTAATAAACTGAAAACAAAACTCCACTGTTTACATTTCTTATTGTTGAGTTGAAGCTTTTCCTTAACAAGGGAAATAGGTTTAGCTTTATGGGAACTTTCCAGCTAACTCTGATATCAACTAGAGAGCCACCATGGAGTTCCGGGCAGGTCGCCTAGTCATTACAAGATAGGGCATGTCAATATTGATCAACCAATATTTCAGAATAGTTAACTAATGCTATTGTTACTAACAATGATAATGGCTAATATATGTTTCCAATAACTATTTTAGTTGTTTTGAGTATATGTGAACACAAATTAGTTATAAAAAGATAGTGATTTCTCAATTGGAGTTTAAAGAGTGGACGTAGGCTATCACTTGTTTGAGTAAACCACTATAAACCAAAATTTCTATTTTTGGGTTGCTGAAGCCCTCAAAATGAATTCCAATTCATTAACTTCTTATAGTAGTTATGGAACTAAGCCTAATCCTAGAAAAACTAAAAACTAGTTTCTTAATTTCAATTGACAAAACAAAATTGGGGTTTGTGATTAATTTACTAACAAAGAATCAAAATAAACTAACTAAATATAAAGAGTTAGACATTAAATTGTACTTAACTACAATTTAAGGGAAATATCTCTTCCAATTGTAAATTTGATCACTGGTCTAAAAAGAATAATTTTCACAATTCAGGTAGTTAGTCCAAAACCTAATAAGATAGCCATAATAAGTCTTCAATTTTTCTAAATTAATTGGTTTAAACCCGACATTCTAACTAAAACTTGCCATAAATTTGATTGGGTATGATATCTTTCCATATCAATTAAATGATAACAATAAGCTTAGTGAAAAAGACAAAACTCTAAATTAAATAATTAAGATATCTACAACTATTCAATTTAGTTTTCTTGTTTCTCATAAATCGAATATGCAACTTTATAAATAACCTATTTGCTACTTATACTAATCCTTCATGACAATTTCGAATCATTGAATTCTTAGATAGCTATAGAATAATCATCATTAAATTAATTTGTTAGATTAATCAAAATTAATTATTATGAAATATAAGGACATAAAATAAGAAATATTTGAATTAAAATAAAATCTAGGTTTAGAACAAAACTTTACATGGTTACAACAAAAGTTTTGGATCTCCTTAAATCATAATATTTAGAATTAGCTACTTATGAATTTAGTTCCATCACTAAAAATAGAAAAAAAAGGATAAATGAAGAGAAAAAAAAGAAAACAAAAATAGGATAATTGAAAAAAGTGAAGGACATGTTTTTCCCTTCTCTCTCCTCCCAAAAACTAGCTTCCTTCTATTTTGCCAAGATCCTTATCTAAAAAAATCCAAATCCTTACATAATAGGGTTGAAAATATGTTTCCTAATTGAATTCAAACTCTTAGGATGAATCTGGCATTAGTTGTGATTTCACCTTATCTATTATAGTAATCTGCCCACTTTTTTCATAATTCATGATTTTGACCAATAATGCTCCAATTTGATCCAATCTCCACTTGACATCTCCTAAAATAAAATAAAATATAATTTTCTTATTTAAGCACCAAAATTAATCCAAAACAAAAGAGATAGATCCAATTAATATAATCAAATAACATCTCATCAAGGTTATTCTTACCTAGATTTCAGACCTAACTAATTAATAGTCCAATTTACTCTTTAATCAGACCTTCGAACCTAGATATTATAAAAATTCTATTAGATTAATTTATGAAAATGTTAAACTCAAATACACTTAATAATCTAGCATTATTCCCTTTTCCACTTTATCCTTAATTATAAAAATAATATCCTTACTAAACTAACCACCATAATTACTAAAATACCCTTAACTAATTAAAAGTCCTATTTTACCTTCATTCATTTCAATTAATACCAAAATGCCCTTCCTGGAAGTGAATTCCAAATTTATTCTTCACTCTTTTGTATTTCCTATTCCGCCCCTTTATGTAACTTAAAATTTCCAAAATTGCCATCTTCTTCACCCTCTCTTCTTCTTTCTCATTTTCCAGCCACATTTTCTCCATTTTTCCCCTTTCCATGACTTCATTTTTTCTCAAACAACCGCAACATGCAATCCAACTATAAAATAGTGTAGGATGATCAAAAATCACAAAAAAGATATAACATAGCAGTTGGAAATTTACCTAAGTGTTAAAGGATTTTGGGGTTGTTAATGTAACATACCACTTCCATAGAGCATATGCCCGAACATCCAAAGGATATTCGAGAACATACCCTATAAGAATGGCACGTTATAATAGTCATATTAACTTATTATGGCATCACACATAACACAAGTGTTCAAAATGATCAAATCTCCTCATTTCATTCATAAAATAAACTTACTTATATTGTACCGTTACAATTCATATCCAAGTATTTACATTACATAACATTTGAGAGTTTACAACTCCATACAAAATATTTAACATGAAATGAGAAGCTAAACAAACACATCCTAAATTCATATATCAGCTGACCAGACCTTTGAGCCATCCATTAATTCATCTCAATCATTCATATGATACATATAAAGTTATATTTATACAAATGCATATGTGACTCCATTTTCGTTTTACTTTGTTATGACCTAGTACCTATTTATTATCTCGTATCTGTTGTAGATACCGGGCTCATTTCATTTACTGTCCCATATCTGTTGTGGATACCGGGCTCATTATTAACTAAGACTATGGCTCTTTGTGCACAATTTCTGAGCATAAAGCTTTTTTTTTTCACGTTGGTCACTCCGGTCACAACTCCTTTATCTGATCATGTATATCAATGTAATGGAATGCATCAATTCACATAATATGCTATCAATACTTTTTTTTCAATGTGCTCATGTCATTTATCACATTCTTTGGACTTGAGTCCAGCATTCAACATTCAGTTGAGTACATATTTCATATTACACATGCAATTTGAAGCACTTCCAATACATTCCTGAATATCAAACTCCTTAGACCAACAATGTCCGAAATTATCATAATCACATAATTAACAATTCAATAATTGAAATTTAAACAAAAACAAATCAATCATAGTGAGAAACATCTAGGTTAACTCACAGTACGCTCCAGAAAAGCTATTGCCTTGATGATCCGGTAATGTCTGGATGTTGACGATTAACTTGTGCTTCTTTAGTCATGCAATACACACATATTTTACATATTACTAAGTTGATCAATCATATGATTATTCACTCATGCACATGTATATGTGTCATGTTCAATGCATGCTTAATTGACTTTCTGGGTATGTATTCATACACATAGATCTTGACTATTCAATTTGTGCTTATACACCCTAAGACCATTCAATTATTATAGCTTGTGTGCTACTATTTTACAATCAAGTTTATACCTTAAGTAAGCTTGATTTATTCCCATTTCATCATTCACACATTCAACAAACCTTTCTAGCAATATATCTTCACACAATTTCCCAATTTTCATTCATTCATACTTAGTATACGTTACTCATATCCTTTGGATCATATTTTCATTCATAAGAACACCTTTACTCTTATGACAATTCATAATTTCTAGATTTAGATACACTGATATCAAAACAATCCATTCTTTAAGTTATGTCATCATTTAACTACATAAACTTATCAAGCTTTTATCCAATTAATCAAGCAATAATCTAGGCTCATTCCTGTCCTTAATCAAGTCCAAATATACCAATTTAGAGTGAAATTTCTCAGCTGGTTCGACATATACACAAAGCTGAAATTAAAATTCTAGAATTTGTCATTAACATAGTTAATGTGTGTAACTTTACTACCTTCAATACTTCACGAATTTTACAAGCTTAGAGACATCACTAACACCTGAAATTTTCCAAATTTCATGTCTTTTAAGGTTACTTCATTTCAGGTTAATTTAACTTCCATATTGGTTGTACTAAGGCTTACAAAATCCTGCTCACTTATGTCATTAATAGTCACTTTTTACAAACACATCTACAACTCTAATTTTCCAGATTCAAGAACACTTCAATAACACTTATCTTTACCATGAATCCACCTTCATTTATACTTCAAATCTCAACCTAAATAATCCATTTAACAGTCTATAACCTACTATTTTCATGCATCAATAACAAAATAGAAAAGTAACCAATTCATTCATCACATTCTAGCACAACATCATCATCAATGCCACATGCATTCCATCCCAATTTAGTCATCATAAAATTTCTATTTCAACATAGCACAAAGATGAGAATTTCACTTACTTATTTAGCTCAAGTTCCACCTTAATGATCAAGCTAACTTAGCTCTCCATGCATGCAAAATCATACAAGTATAAGATGGAAGTAAAATGATTTCAGTAAAGGCAAAATGATGATAACATATTATAGCTATAACCTTTCATACCCTGGAATATGTCAATTGAGTGCAATTTTCCTAAATCAACATATATGTGTATTGCTTATGTCTTGAATGTTAATCTCCACAACTTCCTCCCAATTTTCTGCAAAACAAATATAAGGAGGGAACCTATGAGAGAAGTGTCACATACAGATGAAAGATGGTATATTAAGACACATTTGAGCTAGAAAAAGTGAAGAAAAAATGAAGAAGAAGATGGTTGTTTCATTGGTGTTTAATGTTTATTTCCAGATGTTTTCTTTTATACAACTTAATAGTTATGAGCTAGGCTTTTTTATTTTGTGGGCTTTACAGATGCCTCCCTCTTAAAGGAATTTCACCCTTAAAATTAAATTACACTCAAGAGGATCCAAATAAATGAGGATATTGACGTCAAACTTTGTCCTTTACCTCTCATGTCACCTCCCTTAGGGAACAATGATGACTCCACAAAACTAACACCATTGGAATCTCCCATCCCCCTAATTTCCTAATTTGTCTATCTAATATCTGCACTGGCTCTTCTTTATAACCTATGTGATTTGTAACTTCTATCTTAGGCCTCAATATAACATGACTAGGATCTGATCGGTACCATCTTAACATCATCACATGGAACATATCATGAATCTAGGACAACTCTGGTGCTAATGCTAATTTATAAGGATTCAGAATATCTCCCCATACAAAGAATGTCTTCAAATCCTAAGAGAACGTATATTCGCCACTAACTCTAGATCATAAGGGGATAACTCAACTCATATGATCTTAACTGACAAGAGGCATAGGCTTTACCTTTCCATGCTGCATCAATAGACACCCTAAACTTATACTCAAAGCATCAGTATATACCTCAAAACCTCCACTACTCGATGGTAGCATAAAAATTAGGTTATCAATCAATCTCCACTTAAGCTCCTCAAAACTCTTCTGACACTGATTGTTCCACTCAAATTGAACTCCTTTCTTCAAAAGTTTAGCTAACAGGCTAGTTATTATCGAAAGTTCTTTTACAAATCTCTGATAATACCTACTCCTTACTTTTGATATATTTCTAGGTGGCTCCCACTCCATAATTACCTTTACCTTAGTAGGATCAGGGATCACTCCTTCTCGAGACACCCCATGTCCAAGGAAAACTACCCGCTCCATCCAGAACTCACACTTACTCAACTTCACATACATTTATCTCTCCTTCAGAATCTGTACATTCCTCAAATGTTGCTCATGCTCTTCTTTACTCCTTGAATACACTAATATATCATTAGTGAACACTATCACAAAGCGATATAGATACTCTTGAAAAGTTTTGCTCATTAATGCCATGAATGTGGCTGATGCATTAGTCAAGCCGAAAGGCATCATAGGGAACTCATTGTGGCCATACTGAGTATGAGAAGTTGTCTTAGGAATACTTGACTCAGCTATCCTTAACTGCCAGTATCTTAATCTCAAGTCAAATTTGGAAAATATGATGACTCCCCTCAGCTAATCCAAAAGATCATCTATCTTCGGCAATGGGTACTTGTTCTTCACTATCACCATGTTTAGCTGTCGGTAATTCATGCACAGTCTCATATTACTGTCCTTTTTCTTCATAAACAACACTATTGCTCCTTAGGGTGATATGCTTGATCTAATAAAACCCTTTTCCAACAACTCCTCTAACTACCTTTTTAACTAATGCAACTCAATAGTAACCATCCTATAAGGTGCAATGGAAATTGTTGCAACTCTAGGTATAGTCTCAATGGTTAAATCCATCCTTCGTGAGGTGGTAAACCTGGTAAATCATTTTAAAATACCTCCGAAAATTCCCTTATCATAGGAATATCCTCTAATCCAGGACTTACCTCCCCTATGTCTATAATATGAGCTAGATATGCCTCACACCCATCCAATATCAACCGTTTAGTAGTAACAACTGAGGTCATACACAGGATAATGTTGCAAAAAGAGCCTCATAGTCTACCACTGACATATCCTTTGTTTGAACCAAACTCATGAACTCCATCTTCTTTCGATACGAACATATCCACATAGTGTATTTATCTCTAAACTCTTTCTGGAACTCTGGCCAAGTCATCTGTCATGTCTCATATGATCTCTTCATTGACTTTCACCAAGTGTGCATTGCCTTAGAATAGGGAAACAATGTACAAAAACATTCTTTCCAAGTTACACTCTAGACGGTCTAAAACCAACTCAATCTACTCCCACCATGCCTCAGCATCCTCAGGATCAGTAGTACCTCGAAACTCTATTGTACCCATCTTACAGATCCGCTTATAGTTGCGATCCACCTCAAAATCACCTTGGAATGGAGACGCAGTAATAACCTGCTCATTTGTGGTGGCATTGGCACCTCTCCTCCTACTCGATCATTTTTGGCATTCCACTGCTTAGGCACATTCAAAACACGAATCAAATTACCTGATTTCCCAGTCAACTCTGGGCCAACATTATCCCCTCCGAAAGTCATCATAGATAAGACAAGAACATATCATTAACGTTTTTTTTCTTAATACGTCCCTTGTAATATCCTAATTCAGTAATTGTACTGTGTAATGTGTTGTAAATGCATTTTATAAAGTATGCTCTATTTATGGTGTACTAGATTAATTTAAGCATTTAAATGTATTATTAAGGTTATAACAGAGATCATGGATACACCAGAGTGGTTTTGGACTTGACCGAAAATTTCTCAGAAAATTTTCGAAAACTCCGAAAAGCTACATAATGAGTCTGAATGAACTTTAAAAGCCTCAAAATGTACTTTGAGGATTTAGGTGATACTTTTCAATGAAATCCGGATGATTTTTGGATGAATAGTGAATATAAGTGAATAATATTTTTGGATGAATACTGAATTCGCTTGAATAGTGATTTTGGGGACCCAACCCCAAAAATTTGAACATACCCGGAATAGGTATTAGAGTTTAATGATACTAAAATGGTTCGAAAATAAGTTCAATCGGATAAATTTCGAAAGTCCCGAAAGTTTAGGGTTAAAATGCCCTTTTTGGAAAATAATGAGTATTAAGGATTTTAAACCCATTGAAATTTTTTTAAAGCATCCAATCAATAAGTATTGACCCTAATTTGAGTATTTTAGGGTCAATTTGATGATATGATGGTTGTGGAATTTTTTCAGAATTTAATTCAGTTAGTTGGTGAATTAAATGCATTAAAGGGCAATTTCGTCTTTTTGTATTTGTTAAAGGGCAATTTTGTATTTTAAAAAGAATTTAGTGGAATGATGAGTCATTTGAAGAGAACCAATCAAATGTTGACAAGTGGCATGGGTAAAAGTGTAAATATGAGACATTTTGGTAAAGTTGCAATTATAAGATGTTATTAAGGATAAAGGTGTAATTATAATGGAAATGGGCAAAAAATTGTAATTCAACAAAGCCTTTGCCTTCTTTAAATGTTGGTGGCTGGCCATAGATGAGAGAATCAGAGATAAAGAGAGAAAAAGAAAAGAAAAGAAAAGAAAAAGGAGAAGAGAGAGCTTCAGCTATGGCTATGGAGGATTGATCCAAACCAATTTTCATGCTCTTCTACCTCAAATCAAGCATCTAACAAGAATTCATAGCTATACAAGTGAAGACGAAGAAGAAAATGGGTAGGTTTTATTGCATTGGAAGAAATTGGGAGAAGAAAATCACGTGAATCAAGTGTATGGAACCTTGGTCAAACTTGGTAAAAGGTGAGATCTATTGCCAAAAGTGTTTTATTTTATCATTTGATGATTTGAGAATAATGAATGACATTAGGAAGTTAGTTTAATGATGAAAGAATGAAAGAAAAACTACATAAATGATTAGATGAGTTTTCAACCAAGGTAAGGGTTTTTAACGAGTTATGATCAAAGATTCTATTTTGATTTTTTATGATGTTCATATCATTATTTTGATGCTAATGAAGTAAAGAAATGAAAATAATTGATTTGGAATTGGTTTTGTTTGAAATTCGGCCTATAGTACTTGATTTTGTTCAAAAAATTGTTAATGAAATTTTATGGCTTAAATTTGTGTATTGAAATGTCACAGGAGTGAATTTGGATTGGTTTCAAGTGTTAGAAATCAAATGAAATTGAATTGGAAGAGTTTAATGTATAATATGTTAAGTTTAGCCTTAAGTGCATTTTTAGTATAAAAATATGGTTATGTAATAACCATGTGAATGTGATTAAGGATGTGGAGTGTATGTGGAAAGTAATAAAGTTGACATGGTTTCTGGTATATTTAATTGAAAAATGTATTAAGGAGTTGAATGTATTGGCATTAGTTTTTTAGATCGAAAACAAAGCCAACTGAAGGGTTTCGAAGTGGTGAAAAGGAAACTTGCAAGTTGTGAATGTATTTTAACTGTTTTATATGATTAATTCTTAGTAAAAGAATTGATGACATGTGGGTGTTCTTTACATTGAGTTTATGCAAATGGTTTTCAATTAATTATGAAATGAATATTTATACTGAGTTTTATGCAAATGATATTTTACAAGTGAATATTGCTAGCATAAGTGTATGCTTTGGCAATAAATGAGTTTTAAATTGAAAGTTAAATTTTATATTATTGGGAGTATAATTGAAATAATTCAATTATATCCTCCCATGCTTAATTTAGAAAATAAGATGAGTCATAAATTTAAGAGCTACTTTTGCTTATGGTACATCGCTAGGCTTTATACATGTTATTATACCGGTATATTTATAATGATTAACCTATTATGGGTAAGTGATGTAGGGCTAGCTCTGTAAGTAGTGGTTAACTAGTCACGGGTAAGCGATGTAGAGCTAGCTCTGTGACTTGTTACAGGTAAGCAATGCAGAACCAGCTCCATAAATAGTGGTTAACCAGTCACCGGTAATCGATACAGAACCAGCTCCGTGACTTTATGCCTAGTGTACCATGTGGTAAAGAAACTTGTGGTGAGTTATGTTGAGTAAGGAAAGTCATGAAAATAGTAATGCTACCACTATTTATGTTAAAAGTGATTTGAGAGGAACTGTATGGTAACAATGCTAGTGGTTGGCTTATTTTTCAGTATTAAAGTTTTCAAAAAACTTATTGCCACCACTGTTTATTAATTAAGGAAAATGGGAAATGGAAACTTTTATATGATGAGTTTAATTTCGAAAAGCATTTCGAAATAGTTTTTCAAAAAAAATTAAAATTGTGTTTTACGAAATGTTATGTTATTATCATATTTGATGATGCATGAATAAATTGTTTTGGAAAATGTTTTACCATGAGCTTTATGATTGCATAGAATATTGCAGTTATTTTGTTATGAAAAGTTCAATATTCTTGTAAACTGATTACATTCACTGAGCTTGTTTAGCTCACCCTTATTTTTATGTTTTTAAACAAAACGCCCCAGGTATGCATACAAGTGCTGCAGTAATTGAGACTTCGCCTCAAGATTAGTTGTATTCTCAGGTGCTACTGTGCTTTTTTTCATTTTTCTATGTACATTTGTGTAAAGAATGTATGTTTATAAAAGCTTTTAAATGACATACATGAATATGTTTTAGCTTTTAAAAGTTTACTGTAGTGACTGTTGAGAATTATTTGTTTGGGTTGCCTATGAATGAACTTAAAGTATAAAATTTGTAGTTGAGAAATTGGTGTGAATATAGAAGTGTTTTCAAATTTTACAGGGCTTTTAAAAATTTTGGGAATGTCAAAATGCAATCATTATGCTGCCGAAATTTCAATAAAATGATAGAAAAAAGAAAGTTCCCACTATTTTTTGTACTTTTAATTATTAAAGTATAAAAGGTGTTAAATAATTGAACGTCTTGGCTTTGTGGGAACCCTTTGATTGAGTCAAATATTGATTGGAGGGTTATCGTGGCGTCATCGGGAGGCCTCCATTAGGGTTCCAGAAGGGGAACTCTGGGATGGGTCCTTTTAGGTGGTATCAGAGCCTACTTTGAAATAGGGTTGTCTCCATACGTGTTAATTCTGTAATGTATTTTTACGTTGTTTTTGTCTCTATACGTGTTAATTCCGTAATGAGTGTTATATAGTTTATCTTTGAGTTCATAGCATAATACACCGACAAAATCTCAGGGGTCCCAAAGCCACACTAGCAACTCCATCATTTGAAGTACCTGCAACTTAGGAGGCCGAACACAAGGATGGTTCAGTAAATGTTTTTCTTTATGAATCAACCCCGTTTAGAATAGTTAAGACTGACAAAATTGCCAGTGGAATATCAGGGGTCCCAAAGCCACACTCACAACTCCATCATTTGAAGTACCTTCAACTTGGGAGGCCGAACACAAGGATGGTTCAGTAAATGTTTTTCTTTATGAATCAACCCCATTCAGAATAGTTAAGACTGACAAAATTGCCAGTGGAATATTGTTTTTACTTTGATTGAACAATATAGATATGGACAGTGACGATGCGCTAGCCGTAGGAGGCCTTAATAGTGTCAGCAAGTTTGATTTAGCGTATTTGTAAGTTAGGTGTAAAACATTTTGATAAAAGTAGAGACCCCAAAAGTTCCCTAATTTGGTTGGAACGAGATAAGAATAATAAATTTAGATGGCTTGGTGATAGAAGGATAAGATGAGAACTATCGTACAGTCAGAGGTTAGTCAAACCACCTACAGTGTCTAGAGACTCTTGAAACACTAGGAGCTCAATGCCAAGGTGTTGCTAATGTGGAAGGAGATCACCTGCATAGGCTAGGGTAATTACAGTAACCCAATAGGATGCTAAAGATACATTCAATATGGTGATAGGTACTGGTAGTGATGAATATATTGAGATCAATCCCAGAACTATGAACTCGTATGTGCTAAAAGATTTCGTCCGATAGATTAGTGTGAAGTTATAGCTTTTATAGTGCCATTTGATAATAACTACTTTTGCTAAAGCTATGCGAGTAGTGTAGAATGTTCACAGAGGTAGTTACATAGTACTTAGAATTAGAAGCTCTCTAATGAGTTGATCTTATTAGACATCCATGACTATGAATTCATACCAGGAAGGAAATTGACTAATAGTATGTTCTATCAATGTGGATTGTTTATAAAGGAAATTAGGATTGGTATACAAAGGCAGTTAGTTAAGTATTCAACAGAAAATGTAGAATGCTCCCATCTCTTAGCATATCGGCCATGATAGATAAAAAAGTACTAAGAAATTACTATACAAGTTATTTAGTTCTATGACGCAATAATTATAGAAGCTTATAAGGTTATTTAACATTTTAATACAGGAAAAGTAATTTGTGAATATATCTGGAGGATGAAGTTGCTTATTAGGGTTGAATTCATTAAGGATTAATTATTGATACAAGTAATTGGTGACTGAATTTTGATATGTTTAAATGTTATGAACTTATAGAGTGATTGATTAATCAATTTTAGAATGAAATTTTATTTTTAAGGTCAAATCAGTTTTAATTATACAGTGATTTGTGGATTCGTACCAAGTAATGTTATGTATGACATTGTGATGGAATCTTCAATCAAGATTGATGATTGAACAATATTTTTTAGAGTAATGATCAGTTTGATATAAGCTTCCAATTATGTGTTTAGAATATCGATTGTAAGTATGGAACATTCATTATTTTAAGTTCATTTTGATGCAAGTCAATTGTGCTATTTCTTGAAAATCAGATGAGTGCAAATGGATGGTTTCATGTATAGTTAAGTTAGCAAAGTTGTGTCTAAACTGATTATTGGAGAGAAAGTAAAAGTACTGATTTCAACAAAGCAGTTTCAAATGGAGATAAGTTGCAAATTCCAAGGGCATTCTATTAAAAGGTAACATTACGTTGGTGCTAAGTCAGGAATTGTGTGTACTAGTCATGGCTACACTTAAGAAAGAACTTCTAGATTAAGTCACTCACCAATATGTACTATGCATCTGAGGAACACAAAAAGGCATTATACCTTGAAAGTGCATTAAGATAAAAAGGTATGAAAAGGGGGATAACAAAATATATGTTTAAATGCTTATTAAATCAACAAGTCAAGGTTGAGAGCCAAAGAACAAAAAAATTGCTCAGCCACTCCCTATTTAGGAAGGGAAATGGAAGCATATTATGAAGAATTTTATGGTAGCAATTTCGCGAAACCTAAGCGGATATGATAGTATATGGGAGATAAAGAATAAAAAAAAGCCCATTTCCTAACCATCCAAGGTAGGAATCCTTTTGATAGATTAATCAAGTTGTAAGTGATTGGAAGTATATAGTTACGTAGAGTGCTAGTATATGATGACGAGATGGATAAAAGAAAATTAGTTGGGCTAAACTAGTTCTGATAACCCCAACTAAGTTCAAAAGTATGCAGGGGAAAGTGATAGTACCTAAAATTGACTGCAGAGCTTAGTTTGGAAATGAAGGAAGAATTTAAAGTTAAAGTTAAAAAAATATCAAAGAATTTTTGCAAATATCATCATAGAAAGGAATAATTTGTTTTAGACAATGTGACAAGTTAAGCCAACAATATGTTGGTCCCTATGAAGTGATTGACAGAGTGCAAGCACAAAGAGTGGATATGAAGTCAAAAGCCATATTTTTTAGATGACTATATTTGTTTAAAATTTCGAGGAATAAATTTCTATAAGGACGGAGAATTTGTAACATCTTAGTTCGGTAATTGTACTGTGTAATGTGTTGTACATGCATTTTATAGAGTATGCTCTATTTGTGACGTCCTAGAGTAATTTAAGCGTTAAATGTATTATTGATGTTATAACAGAGATCATGGATAGACCAGAGATAGTTCTAGACTCCGAAAAATTCTTCGAAAAATTTCAAAAAATTCAAATAGTTACAGAATGAGTCTGAACGAACTTTAAAAGCCTTAAAATGTACTTTGAGGATTTGGGTGGTACTTTTCAATAAAATCAGGATGATTTTTGGATGAATAGTGAATCCAAGTGAGTAGTACTTTTGGATGAATAGTGAATCGGTTTGAATAGTGATTTTAGGGACCCAACCTAAAAAATTTGAAACATACCCGAAATAGGTATTAGAGTTTAATGATACTAAAACAGTTACAAAATAAGTCCGATCAAATGAATTTCAAAAGTTCCGAAAGTTTAGGGTTAGAATGCCCATTTTGGAAAATAATGCGTAATGAGGATTTTAAACCTATTAGAAATTATTTTAAAGTATCCAATCAATAAGTATTGACCCTAATTCGAGCATTTTATGGTCAATTTAATGATAAAACAGTTGTGGAATATTTTCAGATTTTAATTCAGTTAGTTGGTGAATTAAATGCATTAAAGAGCAATTTAGTCTTTTTGTATTCATTAAAGGGCAATTTGGTATTTTAAAAAGAAGTTAGTGGAATAATGATTTATTATAAGAGAACCAATTAAATGATGACAAGTGGCATGAGTAAAAGTGTAAATATGAGACATTTTGGTAAAGTTGTAATTATAAGATGTTATTAAAGATAAAGGTGTAATTATAATGGAAATGGGGGCAAAATTGTAATTCAACAAAGCCTTCATTTTCTTTAAACGTTGGTGGCTGGTCATAGATTAGAGAATAAGAGAGAGAGAAAAAAAAAAGAAAGAAAATAAAAGAGAAAGGAGAAGAGAGAGGTTCGGCTATGACTATGGAGGAGTGATCCAAACCAATTTTCACGCTCTTCTAGCTCCAGTCAAGCATATAACAAGATTTCATAGCCATCCAAGTGAAGAGGAAGAAGAAAATGGGTAGGTTTTATTGCATTGGAAGCAATTGGGTGAATAAAATCATGTGAATCAAGTGTTTGGAACCTTGGTCAAACTTGATCAAAGGTGACATCTATTGCCAAAAGTGTTTTATTTTGTCGTTTGATGATTTGAGATTAATGAATGACATTAGGAAGTTAGTTCAATGATGAAAGAATGAAAGAAGAACCATGGAAACGATTAGATGAGTTTTTGGCCAAGGTTAGGGTTGTTAACGTGTTATGATCGAAAATTCTATTTTGATTTTTTACGACGTTTATAGCATTATTTTGATGCTAATGAAGTAAAGAAATGAACAATAATTGATTTGGAATTGGTTTTGGTTGAAATATGGCCTAGAGTGCCTGATTTTGTAAAAAAAAACTGTTAATGAAATTTTATGGCTTAAATGTGTGTATTAAAATGTCATGGGAGTGAATTTGGATTAGTTTTAAGTGATAGCAATCAAATGAAATTGAATTGGAAGAGTTTAATGTATAATATGTTAAGTTTAGCCTTAAGGGCATTTTTAGTATAAAAATATGGTTATGAAGTAATAACCATGTGAATATGATTAAGGATGTGGAGTATGTGTAGAAAGTAATGATGTTGACATGGTTTATGGTATATTTTATTGAAAAATGTATTAAGGAGTTGAATGTATTGGTATTAATTTCTTGGATCGAGAAATGAAGCCAACTAAAGGGTTTTAAAGTGGTGAAAAGGAAACTAGCAAGTTGTGAGTGTATTTTAACTGTTTTTATATGACTTAATTCTTTGTACAAGAATTGATGACATGTGAGTGTTATTTAAATTGAGTTTATGTAAATGGTTTTCATTTGATTATGAAATGAATATTTATACTGAGTTTTATGCAAATGATATTTTACAAGTGAATATTGCTAGCATAAGTGTATGCTTTGGCAATATATGAGTTTTAAATTGAAAGTTAAATTTTATCTGATTGGGAGTTACATTGAAATAATTCAATTATGAATCCTCCCATACTTAATTTAGAAAATAAGATGGGTCATAAATGTAAGAGCTATTTTTTCCTATGGTACACCACTAGGCTTTATACATGTTATTATACTGGTATATTTATAACGATTAACCTATTACAGCGATGTAGAACCAGCTCCTTCCCTTCGAATCTAAGGCTCAATGATGGATCTAGGCGCTTTCCAGAGGCGAAGATTGATATCACCTAGCCCCGGATGGACCATACTCAACCTTTCGTCAAGTGGTTAGCTTTTGCCCATAGCTCAGATTGATATTGAAAAGGTGGTTGGACCTATGCCTACTATGTTTATGAGGAAGTTGGGCTCCTACATTTTAATTCACCGGATAGTGTTAAACAGTCACGGGTAAGCGATATAGAACTAGCTCCGTGACTTGTTACGAGTAAGCGATGCAGAACCAGCTCCGTAAATAGTGGTTAACAAGTCACCGGTAAGTGATGCAGAACTAGCTCCATGACTTTATGCCTAGTGTACTGTATGGTAAAGAAACTTGTGGTGGGTCATGTTAAGTAAGAAAAATAATGAAAATAGTAGTGCTGCCACTATTTATGTTAAAAGTGATTTGAGAGGTATCGTATGCTACCAATGCTAGTGGTTGACTTATTTTTCAGTATTAAAGTTTTCAGAAAACTTATTGCCACCACTGTTTATTAATTAAGGAAAATGAAAATGAAAACTTTTATATGATGAGTTTAATTTCAAAAAGTATTTCGAAATAGGTTTTCAAAAAAAATTGAAATTATGTTTTACGAAATGTTATGTTATTACCAAATTTGATGATGCACGAATAAATTGTTACAGAAAATGTTTTATCACGAGCTTTATGATTGTATGGAATATTGTAGTTATATTGTCATGAAAAATTCAATTTTCTTATAAACTGATTACACTCATTAAGCTCACCCTTATTTTTATGTTTTTAAACAAACCACCTAAGGTATGCGTACAAGTGCTATAGTAATTGAGACTCCGCCTTAAGATTAGTTGTATTATCGGGTGCTATTGTACTTGTGTCATTTTGCTATATACATTTGTGTAAAGAATGGATGTTTATAAAAGCTTTTAAATGAAATGCATGAATATGTTTTAGCTTTTAAAATTTATTGTAGTGACTGTTGAGAATTATTTATTTGGGTTGCTTGTGGGTGGACTTAAAGTCCAAAATTTGTAGTTGAGAAATTGATGTGAATATAAAAGTGTTTTCAAATTTTATAGGGCTTTTAAAAATTTTGGGACTATCATAATCCAGTTATTATGCTGCCGAAATTTTTGATAAAATGATAGAAAAAAGAAAGTTCCCATAATTTTCTGCGCTTTTAATTATTAAAGTATAAAAGGTTATAGTTGAACGACTTAGCTTTGCGAGAACCTTTTGGTTGAGTCAGATATTGATTAGAGGGCTACCATGGGGTCGCCTGGAGGCCTTCACTCTGGTTAAAAAAGGGGAACTCTAGGGTGGTTCCTTTCATCCCTAGAAATGTAATCTCGGTCTGATACCACCAAATGAGATGCTTCCAAAAATTCTTAAAGCATAATTAACCAAATCGTACCCAAAACATAATATTAATTACTAACATCATCGTTGTCTCTAAAAGAGAGATGTTCGTGTAACACCCAGTATCTAGTTTACTCGGTACACCGAAATAAATCAGTATTTGAGATTGATGTCATTAAAATTCACAGAATAATGAATAATAATTTTAGTGACATCAAATTAATGATGTATGATATATTTTTTAGTGGTCATAGGAAGTTATTCGGACAGATGTTTAAAAACTAGATCAAGAATGACATTTTTGTAAATAAGTGGACTTAAGGAGTATATAAGAAGCTTAATGCACTAAAGACAAAAGCTTTGTCTTCTTCCTCTCCCTCATTCACGACACTCACCTCCATTGGAGCTCCTCTCAAGCTTTTTCAATTTTTGTAACAAGAAGAGGAAGGAGATTCAAGCCATTTGGGTAGGAGAAAAAGGTAAGCCTCCATTCTAATGCTTAGTTCCACCCATTAAAGCTTAGTTTTTCTCTTCTTTGTGAAACCCACTTAATGGAAGGTGATGGGTTTGATGATTTGAATGATGGGTTTTTGTTCTTGGATGTCTAATGACACTTTTACATGAAGAAATTTCGTATTTATGGTGATTGGAGGGTTAAATCAAAACCTAGGGTTTTGAAGGTTAAGCTGTCATGGAGACAGATTCATGGCTCTCTTTGTACATTTGTTTTGAGCTATTTAACGTGTGAATCTGGAGAAACTCAAAACATAGAAGTTGTATATCCAGATGTCTACTATCTCCATGAATTTTTCCACGATTTGAGGGTGAGCCGAATAAGAGTTATAGGCCCCGAATTGGTACTGGTTCAGAATACCAGCGAGATTGAAATGAGAACTGAAAGTTAATTATTTGAAGACCTTAGGGTTAGAATTAGATGATGAGTTCTTCTTAAGAAATGCTAAAAAATGTGTCCCCTAAATTCTGTAGAAAGGGCACCTTAATTGGATGAGAAATGAATGAGTTATAAGGTTTTGAGTTGGGAAAGGTCCAACTCATGACTGCATGCATGTTAAGGCTGATTGTAAATGGGAGATTTGGATCTCCTTCATGACCGAATTAGAACGTGGTCATAAAAGAAGAAATGTGAGTTTATGTGTTAACTAGAGGTCTGGAAAGTTTGAACAACATTGGACCTATGTATAAGAAGTTATGCCTTCACGAATGAGACCTATGCTGTTGGTTTAAGAATAAAAATAGAATTTGTGATGATATGTATTAAGAAATGAGGTTTGTATGAGAATGACTAATGAGGGTATATGTATTTTCATGCATGTTACCCAAT
>JAOTAX010000198.1:31230197-31257460 GCA_025629825.1 Erythroxylum guanchezii | reverse complement strand
ATCCGACGTCAACATCAGCTTCTTTTCTAACTCTTGTATAGTGTTCTTCATGGAAAGATTCTCTTCCTTCAATCTTTCATTCTTGCTACACTTTTTCATCCATTTTTCATACATAGATTTGTAATCCTCGTAAATATTCTCTTTTTATCATCTAGGCCACTTCCATTGCTGTCATAATCTGATATTGGATCTTGAGCTGGATTGTTTTCGAAATTTTCCAAATTACTCATTTTTCGTCTTCAGTTACTTCCTTCTCGGCTACTATTAAACAAATAACTGGACTTTTGCTGTACAAAGTAACTAACGCATTACTATTCACAACTTCTTCTTCACTTCCGGATTCAATACCACTCCAAGTGCTTGAATATGATTTCCCTTTTCTCTTCTTCAAGATGTCAGCACACTCTGCTTGAACATGTCCGAAGTCTTGACACTCATGGCATTGAATTCTCTTTTCCTTCTGTTCACCCTTTTGTGTCTTGACTTGTTTTCTTGAATTGTTAATCGATAAACTTCTGCCATATTGTTTAAAGTCGGATCTATCCTTCATTCTTTTCAGCCATTTACCAAAATTTCATGTGAGTAGTACCAAGTCTTATTTTTCATCTGATTCATCTTCCGCATCATTCACATTTTTCTCAATTTCCACCTGTAGTGCCTCTCTTGTAGCCACGTTCGCGAAACTAGGATCTACACCAACTTGCTACCAAGTTCTGAATCGGTGACCTTTCTCTGATACAAATGGAAAAACTCGAAGGGGGTTAATTGTTTCGCAAACTTTCCGCAAACTTATTTGGCACCAACAAAATAAAAACAAGCAAAAACAAAATAACAAATAATACCAGAAATTTGGTAACACAATTCAGTACACCTTGCCTACGTCTGCAGGCCCTCACTTAGCTTAATAACTTTCACCGAAGTATAATAGATTTACCCAAGGTTTTACTGAGCCGACACCACTCAACCCTTGATACTATCTCTTAACCTCACTTCCTGTAAAAGAATTTCACACCCAATAGTACGACCGCCTCGTACTAAACTCAACAGAGAATTTTTCACACACTGTTTGATAATAAAGACAATTAATCGAACAACACAAGTGATTCAAATAACTAGAAACAAAAACGATAATACTTAAGATAGAAAAGAAGGCAACTTCCTAATCAGTTCAGCTCTACTGAAATAAATCTGAAGTCAATGCAACAATAATGAGCTGATTCAGATAAACACCAACAAAAGCCACAGCTCTGAAAAATTCCAGAAATGTTATCTTTAAGAAGATCCAAAAAAATCAAAAGCTCACGCCCACTGCTTGGTTTCTTATCTAACGCCCATGTTGCATTTCTTGTCTAATGCCCACGATATTTTTCAATTCACAAAAGCATGCACATGTAGCTATGTTTTTCAGTAACAATTAACCCACGCACCTTCACATAAGATCAACTTTGTTGCTGGGATAAAGATGTAGATTGAATCTAAGATAGAGACGTGCATACCACACTTCAAGCAAGAAGGATTTCACTTCAGCCACATTGTCCCAATTACCAACACGCACTCCACTTTTATGACACACACTCACATCAATAGATATCAACAACGTGAGTCACAAGATGGAGCAAACACCCAAATAGTAAGATACGTTCTTCAGCTATATCTAATCACATACGTCGCACACACACCACTTGCTTTTTTAACACCCACTACACACACGTCTCTCTTACTTTATATGCCCAATGTAGTATCTATTTTATTAGACAACTAGCTCACATAAAACTATATCCCACACATACGCACTCAACTTTTTACTGCACACGCACACCCTTCAGTGTTCAACCCACATAAGAAACACACTCAAGAAAAGAGTTCTACATCAACCACTCAACATCAACGTCTCAGAAACAAATATGCAATTACGTCTTCCTTCTGTTTTTATAAAGATAACTAGCAAGAGCCCTTTTGCGCAACAACCACTTCACTGTTTATTCTATTCACAAAAATCCAGCAGTAAAATAATTTCAATATCAACATGATAATAGACTTCAAAATAGGACAGGATTCCTTTTCAACTAGAGGGTTATCCATCTACCTTTTGAATCCAAGTCATTATCTAATTAATATCTTATATGTCCAATTAATAAATAATGCCTAATTATTTAGATATACAACATATATCCTAACAGTCTCTAAACACCGAACTATCAGCTATTGTGTGAGTCCCATATCCTTCCCATGTCCTTCATTATCGTTTAGTGAAATTTTTTGTGGTTTTGATATTGCTTACAAGCCTCCTTGCACCAATAAGCTTATTATTGCATATGGCTCCAGTGAATTCACATTTTCCTTTCCATTTGGTTGGTGGTAGAGGCATTCCTGTAAAGGTGTGGGTAAATTAATAGTGAATATGGTCCCTCAAGTTCCCCTGGTAAGTCTAGACGTTCCTCTATAGTTCCTTTGAATTGAAATTCTACAAAAATTTCTGCAAAAAACATAATTTTGGCACCCGATAGTGGAAAAACGGAAAAATAGCAAAGAATAGAGGAACAAGGTCTTGGAACTTCTTTTCTACTGATTCAAATTTTTTTTAGACACTCAAAATGTTCCATTTGGTTCCCTATATAAAGAAATACAAAACATCCAAAATTAGACTTCTGCAGAATACAACTTTCATCTGTAATGTTGTCTATTTTAAGCTAACAACTTTCCTTCCTCCAATATTACCTATTTAAGCTAAAATAATACCTCTAGCAGCTTAAAGGTACGAAACATAATAACAACAAAACTGAAATATCTGATATGCTATTTCAGCTTTGACCAACATGCCAACACACCAAAAATTTGTCCAACTCCATTCCTATGAACAAAACAGCTTCAAACGAACAAACCCAAAATCTAGCTGCAGCAAATCTCTGCTTCCTTTTACTTTTTCTGCAGCAACTTCCTTTTTCCCTGCTTGGATAACAAAAGCAGCAGAGGAGTTTAGCTTGCAAATTCATCTTCTCCAACATACTCCTCTTTGAATTTGCCATACGAAACTCCCAGCATTTCTTTCAATTTATCAATTCTTCCACAAGCTAACAATTTGGTAAACAAGTCAGCCAATTGACTTTTAGATCGGTAAAATACAATCTGGATTTCACCAGATTTCACAACTTCATAAATGGCATGGAATTTTATGTTGATGTGCTTGGTTCTACCAAGCAAAACCGGGTTTTATGCAATTGTGATTGCAAACTTGTTATCGCAAAACAAAATAGTAGACTTCAATTATTTGAAACCCAAATTAGACATCATCTTCTGTAACTATACAGCTTGGTTCATAGCTCTTGCCAAGGCGACGCACTCGACTTCAGCTGAGGATTGAGCCACCACTGACTGCTTCTTGGAATTCCAGCATATTAGACCTGAACCGAGGGTAAAGACATACCCAGAGCTGCTCTTCATATCATCGATGCTTCCTGCTTAGTCAGAATCCAAAAACCCTTGCAAGGATACTGAAATTCCTCTTTCATACAAAACTCGATCATTAATTGTCCCTTTAATGAACTTGAGAACTCGTTTAGTAGCACGTGAATGCAATTCACTTGGTTCGGACATAAATCTTGATAAAAAAACTTGTAGAAAACATAATATTGAACATGGAAGCTGTCAAATACAGCAAACTTCCCACAATGCTTCGAAATACTTGTGGATCCTTCAGCTTCTTTCCAGATTCCTTTGACAATTTGTGATTTAAGACCAATGGTGATGTAAGCGAGACCATGAACAATCAAGCAAGGCCAAGCAGAGAGTTAGCCATGCCAGAAGGGCCCATGACCAAAGCTAGGATCAAGAGATTTAAAGAGGCTCTTTGTACGCATGTGGGCTTTTATCTTGAGAAGATGACGAGGTCCAAGCCTATTGGAGGAGAGTTTAATGGAATTGAGCCCAAACTAATCCATTTAACTCAAATCCTTGGACCGGATACACTTGGAGCTTGAAGACAGAAGACGGGCTATTTTAATGCTTCATCACTTAAGCCCAAGAGCATATCAGACCTATTTATTTAATTTTTGGACTTCGTTTTATTTTGAGCTTCCATGTATTTTTAGCCCAACCTTTTATTATTTGACCTAGGTATAAATACTTATGTTTTAGGATTTTTGGAGGACAACTTTTAGATCAGAATTGCTTGAGTGTCGTCGGCTTCAATAGGGAGAAACATTATTCTTTTGTTCTTGTTACTTTTCGAACCATCTTTCACTTATCAATTGCTTTTCCAATTGTGGCATGTCGATTGTTTGTTTCTCTTGGTTTTATTTTGATCATCGGGATTGCTTGGAACAAGTTTCCAAGAGGTGTCGTAGAAATCAAACCTTGCATATCCTTATTTTCTTGATTATTGAATTCGAAATTTCTATCCTTCTTAATTCCTCAAGGTCGAAAACACACCAAACAAAAACATCCATCGAAAACATCATCAAATCGACATCAATCCTTCCGCGGTGCGCCTTAAATGGTGAGGTCGTTTCCTTGTAATTCTGCAATTTGAATGTTTTCAAGAGATAAAGAGCATATTTTTGTTGTGAAATATAAATTCCTACTGGCTCTTGGCTTACTTCCAAACCGTGGAAGTAATTCATCAACCCAAGGTCTGACATCTCAAATTTTCTTTGCATGACCAATTTGAAATTGGTTATTTCATCCTAATTTGAGCCTGTAATTAGCAGGTCATCGACATAAACTAAAACGAGCAGCAGAATTTCACCTTGGTCATCCTTTACGTAGAGTGTTGCTTCATTCAAGCTCCTCCTAAAACCTGAATGTATGAGATATACATCAATCTTTTGGTACCAGGTATAACGCCTTTTTTAGCCTGTAAACTTTTTCTAAAGCAACTTCGAATCCTTCTGGTTGTTGGACGTAGATTTGTTCTTCAAGCTCTCCATTAAGGAAAGCTGGCTTCACAATGAGATGGAAAACAGTCCATCCTTTCTGACCAGCAATTGCTAACAGTAGCCTTATGGTGTCATGATGAGCAACCGACGCAAACGTTTCTACATAATAGACAATTGCAATTTGTACAAAGCCCTTAACAACCAATCGAGCTTTGTTTTTGAAGATTGAGCCATCCGGATTGAACTTGGTTCTGAATATCCACTTGACTCCTATGGCTTTTCTTCCTACTGGTAAATTTGAAAGTTGCTAGGTGTTATTCTTTTTGATCACAGCAATCTCATCTCACATAGCTTGCATCCATTCTGGAACTTGAGCAGCTTCTGAAAAATTGGCTGGTTCGGCATAGACATAATTGCATCTTTCATAGATATTTGCTAAAGAGCTTGTTCGAATGACAACTCCATCAGTTGTATCTTCGATTGAGAATTCTGCTTCTGCTTGAATTTGAGAAAGTTGATCAGGATCATCAACTTCTGCATCAGAATGCTTCTGTGGTTCTTTGCGTTCAAAATCCTAGAATTGTTCTTCATCCACCTGAATATCTCTGCTAATAACAATTTTGTTCAAGATTGGATCATAGATCCTGAATCCTTTGACTTCGGTTGAATAGCCAATGAAGATTCCTTTGGCAACCCTTTCACCTAGCTTCGAACCCTTCTCTGCAAGAATGTGATAAAAACAAGGAGATCCAAAAAAATTTCAGATTTTGGACTGAAGGTTTGTTGCCTGTCTATGCTTGGAATGATGTCATTTGATTGACAGCCTTCGTTTGTAGGTGATTTAGCAAGAATACAGCAGTAGCAGTAGCTTCTACCTAGAATTTTTTAGGAATTCTTTGGTCAAACAGGATGTTTCGAGCCATCTCCATAATGGTTCTATTCCTGCGCTCAGAGACTCCATTTTGTTGTGGAGTATAGGCTACAGTTAGTTGATGGACGATTCCTGAAGCTTTGTAAAAATTTTGGAATGCAGTTGAAACATATTCACCGCCATTATCAGTCTAGAGAACTTTGATGTAACTGCTACTTTGATTTTCTGTCAGGGCTTTGAAGCCTTTTTTTTTAAAGAGCGGCTTTGAAGCTTTTGAATGCTGTAAACACTTCATTTTTATCCTTCAAGAAATATATCTAGGTCATCCTGGTGAGATCATCAATGAATAGCACAAAGTACCTGCTTCCATGTAAAGAATTAACTTGCATCGAGCCACAAATATTAGAGTGGACAATCATAAGCTTGTGCTTGGCTCTACCGACTCCTCCTTTTGGAAATGGCTTCCTGACTTGTCGTATAAGGGCACATCCAGCACATACACGAGTCCCTTCAATGATTTCTTGCAGATCTTGCACAAGCTCGGCTTTGGCTACCTTCTTCCTTCGCTACGCTTGCTGTTCCTGTGCCAAAGTTGGCTACCTTCTTCCTTCGCTACGCTTGTTGTTCCTGAGTCTCCTGTGCCAAAGTTGGCTACCTTCTTCCTTCTCTACGCTTGCTGTTCCTGTAGCTAGTTCTAGGTTTATCAAGAAACTTCTTCCTGACATTTTGAGTCTTGCAATCTCCTTATCATAATCATCACAGATAAGGCTAGTTTTTCTTTTGAAATATACCTCAAAGCTGTTGTCGAGCATTTGTAGAACACTAAGCAGGTTGATATGCAGTTCAGGAATGTAAAGTACATTTGTAAAATACTTGGTCCCTTTGTCAGTTTTTTATAGCTACAACACCTCTTCCTTTAGCGTAGACAAACTGTCCATTCCCAAGCTTGATCTTGGCTATAATGGATTTATTGAGTTCAGTAAAGGCTGACTCGTTGGGTGTCATATGGTTGGTGCACCCGCTGTCAATGAGCTAGGTGGTTTTGGCAGCTTCGGTTGATTCTTCGAAATCCTTGAAAGATGTTCAAGCAGCTGTACTTCTTCTGTTGTGACTTTTGCTTCCTCTTAAGGAGCTGAGGTTGTTTCTTCCCTCTGCTTGGCTCTGTAAAATTTTTGGGTGTGTCCTGTTTTGTGGCAGTAATGACATTTGAATTTGCTTTTCTTCTTGAACCAGCAATCACTCATCTGATGGTTGCTTTTCCTGCAGTGTGCACAGGGTTGAATCTTTCGCTTTTGTCCATCTTCTTGATTTCCTTTGAATATGCTACTTGCTCTAGGTGGGTTTCCTGGTTTTCTGAATTTCGGGTTAAATTTTAGTTGAGCAGAAAATGCCCCTTCAAGCCCTTCTTCTGACATAATGTGCAACCTCTTCTTATGAGCCTTCAGCTTACTGCATAACTGTGTTACGATTAAATATTCCGAATCTCCAACTTCTTCTATCGCTACAATCTTTGCTTCGAATTTAGGAAAAATACTGATCAGGATTTTTTCGATAATTTTCTTGTCTGCAGATTCCTCACCATGGAGTTTCATCTGGTTCACAATGTCCAGAACTCTGTCAGCATATGCTTCAATGAGCTCATCCTCCTTCATTTTCAAGAATTTGAACTGTCTCCGTAACGTCAGCAACTTGGCAGCCTTGATCCTGTCCGAGCCTTCATACTTTGCCTTTAGTCAATCCCAGATCTCCTTTGGCGATTCCATGTTCATTATGGACATAAAAATGTGGGATTTGCTCTTAGAGCTGGTGGTCCGATGTCTGATTCAACCACTTTCTAGAGTCCCTATGATTTAAGGTGAAAACGCATCTTTACAGAACAAATGTGAAAGTGCTTGCCATCAAAAATTGAGACATTGGGTATCGAGGAGGACACTGAACTTATTGCTGCCATTTTCTTCAGTTCCTAGTTTGGATGGTTGCTACGCTGGTTGAAATTGAACAATTGATTTCAAAGTTGAACTTTACAGTCCCGAAGGAATTGGAGCTCTAATACCATGTAGAAGTGTGGGTAAATTAGTAGCGAATATGGTCCCTCAAGTTCCTCTGGTAAGTCTGAACGTTCCTCTGTAGTTCCTTTGAATTGAAAATCTACAAAAAACAGAATTTCGGCACCCGATGGTGAAAAAATGGAAAAATAGCAAGGAATAGGGGAACAAGGTTTTGGAACTTCTTTTCTATTGATTTGAATTTTTTGTGGACACTCAAAACGTTTCATTTGGTTCCCTACATAAAGAAATACAAAACATCCAAAATTAGACTTCTGCATAATACAACTTTCTTTTGCAATATTACCTATTTTAAGCCAACGATTTTCCTTCCTCCAATATTACCTATTTAAGCTAAAACAATACCTCTAGCAACATAAAGGTACGAAACATAATAACAGTAAAACATAAATATTTGATATGTTATTTCAGCTTTGACCTACAAGCCAGCACAACACACCAAAAATTTGTCCAACTTCATTCCTATGAATAAAACAGCTTTAAACGAACAAACCCAAAATCTAGCTACAGCAAATCTATGCTTGCTTTTACTTTTTCTGCAGCAACTTCCTTTTTCCCAGCTTAGACAGCAAAAGCAGCAGAGGAGTTTAGCTTGCAAATTCATTTTCTCTGACAATTCCATGGTCACTAAATGAAGAGTGGTCAGGAGTAACTCTAGTATATAATAGTCCAATGGTCGCTCCTTTGCCCAAATTCCCGTATCTAGCATTTTGTATCAATCCCAAGAAGCTAGGACTATGAGTTGTGTGCAAAGGCAATAGTTTTTCCGGCATTACAGACAAAACTCCATCCTACTCTTCCATGACTTTAGCTTCCTCTGCAATGAGTTTCGTGATGAATCCAGTGGCGACATTTTTATAGTTGTGCACTATGCGCTGTTGTTTCAAGCTATTATCAGGCAAAAACGACTAATAATAGCTATCTAAATCTTAAGGTTGTGAGAGAAGTCCAGGTTTATTGGCAAAGACTAAATCGCTTTTACAAATACATCATAATAGTATTTGCTTCTGAGTGACACAGGATGGAACTAAGTCTAACAAGAATACTCATTTCCATATTTTGAAGATGATTTAAATTTAATTATATTTATTTACAAAAACTAAATTAAACTATTCATAATTCACATTAAAAATTAATTTTATTTAATTAAATATACAATTTTAAATTAAACTATTTATAGTTCTTATTAATAATTAATATATTAAATAATTGAAAATATATATTTAATTGAAAAAAAATAAAAAAAAAACAAAACTATTTTTTATAATTTTCATTGAAAATCGGAAGACACTAAACTAAAAACAAAAAAAAAACTCTAACAAACAATTTTTTAACTGAATTTAAAAATAAAAACTAAAATTGATAACAAGTCAACAACAAACCCTTAGTTGTACTAAAACGGGTAAATTTCTATGGAAGCGATTTTCTTTCCGTTTCTGCTTTACTTTGTTTTGGGGATTACACAAAGTTTTAGACCTTACTTTTTGTCTGAGAAGACCATCATGCTTTAAGAAAGAAGATAGGGAAACATAATTTGAAACCTTTAATCAGATAATATAGGCCCATGCCCATCAGCAACAACAGCTCATAAACGAAAGAAAATGGTGCCTGGAACGCATCAAACTAGGTGAAATTTTACGACACAACACAACCAGATTCTACAAGGACCAGAGTTCCACTGTTACTAGTCAGAAAATATGTCATTAAGCCATTAACACTAGACTTCCAAACACAAGCTTTCTTGCACCTCTTCACAAATGGTTGATATTCCTGAGACAACTGAGGATCAAGTTAAACTATTTTACATCACTTTGTTGTACCATCGCATACAGCATGTGCCCTAGCCAAAATCAAGAAATAGTACATCTAATAGGTACAACATCTTATGATCCAATCAGAAAGGAAAGTATGGGAAGAAACGGCGGGCTATCATCAATCTAAATCCTATACAGCTTGGTGAAAACCCCCAGTAAACCCCTCAGTATGTTCACTTATCAGAGCATAGAATGTGTACAACATGACAACATAATTGTGTCCCGATTCCCTGGAAAATAACAGGTTGACTGATAACCTTGCATCATACAGGCAACTTGACCGTGTTCACGACTTCCAACCGGAAAGGGTTCCAACATTCCTCAGTTATGAAATCATTGCCCAGATGAGCGATGTACCCTTTTACATGGCCTGCATTGATGACTTACTAAACTCTTCTGCATAACAGTTATATAACAGTTTACCGAATAATCGAAAGACAAATCACATAAAATAAGCGTACATATAAGCGTCATTTGAACTTCCAGATGGTTCCTTTGTTGTGCATGATGTTCCGGTAGCCTGTCGCGTTCAATTGCTTAGTTAAGAACAAAAAACATCGCAAAGCTACTATATGGTTTGGAGAAATTTCAAAAAGGTGATGGACACGTGGATGGGCACACAGTTATGCATAATGGTTCTAGCCATTCATATACAACCATTACTAAGCACTTCTTTCCATCAATTTTATCATAAACTGTGTGCTTGATGCTGTAGCAGGAGAACCGCTAAGCAAAATAGCACTACTAGAGCAACATACAGATACTAGGGCCTCTGCAAACGGACGACCATGAATATTAAATGGATCCATATTTCTTATATGGAACAGAGATAAGAGAAAAATAGTGGACATAAGGACAACATCATCCTCACATTTATCACGTAGTATTTACGCACACTACCATATAGAAATCATAGTACACTCCATTGACAAAGCTTTTGCCATCATATGGCTTTTAAATCATGCAGCATGAAATGATCATGTCATCCAGTAGAGCCAAAAAGAAACATCAGTTTCAATGATAAATTACCCCTTGACAACCTTTTTTTTCTTTTTTGGAAAATCCCAACAACCTGTTTTAATAAAAAGTATGCCCTATAACTTATCATGCTTATACGTAAACATGAAATGATATTTGACTTTTACCCAAAATTATACGTCAATGCTCATGTTATCTTGATATTTGGAACACCGGCGACAATTAGTGGTGAACCCAGAATGTGAAGGCAGAGGATGCAGCCATCCTGTAAGGGTAGTTTGGACTATTTCCATCCAAACTGATAACCTTCCACGTTCTAAAAGCATTTAGTTTTCAAGTTACAATAGTCGTTGCTTATTCTACTCAAAACAAAATAGTGGCTTTTTTGGTACAAAATGTGATTATATGAAAAAAAAAAATAGAAAATGGTGAATCAGGCTGTAGGCAAAAGTGACAACCTCAGAGACAAACCCAGGGATTTCCTACATAGGTTATCAGTGTAATTGTTTAACTAAAACCATAATTACCAATGACCATGGATGGAGCCATATAGCGGGGACCATGGCTCCATGCACGGCAAGAATCCACAACTATACAGCTCATGCAAGTAGAGATATTAATGATTAGTAACAGTCATAAATTAGAAAGATGCCATATGCTCAAAGTAATGCCAAATTAAAAAGTCGAAGAAAAACAAAAAAAAAAGGAATTTCTCAACAAAATTATCAAGCAATCCATAAGAATAAATTACATATTAGAAAATACCAAATGGTTCTCAAACACACCATTAGGATATCAAGAAATTGATGACAATTATCCTTAATTTACTAGAATCTGAATTAATTGTAGAATATGATATTATTCTACAAATCAAGAGATAGTATTACCTAATACATACACCATTCGTCCTATAATTATTTATAAGAAATATGTAACCTTTTTGTTGTTATATATGTGTAAGAAGATCTTTCAGTCGAACCACCTAAATCCTATATTCATGTTCCTCTATAAACGGTTCTTTATTTTTCACATTTCAACATGGTACTAGAACCATTGCTAATTCAATAACAGATCTTCCCATACTAGTCCAGTCCTATGAGTAACAGCAAACATCCAATCCCACAAACTTCACACACTAAAAGTTCATTTCCAGGAGTCAGGGGGTGTATTAAGTGTAAAAATGCTCACATCCACTAGAGGCAATAATTAAGGACAGTATGCATATAATAAATGCAATTCTTAAAGTTTCAAATCGAAATGTAGCACTCCTCTTGTATATGAACCACGCATCCTCTACGATGGAGATTTTTAAAAAATCAACTTTTTATCAGAAAGTTAAGCAAATAAAAAGACTTGCTGCCATATTCTTTTTTATGGACATTTCCAATCATCTTCTCTTTCCCTCTGGAGTTCTCTTGGTGCCACCGCCTCCTTTGCTAGTTTATTCTCTGCTGATTTTTCATTGCTGGGCTTTGCATTCTTCTCTCCTGCCAATGGTTTCATCACTAAGGATTCTTCTCTACTGAATGCTGGTTTCTTTTCTATCAGGCTTTTGTTTCTATTTCTCTTAGGTTTGCTTTCTTCTTTTTCTACCACTAGTTCTTTGTTGTTTTTTATTCTATTCATTGTTGGTTCGATGAATCTCTTCTCAAGCGAGAAGAAAGGAGTCTTTTATTGTTGGTTCAGTGGATCTGTTTCCAAATGAGAAGTCTTTTTTTTTCCTTTTGTTGGTTCAATGAACCTCTTCCTAAGTGAGAATAATGTTGTTGGCCCGATAAGGCAATTCTCAAAAGAGAAAAATTTTATGTTAATGATTTCTTTTTGTTTGTAACAAGTTAGAGTTAGAATATTTAGCAATTGAATGCAATCATGGTTGATTTACTAGAGCTCGAATTAGTTCTAGAATTTGATATTTTACATGTAAATCAATAGATCTTCTTACTTAATAATATAAATCATTAATATTTATAAATAGGACTTTCTGTACTATGTAATGGGCATACAATATCACTAACAAATATATAACCTTTTAGTTGTTATATCTATAGTTAAAGATACATCTCCACTTAAAATTTTCATAAAAATTGAGATAAGTCTCTAATGTTTTAACGTTTATCAGTTAAATCTTAATGTTAACTTCTACTAGTAAAACAATCCTTATTTGGAAATAACTACATAATGCACTAGAATTAGTTTTGACTTGTCTATACTGCAATAAAAATCTTAGCGATGCATTACTAATTCTTAAACATGATTAAGGGATATATTATCAAGTTTTAATATGTTAAGAGTTAATTTGTGAGTATCTAGTAACAATCAAGTCCGATATGTATATTTTGCCTCATGTCCATAAAAGAAAGTCTTTCCAACTGAACCACATAAATCCTATGTCCATTTTCCTTTCACTAATTTTTCATATTTCAATAAATACTAATACAAAGAATAATTATTAAAAAAAAATCCTTTTGATCCATGTATTCCAAGGTACTATTTAATCTTCTGCAGATACTATAAAGCATCTACAGGTTATACTCACAGGGAGGTTCGATCTGTTGACACATCGGCTGTGGACTTCCAGGTACTCTTCATAGGTCTGCAATAACAGATGAGTAAGGATATGTATGAGCATGAAAGATACAATTATCAGTCATGAATCAGTGATCCTGGTCATGTGCACTGATGAATAGCCATCTAGAAAACTTTAATGTACATAGTAACAACCCTAAGAACATGATAAAATAAAGCATCAGGCAACAGCCAATATCTGGTCAAGAATGAAAATGCTTAAACGTGTCAACATAGCAGCATTAGGCTTTCTTGACAAAAAGCAACGTGCTTTGCTTAAGATAATAACAAATAAACAATAAAGCAGAATAACTTGGAACTTATTAACTGTCTCGTCCATTCCAAAAAAAGACAACTATATTCCCTCTTATGTTGTAAAAAGAAATCAAACTAATAAAATATAAAACACGAAGTAAAATATTAGGATGACTCTAGATACCAAAAAGCCCAAAATGTCCATTGAGCATGTACCCCAAGATTCTCCTCAACCAATTTTTAACCATAAATAAAGGTCTCAATTTCACCAAACTTGATAAAGTAATCGGAGGATCTTCCCAAAATTCCCCTACTTTCATAAAACTATATCATATCAAACAAAACTAACCAAGAAAATGTTTCAAAAATGTCAATGCAAACAATTATCCATAAATTCAATCACATTCCATGGAAAAGGTTCGCTAGACTTTCAAAGAACAAATGTCCAGCTTCTGTATTATCTCATCTAAATCTCTTATGGTTACAAGTAAGCATCCAGTAACAAAAAAATTTCAAATGTTAAATATGCTAACTTAATAATCACACCTAATTGGAATGAGAAACCCAGAAAGGAACTGTTTACCATATCAAGAAAATCATCATCTGTTAGGGTACTAGCAAGAGGGCTTTCTGTTGACAAACCCCAAACATCCGCTCGAGAAGGAACATCACCCTGCACTTGGTGAGCCAAGTTTCTGTTTGTACAAGAATCTGTTGTTCTCACAATCCCTCCGGAAGCAAAAGATAAGTTTCTCGGAAAAGTAACCCCATTAGATCCCTGTTGTGCTAAATGATGTCTATTTGATTGAGAATGATGTTGGTGAAAGAAAGTTGAGTAAGGTATGGGCGTCCTGGCCCATGGCATTTGCAGAGAAGGTAAGTTATACTCGCCATCTCCTAGTGAGAAAGGAGGCCCTATACGAGACCTTTTTGAAGGAATATCATCTCCATGAAAGCTGTTAAAAGTATGAAGTCATATGGCTATCAGCTAATTGTCTAAACTTGTGACGTTCCAGGTTGAAGGCAGTTATACCTTTTCAGCATGCCATCAGCATCACCATCCGCACTGATGAGCTGACAAAGAGCTTCTCCTACATCCTCAGGTAATTCCTGCAGTACATACTGTCATATACTTTACAATAAAGGGCTACATAATGAATTAGCACAGTAAATACATTGATACCTGACAATCTCTGCTAATTTTGACAGGTTTGTAGTCGTTCAGAGGGTTCTTGAGATGAAGTGTCTTCTGGAAAGGCAAGTCATTTAAGCATAGCCATTTAACCTTAAAACTGCAACCCCAAGGATTATTTTTACCACCTCCTTGACTCCAGAAATTATCATGCCTCCAACCAACAGTAGAAATCATCTGGGCATACCCTTGGAAGAAACCACTCATGTTGACACTGAATATTAAAATCACTCTACCAGAATCCTGCAAGACAAGAACATAAATCTCTATAAAGCAACATGATAGAAAGCAGAAAATACCTAAATACACAGGTATCTTACACGAAAAGCTTCCTCCAATATTGGTTCATTCATAACTTGAGTAGCCCATATTCCTTTCTCAACTGATAGTTGGATATTATGATGGTTCAAACTCTTAATGATGAAATATCTTGTATGACACAGTTTACCCTTTCTTCTTACAGATGAATTTTCTGACCGATCACGACCTATCCTTTCAGCCTCAAAAGGGTAACCATCCTGATTACTTCTGTAGCTTGGGCTCTCTGACAAAGAAAACCAATCATATATAAAACTTTCATTTAACTTTTGATATTCGCTATCACTTCTCTTCTTTGGTAAAGTGATACACACCAAAAGCAAAACAATAAAGGGAGAGAAATACGAAAATCTATTCTTCGGTAAAGTGATACACACAGAAAGCAAAATAATAAAGAGAGAGAGAAATACGAAAACCTTAAGGATGAAAGAAATGAGAAATACACAATCCTTTAATCTCTAAAATATATCCCCTTACCTTCCAACAATTTTAACATGATAAAGATACCCTTAAGAATCTGCATACTAGAGATCTTTTATTATACTAAATGAACATTACAGAATTACAACATGCCTCCATGTGGTAGAAATTTAGTCAAAATAACCCGCATCAAAATAGAATTCAATCTTATTTATCATATCTTTGTGTACAATCCTAAATAAAGAGGCTCCTAGTGGTTTTCCCTTTTTCAGGATTCATCAAAATCTCTATTTGTCCCACTGGCAAGTAAAGAAATGCTGGCATTGTTTAAAGATGCCATCATCATTTAACAAATATAGAAAACCACTCCATCTGTGACATGTGTAATGGTTCTACACTATGCAACCCAGAATAATAACTTTGACCTCTTTTTGTATTCAGAAACAATAATTGCCATGTGCAGAAATTCTGAACAGTTGTATATTATTCTCACATTGATCAATACACAGGTAAAAGTATATATAGAAATAGAGAAGGCTATTCTAGGAAACTAATATCTCTACATAATATCCTAACTGATCTGATTTGCTAACTTTTAGGAGTCAATAATATCTAGGAGATATCCAGCTGGATATTTCCCAACACTCCCCCTCAAGCTGGCTTGTATATGTCATCCATAGCCAGTTTGGTAACCAGAACATTGAACTGCCTCTTGTGTAATCCCTTTGTGAGAATATCAGCTATATTGTGATGTTGGAAAATAGGGAACACAAATTAATCCTTCTTCAATCTTCTCCTTGATGAAATGCTTGTCAACCTCAACATGTTTTGTTCCATCATGAAGAATAGGGTTGTGAGCAATTGAAATTGCAGCTTTGTTGTCACAATACACTTTCATTTAAAATCGGAACCTGTAGTTCCTCCAGTACCCTTTTAATCCACAAAACTTCACAAATTCCATACGCCATTGAACGAAACTCAGCTTTGGCACTGCTTCTTACAACAACACTTTGTTTCTTACTCCTCCAAGTTACCAAGTTACCACCAACAAATGTGCAATAACTTGAAATTGATCTTCTATCAGTTGCACTCCTTGCCCAATCAGCATCAGTATAAACTTCGGCTTGAAGGTTGTTCTGCTTTCGAAACATTAAACCTTGCTCGGGAGTTCCTTTTAGATATCTTAGTATCCTGTATACAGCATCCAAATGTTCTTGGCTTGAAGAATGCATAAATTGACTCACTAAGCTCACGACAAAAGCTATATCAGGTCTAGTATATGACAGATATATTAATCTCCCAACTAGTTGCTGGTACCTCTCCTTATTAATAACATTTTCAGGTTGAACTGATCTAAAATTTACACCAGTCTCAACAGGAGTATCAGTTGCCTTGCATCCTAGTAATCCGGTCTCATTCAATAGGCCCAAAATATATTTCCTTTGGTTCACAAATATTCCATCCTTTAATCTAGCAAACTCCATTCCGAGGAAGTATTTGAGGGGTCCAAGATCTTTAATCTCAAATTCTTTGGCTAATCTCTTCTCCAACTCTATTATTTCGGATACATCATCTCTTGTTATGATAATGTCATCTACGTAAACAATAAGAATAGATAGCATACCTGCCTTGGACCGCTAGTAGAACAATGTATGATCAACTTGACTTTGACAATAGTCGTAGCTCTTCACAGCCTTTCCAAATCTATCAAACCATGCTCTAGGGGACTGTTTTAGGTCATATAATGACTTCTTTCGCTTGCACACCTTATTTCTCCCATAAGTATCCTCAAATCCTAGAGGTAGGCTCATAAAGACTTCTTTATCTAAGTCTCCATTAAGAAATGCATTTTTTAAATCTAGTTAATGTAAAGTCCACTCAAAATTTACAAGCAAGGATAGCAATACCCAAATTGTATTTACCTTTGCAACAGGAGCAAATATCTCTTGGTAGTCAATACCATAGGTCTGAGTGAACCCCTTAGCAAATAATCTTGCCTTCAACCTTTCCACTACCATCAACCTTAGACTTAACAGTGAATAGCCATTTGTGACCTACCAGCTTTTTATCTCTAGGTGAATTCACAAGTTCCCACGTTTTATTCTTCTCAGGTGCATTTACTTCTTCCATAACAGCTAATCTCCAATCCGAATCTTGAAGTGCTTCCTGAATGTTTCTTGGCACAAACAAGTTAATGATTTTAGAGATAAATGATTTATGTGTGTGTGATAGTATCCCATCAGATAGGTACTTTGATATGGGATGATTGGTGCAAGCTCGTTTCCCCTTTCTAAATGCTATGGGTAGGTAATTATCAGCAGAGAGATCAGTAGAAAAATCACTAGTAATTTGTGGGTCAGTAGGTATAGATTGATCATTACTAGGTACAATAAGGGGTATAGTAGCAGAAAGGTTACCTAAATTGTTCTCAGGTTCATTCTCCGAGGGATTTGAGAGGCCTTGCATTGTAGGTCGTTCTCTACTTCTCAATTAGGTCTTCCTCTTATTATAAACACGAAGCTCAGTATTTCGTTCCTTAGGAACGGACAGTAGTATTTCTCCCCCTGTGGTTGAACCGGGATTTCTTAGCATCGACAGATTAGAAGTAGCATCTTTGCCTTCATTATCAGGAATTATATTATGATCAATAATGACAGTGGGTAGAGAGTTAGGTGTAATGGCCTAAAAATTTTCTGCTTCATTACAGTTCTCCCCCTGAAGGAAATTTTTTTTATGTTCTAGGAATGTGATATCCATGGAGACAACAATTTTTTGAGTTAAAGGATTGTAGCACTTATAACCTCATTGACTAGGAGCATACCCAATAAAGACAGATTTTTCAACTCTTGGATCTAGTTTGGAGTTTCCCTTAGTTGAATTGTGAACATATACAGTACACCCAAAGACCCGAAGAGGAAGAGTAGAGTAAAGTCTATTTTCAGGAAAACATTGTTATTTAGGAAAACATTGTTGGAAAACATCTAAGGGTGTAGCATAATGCAAAACACAGCTAGGCATTCGATTAATTAAGTATGATGCAGTCAAAACAGCCTCACCCCAAAGGTATTTTGGCACATTCATTATAAACATAATGGACCGAGAGAATTCTAGTAAATGTTTATTTTTCCTCTCGGCAATACCATTTTGTTAAGGAGTGTTAACACACGTAGATTGGTGAACAATGCCTTTAGACTTAAGAAATTTTCCAAGGACTTTATTAAAATACTCGGTACCATTTTTAGAGTGAAGTATACCAATGCATGTGTGAAATTGAGTTTCAATCATGGTATATAAATTTTGCAAGATTTGAGCAACTTTAGATTTTTCACATATCAAATAGACCCAACATAACCCAGTATGATCATCAATAAAAGTTACAAACCATTTTTTTCCGGCAAGGGTTTTAACACGGGATGGACCCCAAACATCACTATGAATTAAGTAAAATAGTTTGGAGGGTTGATACGGTTTTGTAGGGTAAGAAATCTTATGACTTTTGGATAAAATGCAATGCTCACAATGAAGTTTTGAGCAATCCACAAATTTAAACAAATGAGGTAATAGACGTTTGAGGTAAGAGAAATTAGGATGTCCTAATCTATTATGCCAAAGCAAAATCCATTCTTTAGCAGGGTAGAACAAATACTACTTAACCCATGAGCTTCTTTATTCTTCAAGTTGTCATCAACGAAATAGTAGAGACCATCTATCAACTTAGAACTGCCAATCAAGTTAGTTCCTGAAAGACACAATATAAATCAAAAAATGTAATGGTACAATTAGAGTCACGGGCTAGTTTGCTCACAGATAGCAGATTACAAGTTAGTTTTGGAACATGTAGGGCAGATTTAACACAGATATTCAAGGATAGAGTTACTGAACCTTTACTAGCTACACTAGAAAATTATCCATTTGCTATACGGATTTTTTCATGGCCAGAACAAGGGTCATAATTATGAAATAAATTAGAAGAACTAGTCATATGGTCAAATGCTCCTAAATCAATGGTCCGAAGAGTGAAATTGTATGAAAAGGAACATGATAAGGCATTAAAATCATTACCAGTTTGCACCACAAAAGCATTAAGAGCACTTAAGGATTCAAATTTTGGGTTTCAGTAGCTTCAGACTGTAATTAATCTGCTCTTGAGATAACTGTCTAGCATCCACCTCATGTGCTAATGGGATTTTACATGATTCATAAAGTTGAAGAAGTTTTATTAAATTTTCCTTCATGCGATCCCTTCCAATTTGCAGGCTTTCCATGGAGTTTCTAGAATGTTTCATATGCCCTGCTTTATTGCAATAGTCACCCCAAACTGTGACTTTCCTTCTTAGTACGACCAATAGTATTCCCAGCAACTAATGTTGTGTTTTCAATAGTAGGTGTAGGATTTCGTTTGCCAAGCATCACAAACCATCTACTCTCTTCGCGTCGGACTTTTGCAAAGACTTCTCCAATGGTACGAAGTGGTTGTCTTCCAATAATCATGTCTCTAACCTCATCAAACTCAACATTAAGTCCAATTAAGAACTTAAAAATTCGGTCATCCTCTACTGTTTTCCGAAAATAGTTACAGTTATCAGGGGATTTCCATTCATAGTCATTAAACAAATCTAAGTCTTGCCACAAACGTTTCAAAAAATTAAAGTACTTAGTAACACCATCCTCACCTTGGTGGATCTTACCCAATTTGAGAGTTAGTTCATACACTTGGGACTGGTTTCCCAAATCAGAATACATTTGATTCACATTGTCTTATAGCTCCTTAACTGTGTGGTATCACATATAGTTGGAGCTAATATCCTCCTCCATAGAATTTACCAGCCATGTCATCATCGTACAATTTTCAGCATCCCATATTCCATGTGTAGGATCATCAACCGTAGGTTCCTTTTTGCCACCAGTCAAATATCCAATCTTGCCTCTACCACGGTTGTACATTCTAACTGATTGGGACCAACGAAGATAATTCTCTCCATTTAGTCTTATAGTAGTGATCTGAATGGAATGAGAATCTGAGGTAGTATTATGAGGAGGAAGTGTATGACGAGATGGGTTAGAGGATTCACCAATGTCAGACATGGTTGACATAGATTGGTAGGATTAGAGACAGTAGGCGGCAGCTAGGGTTTATAGGACTGTTCAAGTATGGCTCTGATACCATGCAGAAATTCTGAACAGTTGAATATTATTCTCACATTGATCAATACATAGGTACAAGTATATATAGAAATAAAGAGGGCTATTCTAGGAAACTAATATCTGTACATAATACCCTAATATATGTACATGATATCCTAATATCTGTACATCACATCCTAACTGATCTGATTTGTTAACTTTTAGGAGTCAATAATATCTAGGAGATATCCAGCTGGATATTTCCCAAACACCTGGATACATGTTACAACCTGTAATTTGAGCTACTGGGTGTTTCGGTGAACTTTGAACTTACTGTCATTTGAGCTACGGGAGCCAACACAATAATGGAATAAGAATAAAAATTTGAACCCTAAATAGCAGTAGAGGGAGGAGCAAGCCTCAAATCAACCACTTTACGCTGTATATATGGAAAATGTTCAGGCCACCAACATTGTCTAAGCCCTATTAATCATTGACATGAATTAAGCTTTGACATAAACAAGATGTGACATAGAGCTTCAATATGATTCCAATGAACATAGAGCTTCAATATGATTCCAATGAACTTGTATAACAATTGTTACCCAAACCATCAGAGTTCCCAATGTCATGCTTCCATTCAGTCACCGAGGAATCAACCACAGATGCGTTTTCCTTTGCAGTATCAGAAGACATATCCTTCTTGGCCTCCTAGATGACAGCGGAAGTGCAAGTCATTTTCACAGAAACTCAACTATGAAAGTAAAGAATTGAAGATTTGGAACTGGAAGCATATAAAAAATAAAAACGAAAACAAGAAGCATTTGAAACTGAACAACCAACTACCCCTTATCATGAAAAGAATTGAAGATTTGGAGAATTTTCCCAACGGTTTCTTAGCAGCCAAACAGAAACAAACAAATAAAATAGAGTTTTAAGAGTAACGTGATCGAGCATTGGAGCTTGCGATAAGGGTTTAATCAAACGCGGGTTTTGGGTTCTTGCTGTTGGTTTTGGCTCCGTCAACGGTCTGGATCATTTAGGGGTAAGCATCGAACGGTGGTCGTTGTTCTGTTTATTCGGTTCAATGTTAAGGAGATAGAAAGCAAGTTTAGTGATGCGTTTCATTATAGGGTCGGGTCAGAATAAGTGGGTCGGGCTCATAATGGGTTGGATGGGTCCATGAGTCTTTCTCTTTCACTTAAAACCAAGGATTTTATAAATCAATTTTCTATTTTTCAATTATATAATAAGAGAAAAAAATCAAAAATCTAAAAATAGAAATACAATAATTAAGATCTCAAAATTATGAGTCCATATATAATAATTTACACGATCTTTTTTTTAATATATGTGCTTTTGAATATTGTCTTAAATAATCATATATGAATTAGATTTCAAATTTTAGATAGTTATTAGTATAATAATTTTGAATTTATATAATTATTATAACATTTTATTAAATTATATAATTTAAAATTATCTTATTATAAAGAATTTTATTCTTAAAAGATAATTTACTTAGACATGTCTTCAATTTCTTAATCATATTTTCTATTAAATTTAATATTATATTTCAGTATATAGAAATATGAATTGAATATAAGTATTGTGGCCCAGACATTTAGAACTTGGTTGTTCTCGTTTTAATTTTTTAATTTTTAATTTAATAAGTGAGTTTTCGTGTTATATTTTCTTATTTTAGTACAAATTAGTTTTTTTCCTATTATTACAATCCTATTATTAACTATTAATAAAATTATGACTAATATAGTAATTATTGTTTTATTTATATTTTATAATTAATTTAAAATAAAATATTATAAAATTTGATAAATTATTTAACAAATATGTTTTAAATTTTAAAATATAATATAAGATAAATTTCAAATAAAATTTATTTTAATAATTGATATATATATATATTAGAAAATTTTAGTTTATTATATTTAATTATTTTTAAAATTTCTCTATTTTATTTAATATTTAATTATTACCAATAATAAAGTATAATTATATAATATATTGATAATCAAATATATATTCAGAAAATAATCAATAATTTTTATTTAAAAATAGAAAGAAAAATTAAAAGAAAAAAAAGAAAATTGAACACTATAATAAAGAAATAAGAGTGAAACCATACAACCTCTTCTTAATAAATATGAACTTGTCTTGTGCTGTTTTTAGACTCATTTTTAACTGGTACACAGGGAAGTGCCTGAAACTCGAAATATTAGCTTATCCGATCTAATTAATAAACTAATATTTTATCAAATGCTTATATTGAATATATATCTAATATCTTGAATTTTATTTCCCGAGAAAGTTCTATCGTGGGAAAGGTTTTGGTGCAATCTTTCGCTTGTTTTAGAGCCACCAAATTAACGACAAGTTTCTGCTCTCTGTCCACAAGAGTCAAGGAATGCGCCAAGTTCAAGGTGCCTAATTGCTGACTTTTTCTTTTTTTGTCACTTGCCGATTATTGAACTGTTGCAATTCTCCCAGATCTAGTCATTCAACTAAAATGGGGACCATTATAGGTATGGCAATTTCACACAATGTTGGTACCGATTGATTTTTTAAAATAAAATCATCTTTAAATTTTTTAAAAAATATAAAATAGTCTCTACAATATAATTTATAATTTTATATCAACCTTATCTTCAAAAATTATAATAATGGAAATTTAAAGCAACAACAATCTATTTATTTTTATTAATATTACTTTTAACATATTTCACATCTAAACAATAACCACAATTAATATGAAAAAGATCATTCAATCATCATATAAATATAAAATTAAGGACAATACAATATATTTAGAATGTTATAATTTTATTATATAATAAATTATAATTACATTAAAACGTCAAATAGACAATATAATCAATATCCGTGACTCTCTAGCAATTACAATTTACTACAAGAGAGCATGTCGAGAAAACAATTAACTAGAAGTGAAACTTGAAACAAAAACATTTATAATTATATTTATATTGCATAATACATATATATAATTTAACATATACATCAAATATAAGTGAAATTAAAAGAAAATGAGAAATAAAAATCTGAAAATTTATTCAATCAAATACTCACTTAAATTGCATATACCTCAATACTCCTTTAGTATAAAATTCTTATCATTGAGAGGATCCCTATATCACCATTATTCAAATTTATTGCACCAAATGACATGTCAATACTTTCTCATTTAAGATATCTTCCAATTTATTCTCATATATCAAACTTAGTTTCTCAGAAACCCAATCTGTCAAAATAGCGATATGATCAAAGCAAATTGGATCTAGAAAACTACTTGTTCTATTAAGAGTCTTAGTAAACAATAAAATTAAATTATTAAGAAATAACAAGAAATTATATCCACCTTAATAATAATAATAACATACTTTTCCTGAAACTTAAATTATATTGAATAAAGACTAAGTCATTCAATTTTTTGTCCTTCAATCTATTCCTTTTCTTGGAATGGATGAATTTAAATATGCTTCAATCCCTTTCATATCCTGTTGCACTCACATATTGACTTAAAATTCAAATTACAAATTTTTTCAATTGTGGAATACCACTTTTAAATTGGTCTCATCAAGCAACTGTAAGACGTCAAAATGAGCATTATAAAGAAAATAAAGTAATGATTAATTTTAAAAAGTAATAAAATTGAAAAAAAAGATATACCTGGATTAAGTATGTTGCTTTGACAAATAGAAATTGGCATCCCAAAAGCATTAGAAGTATCCTTATAAATATCCATTTATAAGTTTAGGAGATCTTGCATCATCTAATGGGCAGCAATTGTTGTAATAGTTAATAACATTCCTTTATTAACTTTAGCTTTCGTTATAAAAATTGGTCTGAAATAGATACTAGGATTTAAAAATTCCCCGATTGTAAACAACTGAGAGTAAAGTTGTCTTTCTCATCTCTCATTGATGTCTGCAAGATAAGGTACATACAAATAAGGCTTATTTTTCACATTAGCTTTGATTGTTTCCTTCGTCTCTTCGTAGCATCATAAAATAACACATTGTTGCCTTCTCATCATTATCAACTAGACAAGGTACCATCACCAAAGGCTAAACAACTCAGATGACAAATTGACATTAGAACCAAAATTTATTATCTTCAATTATAATTCTAGAAACCTCTAATCCAGTATTAGACCTAGCATGCTGAGATGCAACCCACTTATCACTTACAAACATTTATCTCAACTCTTTCTTCATTATCATAAAACAATGAAATGATAAGAAATTAGTTGCAAATTTTATAATTGCAGAACGACATAAATTCCTACCATTGGTAAAATCATTTTTCATTAAATTTAAGACCCATACATGATTGTAGATGAACTTGATCACCTTTTTTTTTATTTTTTCACAGTCTCATCAATAATAAGAAAATACCTAACATTTCTTATATTTTTCAAAATCAAGTCAACGCAATGTACACCAAAAGGAGTCCAATAAAAAGAATTATACTTGCTTTGCAATCTTTTTTTAGCTACTTTATAAGCGGAATCATTGTTAGTAATAAACTGAATAATATTTTCTGGCTTAGCTTCATTCATAACTTCATCAAGTATTTCAAATAGAGTATTAGCATTCCTAATAAGGCCAGATGCATAAATAGACTTCAAAAGCATTGTCTCTTTGCATAATCAACTAAAAAATTAATAGTAGGCTCATATCTTCTATTTATCCAACCATCACACATGATTGAACACCCATAAGGAGCCCAAGTCATTCTTCTTTCATCCAAATAGCTTTTAGTTTCATAAACAAAGTAGTTTAGAAGTTTACCTCTATGGTCATAAACTAAAGGAGCTTTGTATCCTAAACCGTAAGAGGTAATAACATCCACCATAGATTGATAATAATAAGATTGGGTAGCATTGAATGCTATGCCTGAATCATACCACCCTTTAGCCATTGCTATGTCCAGAATATGAGTAGCTTCTCTTGATTGTAAGGCATTACGAATTAAAGGTTGAGCTTAGGAGTTGTTTATGGTGTAAAAAAAATTAGACACTTGTCTTCTTCTTTTCCTAACATCAGGTGCAATATTTCTTTCTTGTTGGGTAAGAATACTATCACTTTCAACATTTCCACTATCATCATGAATACTAATAAAAGAACTTCTAGTACCAATTTTGTAGTTCAATCTTTTCCTTTTTTTTCTTTCTCATACTGATACTCTTCAAGTAAAGTCTTCATTTGTTATTTAACATCATGACTCACTTTCTTACAACTCTCCACATCACCTTTGATCCTAGACAAATGCTTCTTTAATCTGGTAATTCCCCCAACCTTTCAAATACTTGTTATAGTACAAACAAATAGTATGATTCTTCATTTCAGGAACCAATCTAACATGAGCTCAAGCTAGATCATTGAATTTTCCTATACCTGAAGCAACTGAATTATTAGGTGTATTTAAACTTTCTTCCATTTATCTGTAAAAATAAAGAAAAACATATTAAAATTAACATAATAACTTTGTATCAAAATCAAGTTGTGTATGATAATAGCAAAACATAGAACAATAACAATTTCTAAATAATCAATTGATATATACATGCAAGTGACATTCATAAACTTATATAAATAATTTCTTAAGAAAATTTGATGATTAACCACATTCTATCTAAAGTCACAAAGAACAATTATAACTCATTTTGTGTAATTACATAATTCTACCATGAAGTCACTATTATAATCATTTTGTATGATTATATAATTCAACCATAACTCACAACTATAACTTATTTTGTGTGATTACATAATTTAAAAGTCATAAGTCATATCTATAACTTAATTTGTGTAATCACATAATTCAATCATAAAGTCGTAAATATAACTCATTTATGCATATTCAAACATAAACTTACTTCTTTAACTTAATTCCTATAATCATATAATTCAACCTAAATTAACTAACCTATTTTGTATATTAAGACATCAATTTATAAAATATAACCTAATTTATAATAAAGACCAACATTTAATTCAATAATTCTCAAATTTGAAACAATAACAGAAACTTTAATTTTGTATTGAATGATTGAATCCCCAATTTCCATAATCTAAATAACATAAATGACAAAACATATCCAAAAGTCCAAAGTCCAAAGTCCAAATTTCAAATACTATAATTCTATATAAAATCCTCAATCTTATTCCTTAAGTTTCGAAATTCAGATAAACCAAACTTATTTATTTATTTACCAAAAAAATTATCTATTTACTATCCTTAATTCCCAAAATGCAATTTTCTAACTTACAAGTCACAATTCAGCAACTCACAATTAAGTTACTCACTCACACAATAACTACTCAATTATGAATTAACTCATCACTCATCACTCGTCACAATACAACACAACATAAATCAACAGTCAATACTCAACACACTACATTGCGCACATTTCAAATTTTCAATTGTTCAAGTTTGAATCAGAAATTCAAAATAGCTTGAGGCGACTGGCAATTGAAAATTGCAATCTTAAGGCTTGAGGGGGCGCTTGGTTGGGGGAGGGTAATGGGAATAGGAATAGGAATGAATATAGTGAGGAATGGGAATTGATATAATCATTATAATTATGATGGTTGGTTAAGATGAAGGAATGATTACCATTATCATTGATAGTGGTTGGTTTGTTAAAAATGTTAAGAAATAAAATTTTGTTAAAATTTTGTTTTATAGCAAATTTTAAGTATATTTTAAATAATTATTTTTAATTTATGCACCCTAATTATA
>JAOTAX010000198.1:31196014-31230097 GCA_025629825.1 Erythroxylum guanchezii | reverse complement strand
TAATTAATTAATTATATTTTGTAATTATTTTAATTAATTAGCTTTTATCTTAATTAATTAAAGTTATTAATTAATTACATTTTTAATTAATTACATTTTAATCATATTTAATTAAAAATATTTAATTAATAAAAATTAAAAAAACTAAAAAATTTGAACAATCATTCCCATTCCTCTGGATTACCAGAGGAATGGGATATTACCAAAAAATAAGGTATACTTATGATACCTGTGTAATAAAAGGATTCTACCAAATGTTAGTTTTCAAAATATACCCATAACTTTTATCCCATACCCCACAAACAAGCATGCCCTGAATAGGCAACAGTGGTAAAGGCGGGACCGTGAGGCAATTGCGCAGGCGAGGCGACTTGCAAGGTGAGGTGAGGCCAAGCGACTGGCTAGGAAGGGCAGGCAAAGCAGTGAGAGTGAAAGTAGAAGCAGACTAGGTGGTTGGGTTGGTGGTGGGGAAGGGTCGGGTTAAGGACAAGTGGGTCAAAAAATTTACAATTTAGTCCAATATTTTTTTAAATTACATTTTAGTCCCAAAATTTCACCTATATTTCTGACCGGTATCAATTAATAGTATGAAATAAGTGTGCATAGCACGGTACCCACATCTTTGATTTCACACGCATGATAGAATTTTCATTTGAATGTGATTCGCTAGTGTTCTCAAATGACAGAAGTAGAAAACTTACCGTGAGGCATTTCATTCCTGTATTTGTTTGATGGGCATAATTAAATTGTTAATTGATTGTGGTATGTATTAATTAAGAGCGATTTTCCATTTATTATTCTATATATATATATCTATGATACATATGAAATCATCTGTTTATATGCATACGATATTAGGAAATTAAATTATGAATTTACAGATTTGGAACAGTACCATGTGAATTTCTCCTTTGTACTGAATGTTAAAGTTTTCTAGCAAAAAACCGTAGGAATAAAAATAAAAGATTATGAATAAACTCAAACATAAGACAATAGATGGAAAAACTTAAGAATTTAATTAAACACAAAGTCAACTGTCGGACAGTGGTGTCAGATGCAGGACGCAACAAAGTTCAAACAAGAATGACCGAGACATTAATAATTGAAGACATTCTTCACGTGCGTAAGCGTAACCAAAGCCAATGCCACTAGGATTACATGGTTGAAAACGTGGTAATTTTGGGTAGCTAAGACTTCTATATAATGAATGTATCCGGTCAAATCAAATGCAAGCAGCGAATGTTTGTGTTATATGTTTATCAATCCCACCAGGTTCTTCTTATTTTTTTGTCTTAAGTGATCATACATTAATGAGCTCACACCATAAAATTTCGGAAGGCAAATTTTATCTTTTGGATGTGTTACTGATTTTCTTTGAGACGTATATGTACATACATATGTTTGAAGAGATGAGATACCTGCCAGTTTTGAAATAATTGTAGATCGTCAGAAAAACGAATTAACCACATTTAAAAGGAAAGGAAAAGGAAAAACTCTTGTCACTTTTGTAAAAAATAAAAATAAATAAATCTGATCACATTCCTATAGTCAACAAATAAACATAATTGGATACAACTTTCATATTTTCTTCCACGCACGACTTTCTGGTGTGAAAGCCGCAACATTACTTAGTTAAGCCGTCGATAGAACAGTAGCTTCTATTAAAAGGGGATGTGTACAGAAAAAGTGGTTTCAAGTCTTAACATTATTCTTAGCTTAACCAATCCTCAGACTAAGAGAATTCAATATTTGTATAGAAAATGGTGCCATCAAAAGGAATACTTCGTACATAGAAATAACAGTTTGAATGTTATTCAAATTAACTTATATATAGAGCAATTATTAACAATATCCGTAACTGGGGTATCAAGCTCTTGTCACAGGTGACGTCTTTAAGTACTCATGAGGCTATGAATATTGAATACACGCATCTTTCCCCATAAACTACCAAACACCGAAAGATAATTAATGTAATGACTGTTTAATCGGTAACTGAAAATTAATGCTTAATTATTCTTTTATTGTAGATTGCGAGGGACTGACTGGTTGTCAGTCCACGGAGAAGAAATAAAAGAGAGAATTCCAGTTAATTATATGGAAAAGGAGTGAGCTTTCAAAAAAAAGAAAAGAAAAGTATGGTAAAGGAGTGAATATACCCGAGATATAAAAATTGAAAATGGTATTGTTAAGTTCCTAAAGTTTTTATTTCGTCAAATATTTTAAAACTCGCTTTTAATTTCTCAAAAAAATTTAAACTTAAACAAATTTAAACTGGATACCGTTTTAAATAATTTTTGAAATTTATGAAATAGTCTCTGAATTTTTTTTAAAAATTGCAAAATAATTCATTGTCATATTGTACTGTATACTATATAAGTTTATATCAACCCTGTTTTTAAAAATAATAACCACAATTAATATGAAAAAGACAATTATTTTTATACAAATATAAAGTTAAGAATAATATAAAGTATTTAAAATATTACAAATTTATCGTATAATAAATTACACCAAAATATCCAATAAAAAGAATAATAAATATCCTTTTTTTATTACAAACAAAATAAAGTGATGATTAATTTTCAACAAATAAGAAAAAGAAAAAAAAATAACTGGAGAAAGTTTTGTTCTTTGTCGAATAACAATCGACAATCCCCAAAAGACAGCTTATAAAGCTTTATTTGTGAGCTGTTTGAAATATATACTAAGATTCAAAAACGCCCTAGTTGCAAACAACAAAGAAGAAAGTTGTCTTTACCATCTCTTATTGATGATTGCAAGATGCGGTGTATACAAAAAAGGCCTATGTTTCAAATTAGCCTTGATTGCTTTCTTGGCCCTTTCCTTGACATCATAAAATATCCCATTATTGCCTTTGCTTCACTATCAACTAAACGAAGCACCCTTACCGAAGACTTACAAACACGGATAACAAATTAGCATTGAGACCAAAATCACCAAAATTCTCTATCTTTTAGTATAATTATGAAAACTTCCTCTCCAACATTAGCCCTAGCATGTTGAGATGTAACCCACTTATCACTTGTAAATATTTGTCTTAACTCTTTCTCCATCGTAACAAAAGACTGAAGTAATAAGAATTTTTTTGCAAATATTGTTACAACAGGATGACATAAATTTCTACAATTTGTAACTTCCTTTCTCATTAAATTCAGCTCCCATGCACGATTATAGATGAACTTGGTCACCTTTTGAGCTTTATGCATAGTCTCATCAATAATAAGAAAATATCTAAGATTTCCTATATTCTTTAATATTAGGTCAATGCAATTTGTAGTACAAAGAGTTCAAAAGAAAGAATTATGAATTATATTTATTTTGTAATCTTCTTCCTGCCGCTTTATAAGCGGCATCATTGTCAGTAATGAATTGAACAATATTTTTGGCCCTATTTCATTCACAACTTCATCAAATATCTCAAACAAATTATCAGTATTTCTAATCAGGCCAGATGCATTAATAAACTTCAAAAACATTGAGTCATTTTTAGAATAAACCAAAAAATTAATAATAGGCTTTTGTCTCTTATTTGTCTAAACATCACACATAATCCAATCCATTATCCAACCATCGACAAATCACAAATCCATTCACAATTTCATTCCAACTTCCAAGTCCAACCCATTCACAATCACAACACAAATGCAATTAAGCATAAAAAAATTCAATTAAAAAGTGAAATACGCACCCAAACAAATTCACAATCAGTTTTCAGCTTAGGTTGGGTTAGATCTGGTATTATTCTAGATCCGGCAGCTGCGAATGTGTGGAGGACAGGAGGAGAGTGGCCAATGATGGCATGCTGCAGTGGTGGTCCTCGTGGAGGAGGGCTGAAACCTGATGGAGGTCCGAATGGGGCTTGGTCATGGTAGGTTCGCGTGGTGAAGGAAGATCCGAAGATGACAGTCGTGTGGTGCAGTGTTTAGTGGTTGTCTTGTCGCTGGAGAGGGAGGAGCACCATCGAAGATGGAGAGGAGAACGAGAGAGACAGAGAGAGTGGAGAAGAGACGGGAGCATGATATAGAGAGAGGATGGGGGTGTGAGGTGAGTCTGAGAGAAGGATAAAAAAAATCAAATTAGTAGAGGATGAGTGCAGGCGTCGAGGGTGGGGGTGGTTTAGGGTTAAAAAAATTTGTTTTTTGCAAAGCAGTCCTCAGATTTATAAAAATTACAGTACCAGCTAGTATATGGTCGGCATTTTGAATATCGACCGATACCAACCAAAAACACCCGATACTGGTAGGTACTAAAACCTTAGATACCGTTCCATTTTTCGATTGGTACGATACCAACAAGTACGAAATGATATTCTAAACAATGTTTGAAATTGTAATAGTCTTTAGAATTTTTTATTTAAAAACCAAATTACACTATGGTTAAAATTTTAATAAAACTTAATCACTAGCACATGCCAATAATATTTCGTTTGAAAAAGTATGGTATTTTTGTTAGAAAATTAATCGTGATTTAGTTACAGGGCAACAAAAAATTAAATTGTATTAAATTTCATTAATTGAATAATTAAAAAAATAAACTGTAACCGCAAATTGTCCACATATCTAAGCTTTAATAGCATCTACAAAGTAAAACAAAGAATTTAACACTTGAGAAGAAAAGATAAAAAAAGCTAGCTCCCTTTTACCTTTTCCTATTTATAGTAAAAGATAATATAATTTTTTATTAAAAATGAACTTTCTAATTGTAATTAAAATCTAACAATATTTATAATTATAATTTAATTTAAATCAAATTAAATATCTCATATTCGATCTTTGAAGTTTCTCAAACTTCAAAACTAATTTCATCTTAATTTAAATTATTTTTTCTCTTTTTAACTTTTTTAATATATGAGTCATTATGTTTCTAATATGTTAGCAATAATGATAAATTTTAATTCCAATTTATAATTAGAATTAAATAAATTAAAAATCATTTTAATTTGTCTTTAATTATTCAATTAAACAATTCATAATCATAGATCAAAATTAATATCTAACAACATGTCATGTCTACCTAAATATTAAGCATGTCAAAATAGTTTGACTTAATATGTCTATATATGGTTATGATGTATAATTTAATTCTTTCATCATCAAATGTTCTAATTGGACATTTAGTGTATAATTAGTTTCTACTTTTTTAAATTCAATTATGTTCATTCTTACTAATTGGTAGTTAATTCATAATTGATGTCTGAAAACACATTTTCAAATCTAAATTCACTATGGTTAGATAATTCCTTAAATCATTACTAATAAAGGCCAGTAGAATATTCTCTCTACTTATTTTATAGTAATAAATCCTTTTTAAACTTATTCAATTATCTCTGTATAGTTCATAATATATTTAAATACTACTGAGTTATCTATCCTAAATAAAATAAGTTATGAATAACATCAAAATATAGTAATCATATGAGAAACTTTAGTAATTTCAAGTCTAAGGATTAATTAGACAACTGTCATAATGAGAAAATCCACTTAAACGTATGTACTATTCCATTCAGGTTCCTCATAATCAGCCAACTCAGTAAACTTATTTTCTAATAAACACCATCGCATTTGTGTAAGCATTTTCATACTTTAGGCTATGTGAATGATTACTTTTATAAGAAATAAGCATAATATATGCTAGTTTTTTTACACTCTATTAATGTCCACTCATAATAGAACAATGATTATAAATGATTTATGGATAATAAAAAAATTTAATATAAACATCATAATTACGATCTTATTATAATTTTATTTGCAATGTATATTTTTCCTTAGGACATTATCATATATATGTAAATATGTATAAGATAAATAAAACCTTTAAATAATTATTTCATTAAACTACAACCAACCAATTGGCTGTAGAGCATAAACCACTAATCTCCTATTTACACTAAGCCAATCATTTAAGTATCTTATAACATATTACCATCTGACGATTATGCTAATGTCGGGACAACAATTTATTGAGAGAATTTTACAAGATTCTTCATAGTGATTACTTGCTTGAATCTTACAACTTTTATCTTAATTATCATCATAATTAAGAAAAATTACCTAAATACATTATTGAATCTTTAATGATGCCTTAGCTCTAATATTCCATAGTATATTACTGTCTGAATATTGCAAGGAATTGTATTAATTTCATTAAAGAACTTATTAATATAAATAATCATTTTTATTCAATGAAAAATGGTTATGATTTGATTCTCAAAATAATATTGTTCTAATTAAAATAATACTTACTTACAACAAATACCCATGTAACCTTGATATTAACTCATATATAGAATAATGTATATCTCCAATACTTCATAAGTATTATATATCTCAAATATTAACACCTTTAGTACATTATATATGTACTTGAACTTAAAATAGTTTTACAACTTTCGTATCTATCTCTATAGATATGATTTCTACAATTAAGTTGTTATCTTTTCACATCCAATAAGTTTTTTTTAATGGATTATCATATATTCAACAATTAAAAATATGAATTTTTTATTATCTATAAGCAGTATGTTTCTACACACTTCCATTGAAGGGTATAACTATATTTCCACTATCCTTTTTCCATATATGGTAAATCCACAATCATCTCTAAAACAAATTCTTTGAATTTATTATGAAATTGAATCTTTAAACGCCATATAAACTTTTGAATATACATCAAATTTATCAATAAAGGCACTAGTTCCATTTGGATGCAAACATTTTTTTTCCATGGGTTTATAAGATTATACCCAATATTTTGGATATTTCATAACCTTATATTATCATATTTAGTTCTAAACTTATTTGCTAATACATGCTTCAACTAAGTATCATATCATAAAATCATTAACTTTAACTCTTTTAAAGTCTGACCATTATATATCTAATATGAAATCTTGTTAATTAATTTAATTGGAAATTTCAAAGGTAATTTGTTGTACTAGGCTTAACTATAGAAGAAATAAATATTACATTACACAATATCTCATATTGTATTTTCCTTCTTACACAAATCTATACTATTATAGAACCTAGTTATAAAGGTATTCACTAGAGATTCTCATTTCCTATAGATAAATAAAAATTTAAATCTCATTATATTGATCTTATCAAAGTATTTCAATATTCTCAATGTTTAATTTCTATTTATATTGAAACATTTTTTTAACTTTTCAAAAATTTAAATTAATATTTCATTCAATATATATTACTCTACTATATAAAATTAATAATAAATATCATGAAATACAAGTATTCATCCTTTTATGAATTGTTATTACATGGGTTGACCTTTAGTGAAAACATAATGATGGTATTGAATTGTTAAAACCTAATAAGTCACACAAGTTCAATACGATTCATAATTAAAAAAGGAGAGAGAGAGAGAGAGAGACACACACACACACACACACATATATATATGTATATGTATATGTATATGTATATGTCTATGTCTATGCCTATGTTTATGTTTATATCTATGTCTATGTCTATGTCTATGTCTATGCCTATGTTTATGTTTATATCTATGTCTTTGTCTTTGTCTATGTCTATGCCTATGTTTATGTTTATATCTATGTCTATGCCTATGCCTATGTTTATGTTTATATCTATGCCTATGCCTATGCCTATGCCTATGTATATGCCTATGTATATGTATATGTATATGTATATGTATATGTATATGTATCGTACTTTGTAATCTTACCACTAACGTTAAGTACAAGTCTCTTTTGATCTAACTTATACAAATTATTTACATAAACTTGGATCAATTGCTTTTACTTAAAAATCTATTTCTTGTCATGCATTAAATTATATTGAAATAATGTTGACTATAAATTCATTATCAAACACTTAAAAGTTTGAATTAGAAATATATATGATTCCATTTTATCATATATTGACAAGAAAAATCATACAATTTTAAAATCATATGATTAACTTTTCATCTAATGACAACTATTATTATATCTAAGTCAATCCCTTCAATTCTAGCCCATATTTATGCTTTTAATAGACTAAATTGAGTGGGACAATTCTAACAAGATACTATACCTTTCAACTTTACTCCATGTAACTATTTATATTATGCTATCATAGTGTTGACATGCATATTAAATATTACCATTAAAGTTTATGAGAAATTATTCAAAATTTAAAATGTCACCACATTTTGTCATATATATAACATTGGCATATTTCTCAAACTTTGTTGTTGAAATAATAGCAATATTACATAATGGACATATAACTTCCTTTTCTCTCTTTGTGAACTCTTCTCAAACCTAACCTATATTTATGAAATTTGGTTCATTAATTCTTAGTATCAGCTATACTAATCAAACATAACATTTTTACTCAAAGCAAAATATATATGTAAGAAAAGTAAAAGTAATATGCTATGACAACCAAACAAGATTATGGCTTTAATTATATATTTGGTTTCTCTCACTATTTTATTCAATATAATAACCCTCAATATTATTTGAAAAGATTACTCTAATCTCTCTATTGGGCTAAGATCCTATTTAAATATAATTGATCTTAAGTCACTTAACAAATCAACTAAACTTAAATTAGGTAGATAACATTCTTATCAATCACATCTCATGTAACTCCTAGATCCGTTAAGTGACTATTTTTTTTTGGATTTGAGGAAACCCGTAGACGGGCCAGGCGGGCACACCTCTTCGAGGGTCCAACTAACACACCACCCCACAGGCGAGCCAAACAGGCGCACCCCATCATTGAAGACCCAACTAGTTCTCCACCTACAGGTAAAACCCCGGTTGCCCTAGGCTCTTACAAGAGGGGCTAGCATGAAATCGAACCTGGAACCTAACCGAAGCCAAGCCCCGCTCTCAACCATCGAGCCACACCCCTTGAGAGTAGGTGACTATTTTTATTAAAATATATATTATATGTTATTCTTAACTCTGCCTCTAAATCTATATGATCATAAATCACTCATACAAACTTTTTAGTTAATTATAATCCATTAATTTAAGATAAAATATAATTGAATTTAAAAGGCTTTTAGTCATTCAATAAGCCTTATAATAAACAGAACTACGATTTTATACTTAAATAATGAAATGCAAAAATCATTTTCTCAATATGTAATTAATATTTTAACAAATGATTTAATTTAAAATGATCTCACCAAACACATATTCTGTGTAAAAAATCATACAATTTAAACATACTATTCCTCATGAAAATATAGTTAAATTATAAGCATGAAAGATTGTTTGATTTATTATATAAACTCCATAATCTAAAAAAATATTTTCAACTCTTTGGATAATTAAATTAGATTAAATAATTGATTTCTAAATAAATCGAATTCCTATTCCAAATAAAAATTTAATTTGATTTGAAAACAAAATTTAAATTCTATTGGAAACTATTTTCAATTATCTTGACTCCTTTAACAAATTTCATTGAAACTAATTTTAATAAATTATTCTTTCTACTTATTATAATTTTAAGAAATAATTGTTTTTCAAAATTTTATGATTAACACATTCTCATCCAATTAGAAAAATATTTCTAATCTAATTTGAAAAAACTTTTCCTTAATTAGAAAATTATTTTCTAATGTCAAAGGAAAATTAATTTCAAAATTAAATAAAATAGTTTTAATTTGTCAACAAATTCCTTTATGTTATTACAAAAATTCATTTCTTATTAATTAGAAATAATTCTTCAATAAATTAGTAAACTATTCTCTAAGATATCATAGAAGGCTCAATTTTCTCAATTAATAAATAAATGATTTTTTCAAATTTTAATTAGAAGAGTATGGTTTCCAATTATGAAACTTTTATTCTAATAAATAAAATAATAATTTCTAAATAAAATATAAAATAACCCTCTAAAATTAATAAACTTATCTCATTTCATTCAAATTGAAACAGATAATTTTAATTAATATTTTTTTAATTTTAAAGAAATCTAATTAATTACTAATTCAAATTTGATTGAAATTGAATTAGTTTAATTTCTAAAAATAATTTTATAAAATTTTAAATCAGGAATCAATTTAATTATTAATCTTAATACGATTGAGAAAAATAATTAATTTAAGTTCACAAATAATATCTCTACTTGATTAATATAATCTCACTATACTAATTATATAAAATATAATCTAATTATAAAAGATAGCTCTTTAAAACTTTGCTTGATTCTAATTATTAATTTCATAATTAATTTAATCTAATAAGTTGACTCTTGAAAATTTAAATTAAATTCCAAAATATTCCGAAGAAAATTATCCCCTTTGAAAATTATTTTCAAATAATTAGAAAACATCATTTTAGATTATTAGGAATATAAACTATTTTAATTTTCAATTAAACTAATATAATTAAAAATTTAAAGGCTTAAAACATAAAAAAAAATAAAGGTACACGTGCAAATACTTGATGTGACTATCTTTAGCACATGCGCCTTATCTGCTTCAGACCAGGGTTCTTACTTTGGTCCATCGCTGTCTTCCTTTGTTTCTTCAACTTCTGTTACATTTTGTGTTTTTGTTTCCTCTTCTTACTAGTGCTTCACACCTTTGCTTCTCCTAGGCTCCTCTTCTTCGTCGCACAAAAGGCTCCTAAGATTAACTCTTCCTCTAAGGGTGATTTTTCCTTTAGTAATGGCAATTAAAGCCACTGGCTCCATCACCAAAGGCAATTTCAACCAAAGTTTCCAAAAATGGCATAATAGGTGAGAGACACATGAGCTTTTCTAGAAGCAACACGTAAGGAGAAGCATGAAAATAAAAAACCAAATTAATAGTGCCATAATCTTTATTAGGCAATTTCTTTAATTAATTAGTAAAATTGCTCCTTTATAATCATAAAGCCACGAGTTCAAGCCATGTAAATGGTCTCTTTATAACAATACAAAGTGAAGCCATGTAAATGGTCTCTTTATAACAATACAAAGTGAAGATTGTATATATTATGATTCTCCCCAGACCTTCGCTTTGAGGGGAGCCTTGTGTATTGGGTACGTTGACTTTTCCTTTAATTAGTTAAGTTCTAAATTTTAATTTTATCGAATTAATAACAATCAAGAAATTTTAATTCAGTTAAATAATTAATGGAGACTCTAATATCATTTTAGAAAAACTAACCATGATGTAATTACAAGTGCTTTGAAAAAATAAAATTGGAAAACATGAATCATACACAAGAAACTAAATCTTACCTAATTTAGATTCTTGCAAAAGTTTCCTCTCAAGGTGTTAACCACAAATTATCCATATGTTTAGCCTTCAACAATATTTATAGAGTAGAGAAAAAGCCTCGATACTTTTATAGGAGAAAGTTGGATTTTTTATTAAAATTAAACTTTCAAATTATAATTACATTCTAACTCTAACTCTAATTATAATTATAATTTAATTTTAATAAAATCAAGTATCTCATATTTGATCCCTAAAGTTTCTCAAATTTTACAATTGAGTCCATCTTAATTTAAATTGATTTTTCTCTTTCAAATTGCTCTTTTATAGGTGACCTATTAGGTTTCCAATATGTTAGGCAATGATTATAAATTATAATTCTAATTTATAATTAGAATTAGATAAAATTAAAAATCTTTTTAATTTATCTTTAAATTTTTCAATTAAACAATTTATAATTATAAATCAAGATTAATGTCTAGAAAAATGTCATGACCATCCAAATATTAGGAATGTTGAAGTGGTTTGACTCAACCTGTCCATGTGTGGTTATGATATATAATTTAATCATTTCTTCATCCATTATTCCAATTAGACATAAAATTAGTACTTACTCTTTTAAATTGAATTATGTTATTTTTAAAATTGAAAAATTGGATTAATAAGCTCTAAAAGTAAAAATAAGGCCCAAAGCCATAAGTATAAGGAGGACAAAATTAGGCATTCGCTCACAAACATTACAAATACTTGAAATAAGGTAAGTTACAAAGAAAGTTCCATACAAGGAGCATAAGTTGGAGGCAAACTTAATCTACAACATCCATATGTATAGTGAGGTAGTGACATTTTCTTGGTTCTTGATGAGAGAAATATAAAAGATATGGGAAAAGAATAACAACTTTCAAGGAATCCTTCATTTATAGACCATATCCAAGGATATCAACTTAGTGTTGGTGTCTTCCATGATCTTTTCCTTGATCCAATCAATAGTGTTGATATAAAAGTGGTCCCATTTTAGGATCTTTTTTTAAAAAATCATTTCGTTCCTTTCTTCCATAATTCATAAATACAAGCTTATAAGGAGATCTTTATGATAGTCTTCATTTTGTATATTAAATCGATTTGCAACCTATGAAACCAAGTCATCTTAATTATTTGCATTGTATGAATGATCATTGGGCCTCTAGGTGGATAAATAAAATACCCTAAAGAACTCATATTTAAAGAACAATTGATCCTTACTTTTGTCTGCATTATTGTAAAGCTTGTAGGTAGTGAAGAGTTGTAAAGAGCTCTTATTCTATCTGTTGTGGTAAGCTTATTCTTGATAGCAAGCCACTAAATGAATGAAAATTTTGGTGGGATCTGCTTACTCTAGATAATTTGTAGCCAGGATTCTTGAATACATTTTAAGTTGACTTGGTGGTGAAACAACTAAAAGCATGTTTGTACCACCTCATAACATCCTATCTATATTGATTCAGTATAGGACTAGGGATATTATCCTTAATGATGTTGAGTCCTCTCTATCTTAAATGCCATTCATTATTGTTAATTAATTTGGATACTATAGCTTTAGGTTTAAACATAGCCACAACTAAATGCTTGAGGAAGCAAGTAGAGAGCTAAGATGGCACCGGTTGTCATACCATAGCTAAGTGCTTTTCCCATCATATATTATACTCTTAACCTCTCCATATAAGTGACTTCTAAGTCTAAAAATTTAAAGCATTGTCTATGAGGTATCTATACGAGGTTTAACCTCCCAAAGAAATGGTCTTCCAAAGAGCAATAGAGAACCTATTGCACCTAAAAAACTACTTATCTACAAGTAATCTCCATAGGCTCTTAGCTGTTAGAACCTTGTTCCTTAATTGTATAAACCAAAGACCAAGACCTCCTTTCATATATAGGGACACCAATGTCACTTTATTTTACTTTGGCATGTGGTTTCTTATACGCATCCCTTATTTAAAGAAAGTTTCTTATGATTTTCTCTAACCCTTTCCTAATTCTTTTAGGAATAACCATATGGGATAAGTAGTGCACAAGCAAGTTGGTAAAAGATGAATTTTCAAACTATAACCTACTAGCATAGGAAAGACTTCTATTAACCTATTTCCTACTCTTTTGAGAATTAAGTAAAAAATGGATGAGTAGTTAGTATAGTAGGTCTCCTAGTTGTGATATGAATGTTTAAGTATTTGAATGGAAAATTCCCTAAATTTAACATAAGAAATGAGGCTAGATAATTTGCTTGAGAGCTTATAGCTGCACAAATAAAGGAAATTGCTTAGAAAACTCATCATCATCAAATATTAGTGTCTAGGTGATGAATCCCTCTAAAAATCATTAATTGACCTTTTATCATTAATTATTTCATTGGCTATTGGACCGAGAAAATTCTTATCTATGTTAATAACACTTTTGAGACTACTAACAACTAATCCATAAGGTGATTAACTGAATTCTTTCTAGTGAATGTTCCTAGGATTGAATTATCAATTTATGAATTCCGCTATTAAATTTGACCCTAATATAGAAGATTTATGTTAAGCTATCTCTAAACTTATAATCAGCTCCTTTCAATTATGGTAGATCTATTCTTACACAGGATTTCTCAATTGTAATGATATGAAATCAAATCATGCACTAATATTCCAGATCTATTAGAACATGCATAAAACACATAATTGCATCATAATAGATCAATCAAAATAATTGTATTAAATAAAAGAATCAAGACATTATTATCCGAACTAGGGTTCATCACACCTGGACACTAAAAAGCATTTAGTTACACATAAAACAAAATGAAATCAAAGATAAACAAGAAGAGAAACGAAGAGAAAACAAACGAATTATAATTCTAAATATCCCTTTCTCTTCTATCAAATGTTCTTGCAAGTTTGAAGTTTGATGTTGTAATCTATTGGATCTTTTGATGATTTCTTCGCATTCTCCACGTTCCTTGATTAATATCATCCCTTTTGTAAGCTTTCTATATTTGGAATCTACTCCAAAAGTCTGCTCTTTTAGTTTGCCTCTATTCACATCTTTTTATAGTAAATTTTAGAGTTTCTGGAAGATACAAGGTTTGATACACAAGCATGTGATAGAACGTGTATATTCAAAAACTCCAAAATTTGTGATTTTACACAGGCTCTAAGACTCATATGGGTAAAGACACGATCATGTATCTCTAATTTACTTCAAAACTTCGTTTTATGTCGCATTTTTATCTGAATTCTTCTTCTTTTAATCCATAAAAGCAATTATAACCTATAAATGCACTTGGAGCTAATTCAGTATCAAAAATACAATAAAATTGCAAAATATCAAGCAAAATAAATCAAATACGAGTGTATAATAATAGTTAATTTAACATTTATCAATCCATATGAGTAGACCTATGCTCTAAAATTAGTAAGAAAACCCAAATTCACTTTCTCTCTTCCCCCAATATTCCTAAATATCCAACCATTGCCTACAAATTCGTTACATGCCAAGTTTATTAGTTCATTCTAATTTCACCTTTACTACTAGCTTATCTTACTATGAATGTTGTATTAAAGAAAGTATTTTATTTGCTTATCTAGGTCTTGCTAAGTATTTTATCTCTAAATGGAGTTATAAAAAAAAAGGTGAAAATTTATGCTCAATGGTGGTGACGACGGCACCATATACCTCCACAATCTTTTGGCTCCACTCTTCCACTTATGTATTTTACACCTGAAGCCTCATCATTCAAATATCCATAGTTAATCCATAAATCGCTTCCACTCAAATTCCTAAAGTGGATTCATAAATGGCTTCTTACTCTAAATTATAAACTGACTTCTAGTATATTTCCAACACTATCAACTTCTCCTTTCATCTTCACACTACCAAACTTGCTACTAAAGGTAAAACCCGTAACTTATTACTTTTTAACACCTAATGTATCTTTTTCAATTTCTGCATTACCTCTACAAATTACTTATCAACCTCTACTCATTTATAAGAAGAAGCACCTAATAGCTACATAAAACCTCTAATCTCACTAGGTCATGTGTATCCTTCTCCTGCTTCTCCTATAAGCAAGCCCTAGCTGATAGAGAAGCTACCAACATTTTGGGAGCTGGTAAATTGTGATTTTTTTTTGTTGAGTTTAGAGCATGGGTCCTACTAGTATTATAAGGATTTCATGTTAGCACTGGTGGGACCTACAAAAGGTAAAAATAAAAATACACGTCAACACTTAATTAATAGAAACATAATAGGGTTAAAGGTTCTGTTAGTTATGGATTTGATTCAATCAGTTTTGAAAATATTATAGTTCTTTTTATACATCCAAAATATTAGTGGCTAGCATGTGTTTTGGTGTAAACATTAGGCTCGAGAAGGGAATTTAGCCAAAAATTAAATAAAAAGTTAAATAAGGTTTAAATTTTGATTTAAGAAGGAAAGAAAAATTAAAAATTGACTAAAATTGGTGCCAAATTATGTCTTTCGATTTCATCTTTGTGAGCTCCCTCTTTCTATACATTTTCTTCTTCTCTCAATCTTAACGTCAAGTCCTAAGGAAATATAAAAAAAGTTAACTCCCTAAAAAAATGTCTTAAGAAAATCCCATAGTCATCTATTTAAGTTGTCCTCTTAAAATTAGGTTCCTCTAACTCTAAATCTTCCTTATAAATTTAGCTGTTTTATCTCAAGATCATTATTCCAGTGGCATAAAGGTATTGCTCAAAATCTAGTACAAAACAGGTTCCATTCGTGGCATAAAAGTGCTCATACTAGTGCAAAGGCACAAATATTTTTGTAATTTTATAGGACTTAAGTGTTGAAATGCTTTTTTCTAGTATAGGGGAACTTATAATTCTATCTACCATCAATTGAAAAAGGTTGTTAAGGCACTCCAAACAAGAGCAAAGGTGATATAACCTCTATTTTATCATTTTCTTATCCCTTGATCTTTTATTTTGCTTTAAAAATCTATCATACCTAATAAAATGATCTTAACTACATGATAACCAAAAACACATTATTTGGATCATAGGATTCTCAAAACTCGCAAATTGTCAATTTTAAAGTATTTAATTAGTGAATATAGAATCCATTTATCAAGAACACCTTTGACAAAATACTCCCATAATAGAACAATATGTCCTTTCTTATGGAAACTACATTGTACATTATTGATAAATCTAACATTACACAAAGTGATAAAAAGTTGGTCCCTCCTACAGTTAGCAAAATATAACTATCACAAAAATCAATCAAATAAGATATTTTTTTAAAAAATAAATCCTAATAAATTTTCATGATCTCATAAGAATAAATTTAGTCTAAAGTCAAAAGCTTAACCAGAATAAACGAGATGTGCAAAAGATACCTCAGGAACTCATTCTTAGTCAAAATTTCTTACTTATCAACTACATAAAAACTTATACCATAAAAATAGAGATAAAAAATTAGCTCGAGTTATACTCAAATCAAAGTCAACCGGCCAATTTTGATTTGACCAAATTCAAGTTTGAGTCATGCTTCGATTACATGGATGATAGGCCTAAAACCTAGAATATGGTTTGGCTAAAGCCCAAACTAAGTTTTCTGTCTTAGATGTGATGTTGTTTTGGTGGAAATTAAGAGAGACGATAAGATTAAGCCGAGTGTTAGTTAGTTAAAGCAACAAAATTCTTTTGATAATTTAGCTCGAGCTCAAGCTGAAAAGACCCGTACTAAGCATGACAAACAAGCTTGGGCTATTTCGAGTAAGCCCAAAGTTGAACAAGTTTGTGTTCAGTAATATTTCTTAGCCTTTATTATGTCTATGATTATTCCTATAACAATTTTACTAAACACTTTATTCTCAATTCTAATAAATACTTTAATATATTTTTAAAATATTTAATCACTTTAATTATAGTACTTCAATAAGAGAATTGATCACTACAACAATATGACAAAGTTAGATAATATTTTACAGAAGTCTTTTTTTAATAATTATTTTGTTTCAATGATAACTCAACATGTTAATACACCAAGAAAGACCCGCAGAATAAGAATCCATTGGTATGCCTTGTTACAGAGACTAACAATGCACGGATATGACTTGTCTAGATTTAAGAAAACGTCACTGTCAAACCAGGAAATTCAATCACAATCGGTTGGGAATTCCACATAATTATAGATAGAAATCTTAATCATTCGTGAGCAAATTCATTAAAACTTCATTTCAATGTCGGCGGACTCACGTGAGGCAAGTTAATTAAGGATCGATCGAATCCACGAGATGATCATCAGTACCTTGATTTCTTTTATCATGAAATACTCCATAAATCGTCATACCGCGTTCAGTGGGAGGATATGAAGGAGATTGCACAGTTGAGCTGCAATTCTCAAAAGTTCTTGGACAGGTGATTAGAGCTCGGTTCTTAAGTAATTGTTTGGTTGCATGAGCAATATCAATTTCAGGCAAATCGTATATCTCAAAAGATTATTATCTTATGTTCTTAACAAAAGATTTGAACCAGCCTACTTAAATGATCTTCAAGTTGGATTACTTAACATGGTGAAGAAGTTGAAAGGCAAACTGCTTGACCTTTCCTTTTAGATTGCACAAAAAGATCATTTGCTCGAGAGGAATTATGAGGACTATAATAAGTTTATGAACCTTTGACATATGATTCAACTCATGGACCCACGAGGTTCATTATCACGACTTAGTTTCCATCCCAATCTTCCTCTCAGTCATACCAAACATCGTTATTAAACAATTCATGTTGATTTGCTAGTTTCATATCAACGATAGCAATAGCTTAACAAAATTGGTTGTAGCCTAACCATATTAGAATAGTAGTTACAACCCAATTCTTTAAAAGCAAAATGCCTTTTGGAGTTACAATGCGTATCCTTACAGCCCTTAAAGCTTAAAAGAAGAAATGTATCACAAAAAAACTTAAAAAAATGACTCGGGATTTTGTCTTCATATTGCCTTGTAGATTTCATATATAAATCACTTTCTCCATATCTTAGGAGAATCAATCAAATGATACTATTCTCATTCGTTAGAATCTCTCGTCGATACTGTACGATTTTCTTCACCTATTCTTCTACTTATGTTTTCTATGGCGATTTTTTTTTCTCTTAATATACAGAGTTCTAGTTCTACTTTTGAGGGTTTGCAAAAGTTGCTGCATTGTACGTTTAAGAGATCAAGACCTGTATATTAATATTTTGGTCTTTCGTAATTAGGGATATACGAACTAATAAAGAACATTCATATTTTAAGTTAATTACAATTTAAGTTATGAAGTTTGCAACTTTTTATTTCTTTTTTTTGTTTGAACATGAAAAACTATCGTAACTTATTTCTCCTTGCAAGAAGTTAAACTAGTTGAAACCCCGTCCTTGAAATCAATCAATCAACCCACTTTTGACAGATGCTAAGATAGATGGGGTAAACTTGAAACATAATTAAATATAGATATAAAGATCCCAATTATATGGAATATCATTGATAGCCGCGGTAGGTTTTTGCTGGTGGGACTCTGAAGATATTGAATCCAGTTCAAGCTTTGTCCCACCTTTTATTCCATGTGATTAAAGACTTTGGAGCACATATTTTCAGCCTCCGTTTCTACAGTACATTAAACGCATACCGTCAAAGTGAGATTCGTCCCCCATGCGGTCTATTTATTACCTGAGTTGGTGGAAGGGGGTATAGGGTTAAAAGGTTCTGTATTTGAATTTTCTTATTTATGTTCTCTCGATCGAGTCTGTCGTACAAGGCTTACTTAGTGTAAAGTATTCTATTGACGTGATTTATAGACTATTGCGTCAATTAGGAGATTTATCCAGTGCGCACTTAAATGATAGTACAGGGATATGGGTTCCTCCATTTTTTTTAAAAAAGCATATACTTCTTTTAATGTATTTGAAAAGTACAGATATCCCTCCGTCAAGATTTTGGATTAATGTGCAAACCTGAAGACTTTTTAATGAGGAGAAAATAAAATATAGACCAGTTTTATGTGTTACAAAGAGTAAATATGTGTAAATTCCTGTATTAAGATTTAAATTTGGTAAAAAGGAGGCCCATCAAAGATATGATGCCCTTGGATTAATTAACATATCCTATATTGAAAGTTTCCACTTTAAATAGAATATAGTAACATATGTTTCACAGAGAGAGAAGGGATCTGGCAAATGTCTTGAGCGTGGAACATGGATCATTGTTCTTCAATTTCTCAAGTAGACCATTACAATACTGACGAGCTCTTCCAATTATCAGCTATTCCATGGCAACAACAGGCAGTCTCGCAAGATAAAGTTCTCACCGTAGCACCTTCTGGGTATAGCAGTGACTTAACAGCTAACAGAACCCAACTTAGCCAGCGGCGTAAATCTTCCATGGTTTCAGGAGTCGATGATCAAAACCCTAGTGACAGGAAGAAGAAGCAAATCATACATAGAGACATTGAGCGACAGCGCAGGCAAGAAATGGCTGCCCTTTACGGGTCTCTCCGATCCCTTCTTCCCTTTGAATATCTTAAGGTCAGTTTCTTCTTTTAGCTAATTGACCATTGTCAGTCAGGGATATCTTTACTTTCTTCCATGACCCTTCTTTTCTATACTGAAGTCTTCATTTTCTGCATTTTTTTGTCGATTGTCAGGGGAAGAGATCAATATCTGACCAAATTCAAGGGGCAGTCAAATACTTAAAACATCTAGAACACAAGACACAGGAGTTGAATGAGAAGAAAGAGGAGCTAAGGAATCTCTGTAATGACTACAATATTCCAACTTCTTCTGGTCCTGCACTTGAAAGCTCGGAAAATTTCGAGAGGGATACCTTGACAGTTGAGCCTTGTTTAGTTGGCGTGGAGGTCGCAATAAATACAGCTTATACAAATGGGTTTCCTCTTTCAAGAGCGCTTGAACTTATGATAGGAGAAAAGTTTAATATTGTTAGCTGTATTTCCACTAAAGTAAACGAAAGGATGATTCATGCCATTAAAGCTGAGGTAAAATGCAACGAATTCTTGATACCGCTGAGGCTTTTTATGATTCTATAGTTTATCTCTCTTCTGCATGGTTAAATAGCTTAATTCAGTCTCTCACAAGTCACAACTTCTTTGCTAATTATCAAGAACTTAAGCTTATATAGAAAAGCATGCACGCAGGTCACTGACGGAAGGAAAATCATTATGCGTGATCTGCAACATAAGCTAACAGATTCTATCACGTCGTATGCAAATTTGACATTTCAGTAATGGATCACCCTCCGGTAGATCCTATTTCCGGCACAGCAAGGATTCTATGTATATACACAATTTTCCCCTTCCAGGCATCTCAGGTTGGTTGAGGATTTCCCAGACTTTTAGGGAAAAAACATAGTGATTTACATCTGGATTACCGTTGTGCTGTTGTTTTGGCCCTATCTCATGTTTATATATCAGTTGTATATCATACACATATGCTAGCATTGAAGTAATTAATGGACAGCCTGCAGCTATCCCTCAACTATTTTAGTCTCATTATCTCATGTATCTGGTCACAAACAATTAACAAATATAGGAGATTTCATGATACTAAATCTTTATCCCACGACTGCTTATCCCAGAATATATATCTAGTTCTCTCCCTCTTCTTTGTTAAGCACACTTCCTCTTCTGGTTAAACATATCAATGAATGTATTACCTTCCTACGCACCCCGTGACTTAAACTCAATTGTGGCTGCTCTAGCTTCTCTATTAATTTTCATACGCTTTGTAGTGGCATCATGTTTCTTCCCTGTTCCTCGCCATAGTTGCTCCCTTTTGGTTTTAATACTCTAGTTTGACAAAAAGATCTAGGTTCGTCAACTATTCATATTTTTGCTTTGTTTTCTTTTTTTTTTAACCTAATATATAGGGTTGAAAAACACTGTGCAGTTAGACAGATGCTGTGGATTGAAGTATTGAACCAAAATATCATCTTGCTACATAACTGAGTTAATTCAAATCAACCACTTTTATGCCAATATATGCTGTTATATTTTATAATTTGTCTTTCGTCCATTGTTGAAGTACTACGTTATTGGATTCGCCCCTAAATTCAAACTGAAAATTTTTACAAACTTTTGTGAATATGGATTCTCTTCACTATCACCAAAGCTTTTCAACGATCAAGGGCACTGAAACAATTTGTCAAGAAACACTCTTTTAAATTCCACATGTTGCCTGTCGCTTATTTTAAGCAATGTATATAGTTTGTAGTATCATCAAGTAACAAATACGGAAAGAAAATTTGTTTCTCAAGTGTCGTTTATTGCGGCATGTTTATAAATTGTTGAATTTATACAAATAAACGAATTTCAATGCCTTCATATCTAACATCCCCCCAGATATTAAATAACATTATTTTTAAAGTAGATTTTTGGAATATTCAATTACTCACTTAAATTTTAAGGATTCACTATAGGTTCAGTGATTGATTTGAGTTAGTACAAGATAAAGAGGATCATGATCAGATGATCACCTTGTTCATGTCTTTGCCAACCTAGTAATGTTTAACATCATATAAATCTTGTTTAACCAACATGTTTATTTCATGTAATAATAAAAAGTCAGGATTTGGGCACATCAAAGTTCCCAGTGAAGTTACCCTAGACAATACCTATTGCTTTAGAGACTAATTAAATTAGGGGATAATAGCATGATAGACAGATAGAGGAAAAAGTATATCTGTATACGTTGATAAATGTACTCCCAGGCTCTGTTTTCTAAAAATTTAGGCTTCAACAAGTAGAACTTAAAATTTTTTGTTGAATTATATTTACAATACTTATCCTAATCAACATAATTTCTTTATTTAATTAAAAATAATCTTTAAATAAAGGAATCTAATGACTTTTTAAAAAATTGGTTACTTAATTCCGTGTACTAAATGATTTTTGTGCCAATAGTTTTGTTTTGAAAATTAAGTAATGAATTCATTCAACAAAGGAGGAAATTACAAAAAGTTTAAAGTTGAAACTCCACGGGTAGGAGCTATTACAAAAATTCAAGTAACTACAATAACAAGAAATTCAAAAATAGCATTTTCTATAAGTTCAGTTGCAACTTAATATGATTAGAAATGCATTATTGATCAACATTAACCATGATTGCCATTCTTAGCTTGAGGTAAAATTGAATTCAAGTATTTCTCATCCTCCATATATATTGCACCAACATAACAAAGCCAACCTTGAAGACCTTTTGATGCTTCCTGTTAGTTCCTCTTAACTTATTGTCCCAAGTTAAACAATTTATCCAACTGAGATTTCGATATTGTAGTCTAAAGAGGTTGAGAAATGCACTCCATATCTACTTAGTATGAAAACAATCAAAGAATATGTGATCTAGTGTTTCATTCTCTTTAGAACATAAAGGACAACTTAAGTCAATAATTTGAAATTTGTTCCTTCTGGTTCCCAATCTATGTAATGCAACTAAACATAAGATAAAAGAATGAGTTGGTGATATACGTGATCCCCATGTAAGAGTATGAAAAGGGAACTTGATTATAGGACCAGTAACAATTGCTTACAAGATTAAGTAGTAAATAAATGAGACTTATGAAGTTCCCATTTGATTTCATCCTGTTTCGCTTGGTCTAGATGATATGTAAGCAAGTGTTCTACAATCAATCCAAATCCTCTACTCATGTAAAAAGGCCAATGCCATCTATTGTTTCAAATTAAAACTTACACTTTAGTAACCTATGGAATAGAATCTTTTAAAGTTGGAAAGAGTGGAGTGTTATAGAGGTGGCCTAATTCACACCAATGATCAAACTAAACTGTAGCGCTTGATGTGAGGGCACATGAATGACCTTTTGTGCAGAATTTGTTGAAAGGTATAGGATTGAGTAGTTTTCTAAGTGATAGACCACAAGCTTTTTTGTCTGATGTGGTATATGTGAACCTACCTTACCCATAAGCTCTCTTTGTCACAACAAATGTTTCACAATCTTTTAGCTAACAGAATTTTGTTCATTTTACTAGCTGAGTTGATTCCCATACTCCCTGTTATGCTTAGAAAGACATATGATACTCCAATTCACTTTAGCACTTCTCCTACGCTAGAATTCTCTGTCCATTCTAAATGAAGTCTCTAACACTTCTATAAATTTTCTTCAAAACTCGTTTAGGAATAGCTAAGTGCGATAACCAATAAACATGCAAATTTAAAGAATGGAGATGGCTAGTTGCACTTTACCTCCATATGATAGGAATTTGTTGCTCCATTTAGAGATTCTTCTGTTCACTTTGTTAATAAAGGGATTGCATTCAACTTCCTTGAGCTTGTTAGTAGAGATTGGAAATCCCCAGTATGCAAGTAGTAATTAAAGAATAGTGAGTCCCACATCTTTTATCACTCTCACTGAATCATCACCACTGTGCATGGTTAGATAAGCAACACTCTTTCTTGGATTGAATTTGAGACCTGACATTTTTTGGAATGTCTGTAATGCTGTTAAGATTGTTCTAATAGATGTAAGATCATTAGTAGAAAGCATAACAAAGTCATTAGTAAAAGAAAGCTAAGTAATGCCAAGATCTCTACATTGATTATGAAATCTGAAATTCATATTATACTTTATACAAAGCTTTGTGATTCTTTGCTCTATAGTAATAGCAAACAAATAGGAATAAAGGGGGCCACCATGGTGAATTCTTCTTGCAAATTTGTAAAGTTCGATACGTTTTCCATTTATCATCACTGAAAAGGACATAGTGGTGATACAAGCCTAAATCCATCTTATAAACTCATAAGGGTATCCAAAAGCATGCAGTGAGTTGATGATGAAACTCCATTCAATAATGTCATATGTTGTTGTGAAGTCTATCTTGAGAGCAAAATTCTTAATATGTTTTTTGGACTTATAATCCTTTGATAATTCTTGGGCTAATAAGATGCCATTCATACTTCTATTAAGGATGTAAGCACCTTGACTTGGATTAATTAAGCCAGGTAGAGTAGCCTTCAACCTATTAGCAAGGATTTTTGTAATGATCTTATACATTACAATGCAACAAGCAATAGGTCTGAAGTCATTCAAGCCTTTAGAGTTAGGACTTTTGGGGACTAAGACTAGATAAGTCTTATTCATCTTTGTAAGTAACTTGCCACTCTTGAAAAATTCTTGCACTGCATTGATCACTGGAATTTGTAAGATATTCCATTTCTCCTAAAAAATCTTGCATTGAATCTATCCTGACTTATCAGGATGAAAGGAGAAAAAACCTTCTTATCTCTTCAGTGGTAACTTGCTTGAGGAGTTTTGAATGATGAGAAAGATTAATGAAACCAAACATGTTGTTGAGCATATCTTTTGAAAAGTAAGTAGTGCAGGTGGTTTCACCATTTATAGCTTTAAAGTAGCTTATGACTGTCTTTTTCATTTCTTCTTGATCATACTCTCTATGCCATTATTGTCTTCTAGAGACACAATCTTGTTTCTATTTCTTCTACCTTAAATCACGTTAAAGAAATACCTGGAAATTCTATCTCATTGTTGGATCCACTAAATTTTAGACTTTTGCCTTAGTTGCGAAATACAAATATCAAAAGCTTGTAGATACTTCTTAAGGTCTGCTTTCTCTTTCTCAATGAGTGTGACATCAATATGGTCATTTACCAACTATTTTTGAGTGAGTAATAGCTCCTTCATGGCTTGCGCTTTATCAGTCTTTATAGGATCCATAAATCCCCTTAGTAGTTTGATACATTCAGATTTAAGGAACTTTAGAATTTGCATATATTAATATGCTTTAGATTCTTGAAATCTGATAATAAGAGCATCTGCAATAATTGAATCAAGTTGTGGATGCTTTAATAAAGAATTGAAGAACTTGAATAGAGATCTCCTTATCATGAGCTTCTGGTATTATGGACTTTGATTAGAGAGTGATTCGAAAAGAGAGGCTCCTTAAACACTGCATAACTCTTTGTCATTTTGGTGAGCCACTGATCATTCACCAATCATCTATTTAGTTTCCTTTGAATCAAAGCTGCATCCTGTTGATGGTTGCCGTAGGTATAAATAGGACCCTAAAATTTGAGGTCTACTAATCCCAGCCGAGAGGTGAGTTTAGTTACCTCCTTTGTATTTGCATGAGTTATGCTTTTTCTCCCAATAGATTTAGCTAGAGAAATAAGACAATTTAAGTCTCCCACAAGTATCTAAGGAGTTGTAATGCTCGATTCAATGATGTATAAGTACCTCCATAAACTAGCCCTCTGAAACTCCCAGTTGTGTGCATATATTACAATAATTGCTAAAGGCATTTTGTCTGCTTTTGTAATGAGTTCATAATGGATGAGTTGTTCAACGCAAAACCAATTAGATAAAGTCAGAAGAGTTGGATCTAGTGTAACTATGATCCTGCCATTTGGATGCTTTGCATGATTGCTTAATGTTTTCCATTCTACTGGTATAAATTTCAAACCTCCTCGAAAAATTTCTTCCTTTATTTTAGTTCCCACCAAACCAATAAAAGCCACATGATTGACCCTAGGTAGTCTTTTAGGACCAATTATTTATTACGACAGTTGAGTTCCCTTGCGTTCTATATTGTATAGATCATGAGGGGAGTTTAGGTTTGGTTTTCTTCTCAGATCTCCTACTACTTGACCCCATTACAAGCCAATGATCAGTCTTCTGTTTGGAGATTTCTGTCTCGCTACTGGATTCAGCTATCTCGATGTTTTTGGTAGGTGACACATTTCCTCCATCCTAATCTTTGTTTGATATATCCCTCGCGCATCGCTTGTTTTGTGCTTCTTCATCTCAACAAATATTCAGTTATACGGGCGAGTCTGTTCGAGAGATAACTTTAAGCCGTTTATTAACAATGGGACTTAGTACATTTGTATCAGATGAGTTTACTCGCTCCTCCATTATCTTAGACTAATCAATCCCTTCCAGATTAGTGCAACTCTTCTTACTCATCATCGAGGTTTCATACAAATCCTAATTTTCATTTTTTCCTTTAAGGATGGTTTCCAATTTTGTGCACTTTCCAGGCTGTTTGTTAAGCTGATGTTGATTATCACTATTTGGGACTTCTTTAGTGCCTAACAGGGGAAGTGAGTTGTCTGCACCTTTGCCTTCCTCTTCAGTTTGTTTTTCTTTGGATGCTTGGCCTTGTCCTTTATGTAAGGCTTCCATAGGTAAGACAAATGTATTTTGTCTTCAGTCAACTTTCCACCTTCACCATACCTTATTATAAGGATGTTTTTAAACATGCATTTCCTACTTTCAACTTTGACATAGACCCTGGTGTTTATTATGTTCTCATCCATGGCAAAAGGTGTGCCAATGTAGTTGGCTAAGTAGCTTAAACCTTCCGACAACCAATACTCAAGAGGAACCTTATGCAAGTTGATCCAAATAGGTAATGTTCTAATCTCTGTTCTATCCAACTTAAAACCCACCTCCCATTTTCTCAAGAATAAAGGTTTACCTTGTATATGAAGAGAACTAAAATATGAACAAGTCGTCCTTTACGGTGAGAGTGGTTTGGAGATCCCATTTTTTCCAGTTGAGATCTACCCATCGTTGAGCAATGGGGTATGCCATCCTTTTATCGAGAAAGTAGCATACAAGGGATAACCACCATTTGGTAGCTCCCAACTGTAACACGGCTTCTAGTGGGGAGACTAGTCCCTCTGCGACACCAGGAACGAACTTCAAGCTTTTCAAAGTTTATGGATCTTTTATGATGAGACTCCACATTGGGTTTTCTACCTTCTGAAGTGGGCTGTGAGGAGAGGAGGGTGGTGTAGGGTTGGTAGATAGCAGAGGGAAGTCCTTTGTCACCTCCGGAGGAGATGGAGGTAAGGATGGAGCATTTGATGACATGTTACCGTTACTGGTAAACTGTCAGGACCTGATACTCAATGAAAAGAGCGGGCTGCCAAAAAAGGGAAAAACTCAGTTTAGACTGGGCAAAGAAGTTGATCAGTAAGGAGAGTGAGCAAATGAAGGAGAAGAAGAAGGAGCTTGGCAGGAGAAGCAAGAGGTACGGGTGAGGAAAAGTTCAAAGAAGAAGGTTTTATGGTTTGGTGCAAGTGGGGAGTTGAGAGACGAGTCTTTTGTGCCAATAGTTTTCAAATCCATATAATGGTACTTTTACTTAGTAGTAGTGTATAACTTATTCTTATTACTTTCCTTACGCGTTGTTGATTTTTCTCAAAATTTTTTGTCGGTGGATATCTCATTAATATAAAAATTGGTTTAGAATAATCTAACAAAAGTAGAAAGATCAAGAAAGAAAAAGGGAAGAAAGTTATAAGTACATATATCGATTAATGCAACATAAATGAACCAATGCTATGTAAGCTTTTGTTTTCTGTAACAATTTTCAGATATGATTTGGATACTCTGATCAACTTAATGTTTTTTTCCTTAATTTTTGCGCTCGTACTTGTAACTAATGAATCTAGTTTAAATGATCTAGTATCAACCTATTCCTGGCTAACCCCATTAAAAATTCGAATAAGGAAAAGGATTCAAGGCACGGCCATGGAGCTTGAGATTCTTCAATAAATCAGAGAACATATAAAAGAGCAATATGTACAAGTCATTGCTGTTATAAGCTGTAGTCTGTTTGCTGTATGTTGGATCCTTATCTAAGTGGTGCAGTCCATACATGTTTCATTGCTGGCTCAACTACTCACATTGCCAATCCAAATAGCCAATAGCAATCCATTTCCATCGCCACCATGCATACCCCTTCAGCCCTTACAACTACCCCACTCTGAAAACATATCCCCAGAAAATTTTCTTATATATATTTATATATAAGGACATTGTAACCATTCCACTGCACTGTTCGATTTAATTTTAATGGGTATCATTCTATCTTTAATAGTATGGAACTCCCAAACTTCTAGTTAGTACTGCACTCTCAAATTAATCAAATGCACTATAATATTCCTCTTCTACTACCATAATATATATACAGCCAAATCAGCTTCTTACGTGTATGAGCTCTCTTAGTTATTTTCCACCCAATTTAGTGGAACTTATTATGATTAACATTAAGGTAGATAGCTTCCGTTGTTGGATATGATATAATCTTGCCGAATATAATTAGAAATAGAAGAACAACAAATCAAAATGGCACTCTTCAATATGTTTTTTGGAACTCCCGGTCCTCAGGATCAACGGGGAAAAAGCTATTATTTCCTTTATACAATGAGGATATCTGCCTAAGATCACATTGGCCTGAAAATATAAGCCTTCTTAACTGTCATTTTTTAGCAAAATTAAATGTCGCATCTACAAGAATATTCAACAACTATAAATAATGGCGTTTCTTGCAAAAGATTGAAACAACCTTTGAATTATACAGCTCGGGATGCTCCGCATCTGCTCCTGGAATCAGTTTTCCTCCCAACCGTATTGCTTCCTCCTCCATTTTGGTTCTTTTACTTCTATGCATCTTTGAATGCCAAATTATTTATGACAACTAATATGTTTCGGTATAAGTATTCTACACTGCTTGAATAATATATTATATATGTAATTTTAGAATTTAACTAATATTTTAAGTTTTTATGTTGAATGCTTTTTGAGAATTTAAATAAATTATATGAACTATTGAGAGCATGACAAAAGACGTACATCTCACCTAGAAAGCAAGATTAGGCTTTGTAAGTGGCCTTATAATTTGTGTCCAAATTTACACTAGAAAATCCTGGGATACATATGTCATCTGTTTCTCAGGAATTTGAAAGTGTTCAGTTATTCATTAAAGCATGTATTAAGTTAGCATTGTATTTGGAGAATAATATTAAATCATCTACAAATGAACAAAAATGACAATTCTCAATTATCTACACTTAGAATAATATTTGAATTACTTATCCTACCCAATAATCAGTTTGATCAACTTGTTAAAGGACGTTCGTACTTAAGGTGAATAAGTATGGAGATAAGAGTTCAACTTACCTCAATCCCCTTACTCGTTTAATAAGCTTGGTTGGCTCCCTGTTGACCAAAACACTGTAAGAAACTGTTGTAATACATTGCTCAATCCAATCAATGAAGATTAAGGGCAAGTTAAATTCTTTGAGTGTATTCAAGATGAAATTTCAATCAAGGGAATCAAATTCCTTGTGGAAATGAATGTTAAGTGCATAATTCTCAATAGCATGCTTCCTATTGTAATTCTTAAATATATCATCAACAAGCAAGATGTTATCCCCTAATTGCCTCCTATGATGCATGCACCTTAAGAATCATCAATGTATAAAGATAATATGGATTTCAATATGACCGTAATGGGCTTAGATATAATCTTATTGATTGCATTGTTATAGGTAATTAACCTATATTGCTTTAATGAATTAGGATCTTGCACTTTGGGAATGAGACAAATAAAACTCTTATTTATCTCCCTTAAGATTTTTCCATTATTGAAGAACTCAAAGATTGCACTTATCACTAGGTTTTTAGTAGTTGGTCAAGTTCTCTAGAAAAAGAAAGCATTTATGCCATCTAACCAAGTACTTTATTGAAGTGTAGAGAAAATAAAGCTCTTTCCACATTTGCTTCATTAAAAGGAATAGAAAGAGACTTAGATTCTTAAGGAGTGATCTAACCTTGTATAATGGAACTGTTAAACTAAAAAGTTGAAGCATAATCTGTAGCAATTCCCAAGGAGCTAGATATGAAAGTAAAAGCCTTGTAAAGGAACTCATTTAAGAGGTAATAAGTAAATTGAAATCATTCTTTAGAGACACAATCATGTCAGTACTGGACCTTGAGAGAACAACTTTATAAAAAAATTTAGTGTTTTTATCTCCATCCTTTAACTAGAGGATTCTTGATCTCTACATCAAGAGGTAATGATTGATTTTAGAGCCTAAGTGCAATTTTAAAGTGTTATTTTCTTTTCTTGGAGGTCTGAGCTAGAGGGATTCAAATAAAGCAAAGGTTAGCTTTTATTAAGCTTTTCCTTTGCATGAATAACTTCTGAGAGTTGTGAGCTTTATCTAAGTTGAGGGACTTAAGTTTATTTTTAATCTTTTAGATCTTCCTCAAGAAAATATATAGTTTATAACCTTGAACGTCAAGTTTGAGCCCTCCTTGAATAACTTCCTAAAATCTTACTATATTTGGTAGGAAATTATTGAATCAAAATGGAGATTTTCTTTTAATAATGAAGTTCATAATCTGCACACTATCGGTAAATTATTTGAATAAACGATAAAAAATGTAACTTTATTGTCAAGGAATGCTTACGTCTATTTAAAATTAACCAATGCTCTAGCTAATGTTTTCCTTAATAATCATCTTCCTTTTTGATTATTACACAATGTACAAAAGTTCACTTTCATCCTAAAATTTGTAATTTAAGTATTGGCTACATATTTTTTTTGAAATCTTTTAACTGAGTTTTATATAAGTTTCCCTCAGCTTTATAGGGATGAAGCATGCTATTACAATCTTTTAAAATGATCTAAGGGAATTGATAGACGAACCCATGTCTTTGAGCATGTTTCAAAAACAAAGATAAGATTTTGAACATAAACAATGGTTACTTATAACCTAATATGCTCATTCTTCAGTAACACTAATACATGAATTAGTTGGTCAGTTATAATGGTGTGTATAATCTCAATCTTTTCATTATCATAAGTAATAATAAATCTTCTATTATAATGGATCTAATGATTGGTGATAACTTCCCAATGGTTCCTCAATAATTTTAGGTGCTTTTATTTATCATCCTCTAGCCTAGTTTCTATAAACAAAAAGAGAAAAGGTTTATTATTAGCAATGAAATTCTTAAGAGCTAGTTACTTTAAGGGAAAATTAAGTCCCTAACATTCCATAAACTATTGCCCCTTTGAGGGAACATTCCATAAACTATTGTCCCTTTGAGGGAGATTTTTATATTTTATTTCCTTTTTGTGGAAGTTGTGAACCATTGCTTAGACAAAGATCTGTTTGATTTGTAGGAAGAAAAAAGATTACTAAGTTCTATTTTCTTGGATTACCTTCACATTCCATCTTAGTATCATTTAAAGCAGTATAAAAAACTACAGTGGTTGTGGAATTTGAAGCTACATTTTCCTCAATATGTTGATGGTTATTGGTGGAGCTTGAGGATACTTTGGCTCCTACTTCCTCACTTACTTCTATAGGAGTGTTTTCAAAATGAATTTCTAGTGACATACCAGTATTGGATAAGTTAGGTGAATTCTTAATGTTTTCATCTTTACCTTATCACAAGTTCACTAACATTAGATAAGCTAGGTGAATTCTCAATATTTCCATCTTTATCTTTATCTAGGTTATGATTTTTTAAATTTGTTTTTGTGTCCAAGCTTCCATAATTGGGAAAAGGGGTCTTTTATCTTAAAAAAACAATAAGTGTCATATTCCAATTTTAAAACCTTCTTTTAGGTCTCAATTAGTGGAGCAATTATGATATTACCATCCATTTTCTCTAGTGGATAGTAGTGCAACTTCACTTTAGAAGTAGAGTCCCCCCCATAACTTGGCATTATGATCTTTTAATGTTGACATTTTCGGAGGTTGAGCCTTATGTGTTAGTGTCTATTGAGGTCTAGTAGGTGGTATGCAATTAAGCTTATGACTTGGATAGGTGAGAAAAGGACAAATGAGGGGTGGACATATAGGGGAGGAGATGAAGAAGGATTTCTTGCTAAAAGCAATACATTTTCAACTAATTGGTATTAAAGGCTTAAAAAAATGAAGAAAAGAAAATAGCTGAGAGAAGAGTAGGCTAAGGTTATAGTGAAAGGGTGAGAAGAAAAGTTGTTCTCAAATTAAGAGAAGAAAAAGCATAGGAAGGTAAGGGAAGAAAAGAAGAAGCAAGTAGAAGTATGAACAACATGTTGAATATTAATGGAGCAGAGGAGGAAAAAGTAAAAGCAGTTTGAGTACTTGCAGTGAACATGGTAAGAGCTTAAAGTTAAGGTATGAATGATTATCATTATATAATGAATTCTATAAATAGTATTGAAGTTTGACATATTTATATATTATTAATGGAGTGATTATCATTATAGAATTAATTCTATTTGAACACCATTACAGTATTAGTGATTTTATCCAAAATTTGAGTTAAAATTATATTGTAAAATGTGACGTAGTGCTCTGAACATTTATATCCTAATTTCATATATACATATGTATGTGTGTGTATATATATATATATATGTATGTATGTATGTATGTATGTATGTATGTATGTATGTATGTATGTATATATGTATATAAATAATATCTTGTAACAATAATGTTTACAAAAACATTTAATAACCGTTTAAAAGTTGAGTGCTTTAATAATTTGAAAGCATATTTGTATTATAGACATCTGTTTGAACCAATTTACCTTACACACTTTTTTAAAAATATTTTGAAGTACTATAACTTTAATTATACTTTATTGTTATGGTAATTTATTTAATTTTAATATCATCTTAATGCTTTTGCTATCAAAATTGAGAATTTTTTTTATTATTAGTGAAAAAAGATACATAAAAAATTTACAAAAAAAAGGATACATAAAAATAGTCTTATCCAAACATATAAAAACCAAGTTTAAGAAATAAAAGGATATATTATTGGAACAAGTTAAAATAATTAAAAAGGATAAATGCAATCTTTAAAAAGGTTTCTAAGATATGGTCTTTTGAAAATTTGAAGTATAATTAAACCTAGATTAAGAAATGCTGATAATTCAATTATATTAGTAATTTTAAAACTTATAAGGAAATATTTATATTTTATTCTATATATAATCTCATTTGATAATTAATAAATCACATTTGTTTGAGATAATTCTTAAATTTAGTGAAATAATTAATGTTATTATTGTTGATATATTATCTACAACAATAACAAAGTACCAGTAAGATACTGCTAAGATGTAGCGTCTAGAAAGATCCAGAAGCATGCACCTAACTTCTAACTAGTAGAGAATTTATTTTTGATAGACCTACAATAAAAGAAAATAGAAAAAGAAAAAGGGGAGAAAAGGTTTTTGAAATCAGTTAAAAGAAAACAATAAACAAATAGCTACACAATTGAAAAGAAATGAAAAATAATAAAATGAAAAAATAAAAATAAAGATAAAAGTAAGTAAATAAATAAATAAAAAGAGAACCAATACATAAATAGAACAAAAAATTAAAAAATAATTAAAGGAGCAAGTGCTATAACAAAGGTGTTAAGGTTCTTTAAAAGACATAACAATACAAGGAGAAGTTTCAAAAGGCTTATGAAAAAAGAAGAACCTCTTTATATAAGATCCTTAACCTGTATATTAGTTTGCCTGAGTTCCCTATTGAGGGCCAAGTCTTCGATAAGCTCTAATAGGGCTATATATTGTGTAAAAAAATGCTTTAAAATTGTTGTATTTGTAGAGAATTCGATCAACATTGATTTTCAGGTTACAATATGGGACCAAAGAGACCGCATGAGGTTATGTGGCCGAGGTTTAGAGGGATGTTCGGAGGAAAGGCATGTAAAGGTGGATTGTCATAGTCTGCAACTCGCACTGACTCACCTTCTCCTGTTACACAGCCTCTAGTTCCAGATGAGCCATCACCTCCTGCTCCTCATACTACACCATCCCTTTCGCCAACTCATATATCATCCAATACCTCTTTGATAGATGGAGGAGAGGTCCACCAGCCTGGATCTGCGGGAGATGATGGGCGAAGGTATATCACAGTTATCAATGACTAGTAAGTGAGATAATAGTAATCACTATTTGCTGTTGATTACTTCTAAGGTTTTTCGGTTCATTTCTAGACTACAATTACTTCTTATTTTAGGTTGGTTCCGTCTGGAATGAGTTCCAGACATATGAC
>JAOTAX010000198.1:31185902-31195914 GCA_025629825.1 Erythroxylum guanchezii | reverse complement strand
GTTATACCACAACGTTCTGACATAATGTTATATTAGCACACTTCTGTTTGCACCATATCTCAGGATACTTGCACTTTTCAGCACGTCACACGGTCCCTTTGGTCTGTCATCGCATTCAAACATTTCTTGTTGTCGCAATCGGGCCCAGACTGCTCTTGGCTGTTCAAATCCTGAAGAATTTCGCATTTTAAACGTGATCAGTTCGGTTTATGAGCCATAAACCGATTCTTCGCTCCCAAGTTGTTCATTTTTGGTTTTCAATCCATGGAAGATCATCATTTTTACTTGGTTGTTGCTATATTCGTTAAGGTCACATTTGTCAATAATGGGAACCTTAGACTAGAAATCACCATAAATAAAATTTATAGGAAATTGGAACCTTATGAGTGTCTTCAAAATCAAGGAGAACTCGACCTTAATCAAACATGTTTATTGTAACTAAATTTATAATGATTTTACTTGCCAAATGTTGCCTCAATATGATATATTAAATTATTGTCAAAGATAAAAGAGAAAATTCTCACAAAAATGAAGAAAGGACTTAAATTATTTTTTGTTTTTATATCCATTAATTACATTAATAAGACAACCTTTAATAAGTATAAATAGACGGGGATGAAACTTTGAAAGATTGAGAATACTCTAAATATGAAATGCATTATATTGTCCTTAATATTCTCATTCACTCTGGCCTAAGGTTTGATTATTGTATCTTAGGTGCCAGAACTCAGGTATAATTTATAGAGGCCGTCTAGAGCTACAATTATCAAACCACAACTAGGTAGAGAGACTATTACCTATTTTGAATTTAAGTTCCCGAAAGAGCTTGTTTCTTAGCTTAAGGATTTGTTGCATAGTTTTCGAAGTGTTTGTCTTTGCATTAACTTTCGAAAAGTTATTGCTGTCCATATAATGGTCATGAATCCATTGAATGCAAAATAAATTTTGTCAATGAAGATACTCCAAATTCATTTTGAAAACAACACCTTCCTAGTGACTTTCACAGGCCTCATTTCTAGTCCACCTTTTTCCCATAGTAATCAAATTTTAGTTAGACAAGTGATAGATGTCTCATGATAAAGAAAATATCTCATCAGTCCTTTTATGTCTGTGAAGATTCCCCAAATTCATTTTGATAACAACACCTTATTGGTGACATTCATATGCCTCATTCCTAGTCCACCTTTTTCCCAGTAATCAAATTTCAGCCAGAGGGTGATAGATGTCTCATGACCAAAGAAAATATCTCATTGGACATCTTCTTAGGAAGCACCATATGGCATATCCAATATATTAAACCAAGGGAGATTTCAATTGATGTTTTGATGACAACAAAATATAATTAATACTAATGAGTTTATTATTTTAAAGTAAAGCAATATAAGAATAAAATGACACCATAAGCATGGGAAGGCAGTTTATGAGGTTGAAAAAGAGAAGCCGAAGTTTACAACTAACAAAATAAATATCAAACTAAAAAACAAAGATCAAGGATCATTAAGGTAATTTTACGTGTTGTGTTATTATTTATAATCTCATGTTATTAATTTATGCTCTAAAAGGCTCACCATATAAGAACATTTTGTTTCTCCTTATTTGCATGAGTCTATACATTCATCAAGAGGCATTAAAGCTTTTGGTTTTAATAGAAGAACCCCTTAATATTTCAAACACTCTCTATGAAATATTTTAGAAAATTTTCAAATCATAATTGTATTAACCAATTTAGTTTTAAACATTTAAAGTTTATTAAAATCATGTCTTTTAGGTCATTTGTATCCCTATATGTGTTAATGGTTGATTAATATAGTTTAAAGTTATTAAATTTGATGTACTAAGAGTTTGTAATAATATTGGTTTATGTATTTGGTAATTAATATGCCATATTAGTTGACCTATATGCTTACTAGCCAACTAGTCTCTCAACAGCTAGTGAATTTATATTTTTTGTGCACACTTGTTGATCAGTATGCAAAAATGATTGACCAGTGCTTTGTAAATAGCTATTATAATGACTAGTTCTTAGCTTAAATGGCTAGTAGAGGTCCCAAAGCACTATACACATAGGTTTTTTCACATGAGTTTTAGTATTAAAACACGTTTAGGTTTTTTATACACACATTTCAAAGCTTTTTATCAATCATTTACATTTTATTGTCTCATATTTGTGTGAGTGAGGATCTTTGGAGTTATCAATTAATAAAGTGAGATATTTTAAGTTGTAATATTTGGTTGCGTACTCAGGGGTGATCCAAGAGAGATTAAGGATAGTCTTCACTTCAAAAGAAGACCCTTTTCCTCTTTACCTATAAAAGAATGTGTAACGATTTTTCATCACCTTGAGTGAAGAGTTATAATGAAATTTAAAGAAGAGTCTTTGGAGTGGATGTAGGCAAGAGTTGCTTGTTGAATCACTATAAATTGATTTACATTCTCTTTTCCCTATCCTCTTTAAATTATTACTCAATTGTTTGATTAATTTATATTAAGCAATTTCCTAGCCTTATTATATTAATTGTTATTAATCAAGTACGTTGCTTATAAAATTTTATCAAAATTTTTAAACATCTAATTCACTACCCCTTTTTAGTGCCATTAAGGGCTAGCATGTGGTATTAAAAGGGGTCTATTTGAATAGAATTTCTCGCAAAGTATTATAACAAAGAGCATAATGTCTTACTTAGGAGCATCATCATTATCATTCAACCAAAAGGGATAAGTCTATGAAAACCTATGGGTTCATACAAAACCTAGATGAGCCTTGTGTTTATAAAAGGATACAAGAAAGTAAGGTTACTTTTCTAATCTTATATGTTGATGACATTTTGCTCATTAGGAATGATGTAGGAATGTTATCTACAGTTAAGGGATGGCTGAACGAACAGTTCTCAATGAAGGATTTAGGAGAGGCTAGCTATGTTCTAGGGATCAAGCTTATAAGGGATCGTAAGAACAAACTGATAGCCTTGTCTCAAATAACCTACATTGAGAACATGCTCAATAAATTCGCCATACAAGATTCCAAAAGGGGTTTCACACCTATTAGACATGGAATCAAACTTTCAAAGAAGCAAGCACCTAAGACCCAAGAGGAGGTTGAACGCATGCATAACATTCCATATGCTTCGATAGTTAGAAGTTTAATGTATGCTATACTTTGCATTAGACCGAATATCTGTTACGCAGTGGGACTGGTAAGTAGATTTCAGTCCAATCCAGGAATGGAGCATTGGACTAAGGTTAAGTGCATACTAAAGTATCTTCGTAGGATGAAGAACTTAATGCTTGTTTACTCTACAAGTAACCTTATTCCGACAGGATATACAAAATTTTGATTTCCAGTCAAATGTTGATTCTAGGAAATCAACTTCTAGTTCTATATTTATTTTAGGAGGTGGAGCCATAGTTTGAAGGAGTGTCAAGCAATATTGTGTTGCTGATTCGACTATAGAGGCTGAGTATGTTACTTTTAGGAAGTAGGAAAAGAGGCAGTTTGGCTCTGCAACTTCCTAAATGATTTGGAGGTAGTTCCTGAGGCATAAAAGGTCATTACACTTTATTGTGATAATAGTAGGATAGTGGCAAATTCTAAAGAACCTCGGAACCATAAAGTTGCCAAACACATTGAGAGAAAGTATCATCTCATAAGGGAGATAATACAACGTGGTTAGGTGAATGTGGTAAAGATTCGCACAGAGCAAAACCTTGCCAATCCATTTACGAAGACACTATCTCAAAAAAAATTTGAGGGTCATCTAGCTGGGATGGGAATAAGGGATATGTCAAACTTGCTTTAGGGCAAGTGGGAGATTGTTGGAGTTATGTAAATATAGTGCCCTAGAACGCAAGTGTATTTACATATAACTTAATCTTCTTCCAATTACTTTTGTAATGAAATATTTATTATTAATAAAACGAAAGAGTTTGGTTTTATTTATATGGGCATTATATATCTAGTCATAAGGTACCAAGATTCTTTTATAAGTAATTTACATATACATAGAGATGTATGAGAAACATGTATATTATTATAATCTAAATTAGTTGATTCACTGTTGAATAATCAAGTTAGTCGCTTGATTATGGTTTAGACTGTAGTGTTACGATTTATCTCCATGTAAGTAAAAGAGTTTACTTCAAGGGAATGATGAGTTTAATATCACGATAATAGTTGACTATCGATAATGGCATTATTAAATGAATCTCGAATTAAGTATGTTTTTAAAGAATAAAGTAGGTCATTACTTTAATCTTAAAACATACACCTTAGCATTCTTTTATTTCGAACCACAATCGTGATGAGTGGTGAACTCATATGTGTTTTATTATAATTCTTGATATGATCGGAATGAATTTTTACAGAGTATCAATCTAGTGCCTGCATATTGGAATTATTAATTGAAACATGTATCAAGGAACATTCACTCAAAGAAAGAGTTTGTAGTGATATCATCACTTCTAAATGTTTTACGAAGATTGGTAAATTGGCGACAGTAGTTTGATGGGCTAGCTACCCATCAAGTCTTAACACCAAGATGAGATCTTGCTTGTTAATCACCATATAGAGTAAAATGGGAGATCTAGAAGGAAAAACCAACATAAGTGCAAAACAATAATTTTACCCTTTATGGTGTGGATGGCTATAATATGGTTCATAATAGAGTTTGTAATTGGACATCTAATTAGAAACATGTATTCTCATAATATTTCGTAATTCAAGAGTTCAACTAATTGTCTTTAGTGGAATGACATCTGGTTAATAAACTGAAATTAATTCTAATGAGATTAAATTAATTCCGGGCTTATTGGAGCTTGAATTATATAAGTCTAATTAGATTCCCTATCTGGCTTCTAGGAAGGTTATCAAGAAAAGTAAGAAATATAAATAGAGGTTTTGAAGCCTATGATTGAATGTTTGGCTTATACTAATTAATTGTTAATTAGAAGCCCAAATGAACATTTAATATTGGGCTAGACTTTGGATTGATTTGATTAATTAGATTAATTAGATTGAAAAAAAGTTATTAAAGGAAAAAGGAGGACATATTTCAGTTTTTTATAGCTAAATGTACATCTGCACATTTAGCATTGAATTTCTAAATTTAAATATGGTTTTTATCATGCTTTATCATCATTAAATAGAGTAATGATCTTATCATTAAATTGTTTAATGGTTGTCTTTTAATGATGGCATGTAATGTAACCTTTTAGCATTCATTTGATTAAAGAAAGGAGGAGGTGCATTTGAAGTACTCTCTCCCTTCCTTCATCTCATAATCGAAAATCAGTGTTGGGCCCCAAATTTTTCTTTATTTTCTTTATTGATTGATTGATTTTATTTTATTTTCTTAGAACTTAGTCATTAATTTAGTTAGCATAAGTAAAAGTTAAAATTTAGAATAGAAATGTTATAATTAATGTAGTAAGAGGGTATAAGGGCAAATTTGGCAAGTCACTTAAATTTGAAAGACTTAAGGCATTAAAAGAAGGGCAAAGTGGACTTTTTACACTCATTAAGGGTATAGTTGGAAGAAGAATGTGGTCTTGCTCCTAGGAAGAAGGAAAAACATGAATTGAGGGAGAGAAGAAGAGAACAACGAAAAGAAGAGAGAAAGAAATGAGAGTGTCATGGAGAAGAAAGAAGGAAGAGAGAAAGGAGCCAGGGTTTCATTTTTTCTTAGTTTTTAAAAGAGATTTTAAGGTTGCTCAAGAAGAGAAAAAGAAAGAGGAAGAGAAGAGCTTCCATTTGAGCCAGTAATCTTTTTATTTGGTGAAGATTCAATGTAAGTGCATTTTTAATCTTTTGGATTTTTAGAAGGGTTTGGGTTCATGAAGCTTAGGAAATGTATGGGTTTAAGTATTCTAGAATCAATTTTAGTGAATGTGCTTTGTGGGATTCTCAATTTGAATTTCTATTAAATGGGATTTTTGCCATTGTTAAAGGGAATCAAGAAAGGTAAGAGGAGCAAGAGGAGAGGCACTTTTAAGCAAGTTTTTAAGCAAGGAATTCAAGGTAGGTTACATGTTTATAATTGAGCTATTAAGCTATAAATGTTTTTCTGAATTTTTGGAGTTAAATTATTTTAAATTGCTTCATAAATGTTTCATTTATTGCTTTTTAAATGATTTAAGAATTGCTACATGTTTGGTACATGAATTTTGTTGGTGTTTTATGAAATGAAGATGCAAATAGAAATTGAAATAGGTTATGCTTATGAAAATCCTGTTTCTAAAATGTGCCATTTTGGGCAATATGTTTGCAAGTTATGAAATTCATATTGTGTGGGTTAGTGGTGGTCCATTCTGTTATGTCACATGCACGTTGACCATGTTAAAGGCTTCTCCTGCCTGCTCACTAGTAGCATGGAGGTTCCTCACGGACTCCCTCATGTTTACAAACTACGCAAAACCATTATATGGCTTTGTGATAGTCCGTTCTATTATTATAGAAGATTCACAAGAACTCCCACATGGACATACCTAAACAATTCTGATTGCTTGTGTGTTTATGATCTGTTGACAAGTTTGATAAATGCATGGTTTATATTGTTTATGAATTGTTTGAGAAGTTGAGAATTTTGGAATTATGTGTTTCATGGATTCAATGAAAGTTGACTATGGCAATGAATATGATTAATGATTTTGCTCGTTACTCCGTTATAAACTTATTACCCATGAGCTTTTAAGCTCACCCCCATTCTATCTCCATCTCTAGGTGATGAGCAAGAGATTGAGTGATCGAGTCGAGAGTCAAGGCATCATTCCAATTTGCATATTTATTTTTTTGTAATTTGAGCTAGTTTTTGGAAAACACAAGGCTTTAGCCGCATTTCAAGTTTTACCCGTTCATATGTATTTTGCATTTTTGGATTATGAGAAATGATTTATTGTGGCTTGAAATGCTCTTTAAAACTTTGTAAAACTTTTTTCTTTTGTTGTTAATGGAATATGAATTGTGTATGGATCACGTTGAGTTGAAATTGGGTATACTTGAAGAAGTTATCAACTTGAGATGATGAATTTTGAACATGAATTGTTGTTACATATAAGTGAGATGTTGTGGAAAAGAAAGATAGGATTTTGTGAAGAATGAGAATTAGTTGTAAGTGATGAATCAAATGAGTAGAGATTAGAGAGTTTAATGAAATAAAGTTGGTAGTTGAATGGTTCTGAAATGATGTTGCATTAGAGGAAAGGAATTTGGGACAATTTAGAGTGAAAGTAAGGTTAGAATAGATGTAGAGACCTTTGGAAAGACTCTTGAGTGAATTTTGTCTTACTTATGTCCGTTGGACAGACTTTAGATCCTCTAAATGGACCTTCTCGGGTCTGGAAAGACCATTAACCTCATCCATGTCCTTTAAAAGGAGATTAAGTCCGTTAAACGGACTTTCATAGGTCTGGAAAACACGCTAGCCCCCGTTAATGTCTGTTTTGGTGCAGTGTATGTCCGTTTAGCGGACATTTACTATACACTTTTAGAAATTCACAATTTTGACCTCTAAATGGCAAAATCTCTCTTCTGGTCTTCACGAAAGTTGTATATCTAGAAGATCTCTTCGAAACCATCCTAGAATGACCTTAATCCAATATCTTTAGCGAAAGTTATGCCAATTTTCCCAAAATAGGTACAATATGATGGATGACATAATCATAAGAATGGATTGTCATATGTCAACTGATCAAATAGGAAATCTTTAAGATTCCAATGAGAATGAAGATGAACTGATGTTGGCCAATGAGAATTCATTAAAATAACCCTATAGGGTAATATGCTCATGTTTTATGATTCCGGGGTTGGACTCCGGAGACGAGGTCCAACAAGGAGAGGATCTCATTTAGGTTATTGGTCTTTTAATATAGCCATCTTAAAACAAATGAGAAGAGTCTCATTTATTGGCTTCTTTATGATTGATTAAAGAATGAAGTGATGCGTTGGATGCATATCACTTCTTTTAACCAAAATTGAGAAGGAGTGAAGAAGTTGTTCTTGCATTTTTGACTCACTCTCTCCTCTCATGCATGCATAGCCAAAACTTGAATGAGAAGAGTCTCATCTTTAACTTCTTTCATCTAAGAAAAATCTCCGCAAAATATTTCTTCTCCTTTCCCACCAAAGGATCTTGTTAACCAAGTTATCCAAGAAGAATAAGTGGTAAATCGGATTGGTCGAGGATACATTGACAAAGGAAAGGATACAAAAGCGAGGAGTCAAAGCTATAGCAAGGAGTCGGAGAGGATACAAAAGTGAGGAGTCAAAGTTGTAGCAAGGAGTCGGTATAATTTCCATCTTGTTCTTATGTTAATTATTTTCCTTATAATGTATCATGTATAACTTGGCATGTTGATTTGGTTATGATACTTCCGTTGCGTTTTGATTTCAGAAAAAGTTTTGAAATCTACCATTTGAGTCAAATCTCACATGCTTTTGTTTTCAATCCAACAATTCGACATTATTGCAATAAGTTCATAATAGAACAATCTAAATAATGTATTAAGATCATTTATACAAAAACCCAATTCAATCAACACAAACAACATAACAATCAGGAAAAAAAAAACAATGTTAACAAGATGAAATAGCTTAGCTGTGACTTGGCATCGATATCACTGTTGAACCGATGTCAGGAAGTTAGCCTTCTATCTCTTTCTTCAAGCTCCAAGCATCAACCATCCTCTTCGCCTCTATCAGTTTTAAAAGATGAAGAGAAAACAAAGAGGGCCTTTTGTTACTCTATCCCGAATAAACTCTCTATGCCATCAAAACATTAGCTTTTATAGTTAAAAAGTAGTGTTAAATGGACAAGTGTCATTATGTCACAAGTGTGACATGGGTTGTCACATTTGTGCAAGGGCTCTCACCACTGTCATAGTCTTTGCTGTCACATTCGTGAGTAAGGCTCACGGCTATAACACTTTTATAGACAACTGTGAGTATCACTCATCGCTGTGCAGTTTTTCTGACATGGCCATGAGTTATAATGTAATCTTCTTCTTTATCTTTTCATTTTCTTGTCTTCTTCTTCTCTTTATTTTCTCTAATTTCCTCATCCTTATTCCATGAAGACAAGTGGATATGAATCTTTGGAAATGACCCAAATATAGTGCTTTTGATTCACTTTAACTCCTTTGCTTCCGAATTGTGCCTAAAACCACATATGAATCAAAGTGAGTATCTTAAGAAATTTCATGTCATTAATCACTAAATGATATGGAATAATTATAAAATCAATTAAGCACATATCAATTTCCCCCACACTTAGCTTTTGACCATCCTTGGGTAAAACATCAAAGTCAAAATCACAAACTAGAATTCTTACTCGTTTTCCATATTTCCTATGAATAGATAATCATAAGTAAAGATGAATGGCTTTCAAAACCTATAGCAATAACTCAACCCTCAAAGATTCTACTCATGATCAATCAACATTCATCACCCTTAGAAATTGAGTAATCTAGAGGTAGACTTGGACAAACAGTGCTTATATAAGATATCTTCATGGGTACACTCAAACACCATTCATGATCACAACAATCCACAACTTTGCATATCAATTCATTTCTCCACCACTAAAAGTTACATGCATAATCATGAATCAAAGGACTTCTAGGGTTGTAATATGGGCAAGGGTAAGGTGAGATGTATTTTGGGTAATGTAGCATAAAAGCCTTCAAGCTAGTGAAGAAAAAGTAACATTCAATAAGATATTAAGCACACTAGTTAACATTCATTCAAAATTCGGTACCGTCAGTGTAACATCCCACCCCCGACAGAAATGGTAAAATAGTAAATTGGCTAGGGGTAAGAGTGATTATGACTGCTTTGACATTGTTATGCGTATTAGTACTGGTGATCAGTGAAAATAGTGCACATGAAATAACTGTACATGCATACATGACATTCCCGGTAATTGTGCCTAAGGCAATTTTATTGCGATTAACGTGGTTACTGTGTTTGAAAAATTATTTTGACTGATCCAGAGTGTGTTTTATATTTTAAGGGATTTTTAGG
>JAOTAX010000198.1:31147851-31167481 GCA_025629825.1 Erythroxylum guanchezii | reverse complement strand
TTTTCTTAAATGATGAGATATGAGATATGATAGATTAAATGGATTGAGGAAATTGGAATTGATGATTTCAAATGGGAAATGGAATTGTATTGAATGAAAAAAAGGAATTTATACCGATTCAGATTGGCTTAGTCTTAAGGTTTCCAACGTGACACTTTTCTAAAATATTTGTTCATGGATGTCGGAAATTTGTTTTAGCTCTAATGAACTGTTTGTTTGCTTCGTTTTCGATTTGCTTCCGATCCGTTTGTTTGTTTCGCTTTGCTTTGTATCCGATTCGATTAGTTGTGATTCGATACTTTCGCTTTGTATGTCGCTTTCGTTTGGTTTTGAAATCCATTTGATTCGTTCCGTTTCTTTTGTTTTCGTATTCCGTTTTCTGTTTTTCTGGTTGGGGTCCGGTTCCAAGATCGGGTCTCAACATTTTATCCCTTTGGGTGGGTCAACCAAAGTCTATACTTAGTTTTCATACATGGAATCCATTTTGGATTTTATAGCTTAAACCCATTTATCAGATTCTGAACTCTTTAGAAATTCTTTATAGGTAGTAGGCTCATCATCTTCTACGACCAATACATCGTTATATTCACTTATGATAAATCCATATATCTCTGGAATATGACGTATCCTACTTGACCTACGAACTTCTTGTGTATCAGAATGTTGAACTATTGTTTCATCATTATGAACAGTAGTCTAAGTTTTAGGCAGTTGATCTGCGTCTGTTTAAGCATCTTGAACTTTCATAAGTTCAATTTTGCTCCCACTGTCTTCTTTTAGAAGAAACTCTTTCTATAAAAAGACAACGTTCTTTGAAATAAACACCTTTTGTTCCAGAACATTGTAGAACTGATATCCTATTGTTTCTTTAGGATATCCTACAAACAGACACTTGATAGATTTAGCTTCTAGCTTATCTGACTGAATCTGCTTCACATAAGCTGGACAACCCCAAACTTTCATATGAGAAAGATAAAGTTTCTTGTTAGTCCACATCTCTTATGGAGTAACATCAACTAGCTTTTAAGGGAATCTGTTTAACACATAAACAACAGTCTCAAGTGCGTATCCTAAAAAGGATTTTGGCAGATCTGCTAAGCCCGTCATTGACCTCACAATGTCTAACAAGTTTGGTTTTTCCTTTCTACCACACCATTATGTTGCAACGTGTAAGGTGGAGGCCAATGGGATACTATCCCATTATCTTTGAGATAATTTAGAAACTCTTGGCTTAAGTATTCACTACCTCGATCTGATCGAAGTGTTTTAAAACTTCTACCTAGTTATTTATCTACTTCATTTCTGAATTCTTTGAACTTTTCAAAGGCCTCATATTTGTATCTTATAAGATATACATACCCATATTATGAATAATCATCGATAAAGGTAATGAAGTATATGAAACCACCTTTGGCATGTATGGACATCGGACCATATATACCAAAATGTATTAAGTCCAATAGCCTAGTAGTTCATTCACCCTTTCCCTTAAAGTGTAACTTTGTCATCTTGCCTAATAAGCAAAATTCACATGTGTCATATGATTCATAATCAAATGACCCTAAACTACTGTACTTGTGTAGTTTAATTATGCATCTCTCACTTATATGGCCAAGGCAACAATGCCATAAGTATGATGTTTTCACATTATCTCGTATTTGTCTTTTATTGTCATTGATATTTAAAACTAGATTGAACATATCTAATATGTATATTCCATTGCATAATGTGCCCATAGCATAAAGCATTCTATTCGAACTAATAGAACAACAGTTGTTACTAAAATTTAAACAGAAACCAACTTTATTAAGACTAGAAATTGAAATAATATTCTTGTTCATTATGGTACATAAAAACAATAATCCAATCCTATTACAAGTCCACTACGGAGTGTCAATATATAAGCTCCATTTCCTATGCGTAGGTTCAACTCTCCCTTGTTGAGTTGTTTACTTTTCCTTAAGTCCTGCATATTAGTACATATATGTGAGCCACAACTGGTATTCAATAGCCACATGTTATTATTAGAAACAATATTAATATCAATAACAAACATACCTGAAGTAGATGGGGCATCTAATGCCTTCTTTTGCTTTAATGATTCTAGATAGGCCTTACAGTTCCTTTTCTAATGGCCATCCTTGCCATAGTGGAAGCATGTTCCCTTAAGGGCAGTCTTCTTAGCTTTCTTATTAACCACACCTCCCTTAGGCCTTGTAGAATTCTTCTTCTTCTGGTTCTTCCTCCTTGAACCAAAAGAGTCTACCAATATCACAGCCTTATTGTCCTTCCTGACAGATGGCTCAGTTGTTTTGAGCAAGTTGACCAATTAAGGAATCATGGTGGATATTTGGTCCATCCTATAGTTAGGAACAATTTGTGAATAACTATCAGTCAAACCAGTTAGAATTAAGTCTATACTTAATTCATGATCCATTAAGAAACCCAAAGAGGCCAACATCTCAATATAGCCATTCATCTTCAATGTTATTACATCGAAGATATCCCGTCAGTCATCTTGGAGAGGAAGAGCAACCTTGAGGTCTCGATCCTTTCAGACCTAGCTTACTCATCAAATAACTCCCTCAAATGATAGATTATGGTATGAGCATCCATAACTTTATGCTGCTTTTGCAATTCCAATGACATAGTGACCATCATTATGTAGCTAGCCATCTCAGTATCATCGAGATGCTTTTTTTATGCCTTCTAATCACTATAAAAAAATCAGTACCAGGGGGATCGGGAAGTGGTTCTTCTAAACACAGCCTAGTTTTTTCGACTTGAGAACTATTCTCAGGTTCCTAAGCCAGTCTAGGAAGTTGGGTCTAGTCAACTTATCGGTTTCCATAAATGAGCGTACGTTCACAGTAGTGGCCATGGTGTCGATTCTTGCAACCAATGTCAAAGAGAGAAATGGTATTAGACTGTACGTAAATGCATATCAATTAGGACTTTAATAACATGTAGTATGGCTCCCACTATTTTCTCACGAATCCATAATCCTTAATATGAACTTGAGAGAACTTGTATAGAAGTTCTCTTAATAGGTCGATATCCAATATCTCTAGGACCTTAGGTTTGCCCAACAAGCCACCCTAGGTCAATCGGTAGGTATCAATCATACCAATTGTATTTATAATGCAACTATCGAATCTAGTGTTATCAACTATCGATGTGTACATACATATTGGGATATCAACTCTTGATGCATGTTCCTAATATTATTGTCTTTATTAATGACATCAAAAACTTGATTGGTCGTTTCTATACCAATATTTGAATTAACCGCAAGTGCACGATGTATCTATAGCTAGCACAATCAAGTACGGGTTGATCCCACGAAGACAATACATACTAGTAATTACTCCTCTCCTATTATTTAGCCTACAAATTGAGCATTTTATTTTTAACTTAAACAAATAAAATCAGAAAGGAAATAATGATGAATGCAGAAGACTAAGGAAATTACATGAAAAAAGTCAATATCAAAGAATAGTGTCTTATTAATGAATCCCCTAAAAAATCACTAAGCAGTCCACCTTTTATTATGCAATTATTTTATTGATTATTGGACCGGGAAAAATTCTTATCTTATGTTAATAACTTTCTCAAGACTACTAATAACTAATGCATAGGATGATTAACTGAAATCTTTCTAATTAAAGTTTCTAGGATTGCGTTATTGATTTATAAATTCTGCTATTAGTTTTGACCTTAATATAGAGGATTTATATTAACCTATCACTAGGTTTTACGATCAACTCCTTTCCATTGTGGTAGATTTATTTATACACAAGATTTCTCAATCTCTATAATATGAATTCAGATTATGTGCTAATATTCCGAATCTATTAGTACATGTATAAAACTCATAATTTAATCATAATAGATCAATCAAAATAATAACATTAAATAAAAAAATTATGACATATTATTATCCTAACTAAAGTTCATCACATCTAGACACTAAATATGTTTAGTTATGGATAACAAAAAACTAAATCAAAGATAAACAGGAAGAAAAACAAATAGAAAGCAAAGGAATTATAAATCTCCCTTTCTCTTATATTAAATATTCTTGTTAGTTTGAGGTTTGATGTTGTAATTTATTGGATGTTTTGATGATTTCTTCACATTCTCCACATCTTTGAATCAATATCGTCCCTTCTATAAGCTTTTTATCTCTGCAATCTTCTTCAAAAGTCTACTCTCCTAATTTGACTTCGCTTACGTCTTTTTAATGTAAATTTACAGGTTTTTAGGAGATACAAGGTCTGATACAAAAACATTTAAAAGACCTTGTATATTTAAAAACTCCAAAATTTGTAATTTTATATGGGATCTAATATTTATACAGGCACAAACACAGTCGTGTATCTCTAATTTGCTTCAAAGCTTCTTTTTATGCTTTATTTTCATTCGAATTCTTCTCCTTTTGATCTATGAAGGCCATTATAACCTATAAATGCACTTTGAGCAAATTAAGTACCAAATATATTCAAAATTACAAATGTCAAGTAAAATACATCAAATATGGGTGTATAAATATATTCAAATATGTATCTATCACATGGGCATGAGATTTGAACTTTTCAAACTTTATCTTACTTCCACCACTTATCTTTAGAACCATTCTCCTATAAGTGTTCATTGAAACAAATAATTTCTTTAAAGGGTATATAGGATTATATCCTACCTTTTGGATATCTTATAACCTTTATTATCAAATTTAGTTCCAAACTTAATGGATAACATATACTTTAACTAAGCATCATATCCTTAAATCATAAACTTTGGCTCTTTCAAAGACTTAGCGTTTCATATCTAATATGGAATCATGCTAATGAATTTAATTGTAACTAAAAAAGTTAAGTTGTAGTACTAGGCATAACTATATAAGAAATAAATATTGCATCATACAATATAGCATATTGTATTTTCCTCCCTACATAAATCCATATTTTTATAGAATTTAGTTGCCAGTATATTTACTAAGGAATCCAAAATTTTAAATCTCATCACTTCAATCTCATTGAAGTGATTCAACATTCTCAATATTTAATTTCTACTTAGATTTAAATAATTTTAACTTTTCAAAAATTTTAAATCAATATATCATTTAATACATATGACTATATCATATAAAGTCATTGTAATCTAATGATCTTTTTTGTTAATTATTATCACTTCGAACACATCATATATATAAGATTTAAAAATTCAATACCATCACCATAGGATACCAATTATTCCCAAATAATATTCAATATCTCTTTTTTCCTTATTTATTAAATATTTCATATTTAATCATAAAATGTCTCAAACTTTACAATCAAGCCTAACTTGATTAAAAAAACTTTTCTCTCTTCAAACCATTCTTTTGTGTGTTCTATTAGGTTTGAAAATATGTTGACAATATATATAAATTATAACCCTAAATTATACTTATGATTAGATAAATTAAACTCTTTTAATTTATCCTTAATTATCTAATTAAATAATTTATATCCATAAATCAAGATTGAAATCTAGTAATGCATCATAACCACATAAATATTTAGGAATGTTAAAATAGTTTTGACTAACCTTTATGTGCATAATTTTTCCGTATAATTATTTAATTTTTTCATCGTAAGTTTTTACGATTAGATACAAAATATAGAAATAATATCTATTATATTTAAGTCCAATCATGATAGCTTTACACCATTGTTAATTAATTCAATTAATGACATTTGAAACATCTTTTCAAGTTGTCATTATACCTTGACCAAGGATTTTTCAAATCAATTTTAATATTTCAAAGTGTTATTCCACTTTGGCTAAGGATTTTTAAATAAATTTTAATAAAAAATAATAGAAAAGTTACCCTAATTACTTTAGGATGATGAATCTTATATTGATCACTCAACTACCTTATACAGTTCATACTATATCCAATGTTGACTTACCCTTGACTAGAATAGGTTATAAATAATTTAAAAACATAGCAATTTTTATATAAGATAACTTTGAAAATATCAAATTAAAGAATTACTTATATAATCATTACGATAAGAATTTCGATAGACATATAAGCAATATTCCAAATAGATTTCTTATATGGGCTCAGTTCAGTGAACTTGTTCTTTAACAAGCACCCACACATTTGTTTATCTCTATACTTTAGTCTATAAGATCGACCATTTTTATCGTAAAAAAAAGCATTATGTATTAGTCTTTTTATGCTCTATTAATATCCAGTTTTAATATAATAATGAGTAGGAATAATTTAGAGATAATACACGAATATAATATGAATCTTATAATTATAATCTTATCATAATTTCATTTGCAATATATATTTATCTTATGTACTATATCATATACATCTAAATATGCATAAAATAAAAAATGTTACTGCACTGCAACCAACGTACTGGTTGTAAGGTATAAAACAACAAGCACGTAATAAGGATGTTATGGAGGGATTGATAAAGTAAGGAGTAGGGTGCGGCACCCTTATCAATGGGAAAGAATTGGTTAACGTATTAATGGAAGGAGAGGTCAGTGGTGCTGGACTCGATGAACCTAATGTGCCCAAATAGCTGTTTGAGCTTGAGAATGATGTGATAATCACCCAGACACCTGCTGCCCAACTTTCATTCCAATGATTAACGTTGCGAAGTGGTGTTCTTAGCAGTGGATTCACTATAAATTAGAATCGATATCTTTGCTTCATTTTTATGCTATTATTTGGCAAAGAAGAACAGATCATGGTGACGTTCTCAGTGAATAGAAGGAACTAGTTCAGTTTCTGAAGCGACTTATCGGTGGAATCTGTGATTGAGGTACCTGAAAACGTGCCTGATATATATATATATATAATCAAAAAGCATTCAATACTTGTTGAACCTTTCCCCAACTCCTTAATGAACAATGAGATTGTTTCATGTCTTTGATTTTTAGCTTTCGGCTTGAAATATATTAAAAATAGTCAGGACAAAGAATCCTCCTCCTAGTCCTACCTGTAAATTGTAATAAAATAACCCGTAGCACATTTCCTTTCTTTTTTCTCCGCCACCTAATAGCGACAGAAGGACGACGATGGTTTAAAGTACACGCGTACCCACCGATGGAACCGGCTCAATAGAATAATTGCTGATTTCATGGAGGCAATAGAGATAGAGAACGACTCTAAAAAACTTTGAATTTGGTTTGGGTAAAAGAACATTATACAACATAATCTAGACTACGATATCCCTATTCTTTAATTTGATGTCTAATTCATGACAACCCATTTCTTCTTAAACTACATGCAAAAACGAAAAGTAGCAGCTAGGAGAGCATTCTCTAGAAAAACATAACATAGCATAAGCACATCTCGTCAATGGCTGCCAACAAGAACCCAAGAAGCCAGGAGCCAAACGACGATCTACCTCTAGTATATGTGCATCGTCAACCATCATTTGGTCTTCCACTAAAAGATCGCCTAGTGAACCACTTTCGTCTATTTGACCCTTGTGATTGTGATTCCACTCGTGAGCCTATTGATTCTTCCCTCTCAAACTCTGTTCGAGCCCTTGTCGTCATAGGTTACACACCTCTTACATCCGAAACTCTTGGCTTCCTTCCTTCCTTAGAGCTTGTAGTGGGCTCTAGTGCTGGCCTTGACAAAGTTGACTTGCAGGAGTGTCACCGACGAGGAATCGTAGTCACCAGTGCTAGTCTGGCTTTTTCAGAGGACGCGGCTGATTATGCGATGGCGCTGTTGCTTGATGTTTTGAGGAGAATATCTGCAGCTGATAGGTATGTTCGTGGAAGGATGTGGCCTGTGAAGGGAGAATACCGTCTTGGTTCCAAGGTTTGTTTCTTGTGTAACTAAAACTCCTTTGTACTCGTTTATAAAGTATATTTGTCAACTTAATTGTGATTGATTACGGTAGGAAAATCGAGACAGGATCCTCTGTCTAACTTTTTCTGTACCAATTCTGTCCTATTAATCTTAACCATTCATTTATATAGTTCCTACATAAATGGATGGTTGAGATTAATAAGACAGGGTTGGTATAGAGAAAGTTGGACAGAGGATCTAAGGCCAGGAAAATCATGATGCTCTTGAATTTTAAAAATCTAGTGTCTATAAGTTCTACGGAATGCAACAAGTAATATTCCAGTCGAGTCATTTTGGTGAATCTTTAGGATTGCCTTGAGAAGAATCACTGATCATGAACATCTGAACTAGTAGAGGCCAAAAAATCATCTTGTCCTAAAAGATCTACCAAATATTAACGATAAGAAAGAATTCTCCTTGTTGCAACAACAGAAAAAATGAGAATACAAAATTAAATGATAAAACAAATACTAAGATTTAACATAAAAAAAAAACTCTTCAATGTAGAGGGAAAAAAAACTACGGGTAAATTGACAAACAAATCCTAAACTCAGTAAGGATTTACAAGAAAAATTATTCTCTCATTCCCCACAAGAACAAGCTGTCTCACAAAGTTTCAGGATTGAAATGAGTTATTTATAGAAATCTCTGGCTTGATAACTAAGTCAGAGTCCTGATTGAAATCAACTAGCTAGATTATATCTTATTCTAATCAGATTATATCATATTATCTAATGAGATGATACCTTCATCTAAATACGATTCTATCTAATAGAATTTATCTACATTATAACTAACATGATAAGATATTACATCTATCTAGGAATGATATATCTATATCCACCAAGATCTCCACTATCTTCAGATGATCATCCTATATGATCTTTATCTTTTAAAGATGATGTCTGTCTACTCTGATCTTGTCTACCACATCATCCAATATCTCAAAATATGGCTAGAAACTTAATAATCCCCACCTTTAAGATTCATCTCGACAAGCTTACTGCAAAAATCATACTTGTTTTTGGGAGCCACTTTAGTTAGCATATCAGCACCATTCAAATTTGTATGAACCTTCTTCAACAATAATTGTTGCTCTTCTATCATAGACCTCAATCAATTATATTTGGCTTTTTTACAAAATTCAAGCTCTTACATATCCTTAGGCTCCCCCTCAGCAATAAGTAATAGGTACTTAGAACCTAGATACCTTCTAAAAGACCTTTTCTCCCTTGTTGACCTTTGAAGTTGTGTTTCATAAGCTGTTGTATCTCATATGGTTCATATAGCTCTTCAATATTAGATTGTATCTGATCACCACCAATGTGTTTTTGTCACAAACTTCATCTTCTTCACTTATAGATTGCTCAGTGGTTGAAGGAATTGATGAAGAGCTAACTATACCATATCATAAGTTGTAGCGTGATAATTTATCTCCACTTAGAAGATTAGCAATTCTCTCGTGCTCTTAGAACACCACATTTCGGCTCCTAACCACCTTTTACTTCCCTAGGTCATAAAGTCTGAAGTCAAACTAATCACCACCATATGTAACAAAGATGCAAGGTATGAACTTGGAATCAAGCTTCTTTCTTTGATCCTTGGGTATGTGTCTGAATATCATTTGAGAAAAAACTCTCAAATGATGATGTATGGGATCCTTTCTAGTCCACGCTCTCTTAGAAATCTCAAAATCTCATAGAACTGAGGGAACTCAATTTATTAGGTAAACCACTGTTTGGATTGCTTTTCCCCAAAATGTCTTTGGTAACATAAACATTATGAGCATGCAACAAACCTTCTCTATAACGGTTTTGTTCATCGTTTTAGCAAACCCATCACATTGCAGAGTCCCTGGTTTGGTTTTCTCATGTCTGATGTCATGCAATGTACATTATTCTTCAAACATCTTAAAAGCATACTCTCCTCCATTGTCTGTTCGTAAGCACTTTAACTTCCTCTTAGCTTCCCTTTCTACCATAGCATGAATCTTCTTGAAAATTTCAAAAACTAACTTTTAAAGCTCAACATATACAGCCAAGTATTTCTTGAAGAATCTATAATAAATGTAATAAAATATCTATTACCTCCTAGTGACTCCTCATCAATAGGACCTCAGAAATTTGAATGCACCAACTCCAATAACTTCAACTTCCTTACATATCTTCTCTTGAAAGAGACTATATGCTACTTTCCAACAAGAAAAATTCACAGGGAATAAGCAGTTGTGAGTTCTTAATTGGTATAAGGGTTTTTTTACTGGCAAATTTAATCCTTCCTCTCTCATATGTCTCAATTGTTGATACCACAGATTTGGTGAAGTTTTCTCTTTGACTGTGTATTCTTCTCCACCACCACACACCTTTAAGTATGTCATGTCAGTGAGCAACATAACTCTCCTTAGACAACCGTCATTATGCCTTTGGATAGTTTCCACTTCTTATCCCTAAAAACGTGCTTAAATCTTTCTTTATCTAACACATTCATTGATAACAGATTCAGCCTTAGATTAGGGATGTGTTGTACATCTTTCAAGGTCAGTAAGCATCCAACATTTTTATGAATTTGAACATCACCGATACTGAAAATTTTAGCAAAACTTTGGTTTCCCATGTTTGCACTTCTAAAATTTTCGCTCTTGTAATTTGAGAAGTACTTCACCTTTAGAATACAATGATAGGATACTCCTATATCAATCAGTCATTTAGAACTAAAATTGCTGACATGGAAGCATTCACTAGTTTTACAAACTAACGATACCTCATCATCCGTGCCTGAAGCAATTGCAGCTATACTCCTATCATCATCATCATCATCATCTTGAGCTTCCTTTTTCTGATCCCTCTTTCACTTATAATGGAGCTTCTTAATATGTCCTAGCTTATTGCAATTGCGACATGTCTTCACATCTTTGTCACCTTTGAACTGCTTTTAAACTTGCCATAACCATTAGGACCCCTACTCTTGGTCCTTCCCCTAGTTTCTCACAATAGTGTTCTGTTAAATGGGAACATATTTGGTAAATACTGATAACTCTCTGATAAGGAGGAAAATTAGCTGAAGCGCCTTTTTTTAGTATAGGTTCAAATCTTATTAGACACAATTTTTTTTTTCAGATAGAAGATCTTTCTATATATCCATATAGAATATATATTTTTATTTCATTTGACTCGCTTTCTTTATTTCAAGATCAAAAAGAAGAATAAGAAGAAAAACATTCCACATTAGTTGGTTCAGACCTCCACTTAGTTTCATCCAAGCTTGATCTTGTTTATAGATAGATCATCTAAATATAAAGAAAAGTAGACGATGCTTTTCCTTTAAAAATTTTAAAAGAATGAGTTTGAAACAATAGGATTTTTTTTCCAAATTGGATGCAATTACTGATTTTTTTTTTATTTCTTCATGAAGCATACTCTGTTTGATTATATACAAAGAGAGCATACCTTTAGGAGTTGAGTTACTAATCGCCACCACTAGCGTTTTCCAACTATCCAGTAATGAACTCAATAGGAACAGAGCTTGAAGCTCGTCATCAAGAATGATCTTCATTATTGTAAGCTTGATGACTATGTCCTGGAAATCACTTAGATGCTTCAAAATAGATTTCCCAAGTTTCAACTTCAAATTCGTAAGCCTCTTAATCAGAGAGGCCTTGTTATAAGCAATCTTCCTTTCATACAAACCTTATAGCTTCTTTCATAGCTCAAAAGGATTCGTTTCTTGAGACACTGATGTAGCGCATTGTAACACTACTCAAAATAGCTAGACCTCCAACTATAGCGGTGATAAGTCTAGGTCGATGTCACAGAGAGTACTTGTAAAGCTTTTGAAATGAAAAGAATCAGTGTTTAGGTTTAATGGGGGGTTTCAGTTTGGTTTTAAAATAAGAAACTAAAATGAACTAAAATAATAAAATCAAATTAAAGAAAACATTCAAAAATGATGAAAAATGATGAAAGCATTAGGGACTCGGTCATCAGTTCAATCTCGACCTACACTTAATTAAACCTACTTTGTTAAATTGTTATCCTTCTACCTCTCATAGAAACTATTGTTCGTAGGTTAACAACAAGTTCTGTTAACCCCGATTTTCCTTTAGGTCGTGTTTAATTAAGAAGAAATCGTTTATTAAACCTAGACATCTAACAACCTAGAATAAGATCTCTAGATTAATTAGACAACCTCATTACAAGTTAGGAAAATAGATTAATCTAGGCAATAATCACACAAGCTCGGGTCATTTAACCTATGCTATGTTATCCCTAATGATTAAAAATATTAGTTGCCACAAATGAATCAGAAAAACAACGATTATGTATTGTATTTGATTCTAGCAATGGGTTCATACATAAAAACAATCAAATAAAGCATTCAATCATTCTTACACAATACCCAATTCACTAAACACAAGATAACATAATCAATCTATAAAGAGAGTAAGAATAACAAAGATAATGAAAAATATGTTTAATTGGGTTTTTCAACATCGACGTTACCTCCGAACTGATGTCAGAATGTCTAGCCCTCTATGGGTCTCCAAAGCCATTCTTCATTCTTTTTAGTGCTTTCTTATCTCATCTTCATTCTAATCTTTCTTCTTCTTGTTCTATGAAGGAAAGAGAGTGTGAATCTTTGAAAAATAGCTCAAATATAGTACTTTGGACTCACTTTAGCTCCTTTACTTCTAAATTGTACCTAAAACCAAATATGAACTAAAGTGAATGTCTAAAGTATTTTATATCATTAAACACTAAGTGTTATGGAATAAATTCATAATCAATTAAGCACATATCAGGCACATGATTGAATATGTTGATCAATCCATTGTCTGATAGTGCCCAGAGTTTTCCACTTCATATTTTCCCATTCTTTGTCTGACATCTTTTTCAGGTTTGAAGAAACATTATCCTTCACACCTCTGTCCACATCAATAGGATCAAGGAGTTCCTTGCAATATAAAAGGTCCTCTACCATAGGCCTCTATGACGATTAATTTAATGACGTTAACTTGACCATAGAGTTGTTTCCATCTTCCATTGTAATGGCTTCGATACCATTTGTTGGGAGATAAATACAACTCTCTAAATGATCAACCAAATATTAATGACAAGAAAGAACTCCCGCCAGTGTAGAGGGAAAAAATCACAAGACAAATCGATAGATAAATCCACTAAATTCAATAAGGATTTACAAGAAAAGTTGATCTCTCACCTTTTGCAACAATAAGTTGTCTCACAAAATTTTAAGATTGAAACTAAAGTTGATATCATAATCAACAAACCCTCTAACCAATCCATAAAACAATCAAACAAGGATGAGAATACAACAATCTTTGCCCTCTCTAATTTTCCTCGCTTTTGGATATTGTGGCACTTGGTATCTCTTATGTGAAGCAAGACTCAAATGAGTTATTTATAGGCACCTACGGATTGATAGCTAAGTCAAAATCTTAACTGAACTCAACTAGCTATATCACATCTTATCCTAATCATATTATATCACATTATCCACTAAGATGACATCCCTATTTAAATAGGACTCTATCTGATAGGATTTATCCACATCACAACTGACAAGATAAGATATTATTTATATCTATGAATGTTACATCCATATCTATGAAGATCTCCACCATCTTTAGATGATCCTCTCATATAGTTTTTATCTTTTAGAGCTAATGTTTATCTACTGTGGTCTTATTTGCCACATTATCCAAGATCTCTGGACACTTAACACATATCACAAGTTGTGTTAGCAATTGATGACTAAATTAGGTAGCTTCCTTGCTATAGATATGGTGATGAAATGTTGAATTGAGTTTATACGAAACGCCTTTTATTCTAGCCCAGCAAACTAAGCAATTCTGTTCATCTCTATTCAGAGCCATGTTGGCCAAACTTGCAAAGGATGTTGGGCGTGACCAATGAAAACATTGCACAAAAGAAACTCTGATACAATCCTGCTTAGAGCCATAGCCATATATGTCGGTTAACTAGTATTTTGACAATGTGGTGTCTGTTATACAACTTGCACCAAGAAAAGAGAAAAAAAGTGACAAATAGAACTAGGAACCAGGACCAACATGGAAGGAATTAGGTTCTGATTTTTATAAGAAAGATCCAGGTTATGAAACTAGCTAGGAAATGGATGGCGTTACCAAAAACGAAGTATACGGCACGCCCCCAAGGTTGAGTTAAATGGTTGGAGATGATCTTTTACCAAGTCCAAATTCTGAAATGTGGTGGGGAGTGGAGGGTTCCCTTTATAGTATGATTCAATATTATTAAGTTAGGCTACCAATGAGAAACGAAAAAATTGTATTTAAGACAGATCAAGGGCAATAGCCTTTGTTATTATATACCTACATAAGTGCATATTCAGCTTACGTTCTACTGCCAAATTTACTTGCGCATTTCATTGTTCAGTTGAGAGGAAGAAGAGTTGGGATAGTGGGTCTTGGGGCCATTGGTTCTGAAGTTGCAAAAAGGCTTATGGCATTTGGCTGTACCATTGCTTACAACTCAAGGAAGAAGAAGCCATCTGTTCTTTTCCCATTTTATTCCAGTGTCTGTGATCTAGCTGCCAATAGTGATATTCTGATTATCACTTGTTCACTGACTCCAAAAACTCGTCACATTGTCAACAAGGACGTAATGACAGCACTGGGAAGTGAAGGACTTATCATTAACGTTGGGCGAGGTGCTCTCATCGACCAGAAGGAGCTAGTGCAATTTTTGATGCGAGGGAACATCTATGGCGCAGGTCTTGATGTATTTGAGAACGAGCCTCACGTACCTGAAGAACTGTTTGCTCTTGAAAACGTTGTGTTGTCTCCACATCATGCAGTTCTCACCCCAGAATCCTTGGAAGCAGTACAGGAGCTAATCTTCACCAACTTGAAGGCATTCTTCTCAAACGAGCCTTTACGATCTGTGGTTCACATTGAGTAAAGCCTTTATCTAATTCCCTAATTATCCTTCTAATTGTTTCTTTTTAGTCTATAATTACCTCCTTGCTTCCCTGGAGCTAGAAGTGATGCAAGTGACGGCGGTTTGTTATTCGGATAAGAAAATTGTTCATTATGTGGAACTGTGGGGACGTTCCCGTTGATTAAATTTGTACAGAAACAAAGTTGCGTGGTAATACTTTTGGGCAAGGTTTTAAAGGATCCCAAATCATATGATGCTTAACGCAAGAGAAAAATGGGAGGGAAGCTCTTGATATCATTTGAAATAGAGGAAGAAATAACTTCTGATATGAAGGGAAAATGAATCTCCTAAATTTAATTAGGAAATCGCTTTGTATCTGGCAAAGTACTGTTATGTATGAAAGAATTGTAATAAAAAACAGTGTTACTAGTTATCTTGCCTTTGAAATATATGTTGTACAAAATTATATTTGATATGATTAAGGATAAAAAGTGTAAAATATCATAGTTTGCAATTCTCACTTTTCACCTCCAATCTACAACACAATCAAGCAAGGTTTGCAATTCTCACTTTTCACCTTCAATCTACATCACAATCAAGCAAGTATTTATAATTTTCTATATGGAGTTTCCTGCATCAACTGGTCTTCATCAAATTTTTCTTAGTTGTCATTGACATCGCCTTTCTCTTCTGCAATATAAGCAAGCAAGCACTTTCTGCTTCACGCCCGGAGATTTCTACTTCTATTTCTTCTTTTTTTTATTATTTTTTATCAGTTGTCTTTGTCAGCTTCGATTTGTAATACAATCAAATAAGTATTTTCACTTAAGATCATTGCTATACCAACCAACCATCCACTTGTCAATGGTACTTTTAGTATCCCTCTTGTAGTTTTTTCTATCTAGCCAAAGGCCAAAGGTGAATTTTCAAGTTTTTATATCACTTGAAATGATGAAATAGAAGTGAATTGATTAAAAGATCATATGAATTTAATGATTATACAAGTGTGATTTTGATACCTTTCTAACGGTAGTAAGCCATGAATTGCATGCATGAATGCAAATATATATTTTATGATTTGAAATATATATCATATAATTTATTAATTTATGAATTGTGAAATTTACAAATGGTTAAAGGAAATATTATAGTGTCTGCTCTATTATCTTGGTTGTGGATAGATAGACAGGCCTATAGGAATACAGTGCAACAGCTATAGTTTGACACCATCGGTGTCCACAATTTGATACTTTCAGGTATCCATAGTTTGATACCTTTAGGTATCCACATTTTGATGCCTTCAAGTATCCACAGTTTTAATATCTTCAGATATTTACAGCTTCCATTATCCACATCCATGAGAATGTGTAGGCCTAACAAAAAAAAGGAAAGAAAATAGATATAAATAAGAAATACAGTATGACAACATAAATAATCGGTATATGAATGAGCATTTGCATTTGTATTGATAACTTGTATCATTAAGTGTTGAATATCAATGCTTGACTTTTGAAGGTGAATTTATGGTATATGAACAACATATTAAAGCATGGTTGCATTATTTATTTGACTAAGTATGCCATCACCATTTATATTTGTTCGATGTTCATGAATGTATATGCTTGGCGGATTGCTGTGAGTGGTCATCTAAACTAAGTGTTTCCCCACTAAGCTTTCAAGCTTAACATGAGTGTTAATCTGTGTAGGTATAAGTCATAGGAGTGAGGTACAAAGAACACCTATAGGGACCAAGGCCAATAGATAGAAGAAAAAGTACTTTTGGAAGGTGTTTTTAGTTAAAGATGATTATACATGTAATGGTTAAAGGAAATTGTATGTTTTTTTTTGGATTACCATGTAAATGTAAAGATGTTTTAATACTATTAAATAATAATGTTAAGCATTGGAGAGTTTTTTTAATGTTTATATATGTATATCATTGAATCAAAATGTATGTCATGAATGTATGTATAGGAAATTTTTTCCTTTATATGTGGATGGTTGTAGGTTCCGTATAGGAGGTGTTACATTTTGTTAGATCTTGAACTTTTCTTAGAAGTTAGAACTATTAAATGAAAAATTGTTGGTGATTATTCATGTGTTTGAAATGAAATAGAAAAGATGATTTAGGTACAAGATGGGTTATATGTGATATATTGGAAGTTAGAAGCTGGAAAAATATAATTGAAACATGTTCATTGAGTATGCTTCGGTGTTTTAGCCATAACTTTTGCTTTAGTTATCCAAATGAGATGATTCTTAATTTGGATTAAATTAGAGAGTTAGGGCTACAAATTGTCTGATGAAATTAAGTTTTAATTCAGTCTCTAAGAATTTCAATTTCTGGATGAAAGTTGAGAACAGAATATTGTTTTAGTATAAGAATAGTCCGAAATGTTTGGTGTATAACTTTCAGATTTCTAAACCAAATGGAAAAATTTTGATGTCATTAGAAAATTGAGACAATAAGGAACATTTTCCTAAAAGGAAGTGCTATCAAATTCCTTCAATTATATGATTAGAAAAAGGTCTTGATTTTTTTTGGAAGGAGTTAAGCATGATTTAAATAATTTTGAGGTCTAGCTATATTAATTATTTTATTTGGAGTTAATTATTATGTTGATGTTGGTAGGATTTTAAAATATGGTTTAGTTGAATTAAGTAGTAAGAGTATATATGTATGAGGGGCAAATTTGGCAAGTCACTTAAGTCATTTAAGTTACAAGGCATATAAGTAAGGGTAAAATAGACATTGTTCAATCATTAATGGTATAAAAGGAAGAATAAAGGAGTGTCTTACATTTGAAAGAGGCAAAAACATGATTTGGGGATAGAAAGAAGAGAGAGAGTCGTAGAGAAGAGAGAAAGGAGAGAAAAAGAAGAAAAAGCTAGGGTTTCTTCATTTCTTAGTTTTCAAGAGGGACTTTGAAGTTTATTCAAGAAGGAAAAAGGAAGAGGAGGAAGAGAGCTTCCATTAAAGCCAACAAACTCTTCATTTGGTGAAGAATCAAGGTAAGAGCATTTTTGATTTATTGGATTTTTGGAAGGGTTTTGGTTTATATAGCTTAAGAAATGTATGGGTTTAAGAATTTTAGGATCAATTTTAGTGAATACGTCTTATGGGTTTCTCAATTGGAATGCCTATTGATTTGAGAATTTTGTCAATGTTGAAGAAATCAAAAGAGGCAAGAGGAGCAAGAGTAGAGGCTTCTTGAACAAGGTTTTCAAGCAAGGAAATTAAGGTGGGTTCCATGTTTATAATTGAGTAATGAGCCACTAATGTTTTCTTTTGAATCAAGAGAATAAAATGATTTCAGTTACTTCATAAATGTTGCTTTTATTGATTGTGATTGATTTGAGAAATTGCTACATGTTTGGTATATGAATTTTTGATGATAAATTGTGAATTGCTAAATGAAAGCGTTTGAAGTGAATCACACGTTAATACAAGACTTAATAAAAGATATACAAATGCACAAGAAGGGGGGTTGAATTATGTATTCTTTTTGTTAATCCCCTTTCGAAAAAATCTCGTACTAAACATAGTAAGATAAAAATTTCAAAGTAAAGAGAGTTGAGAGTTGAGAGAATGTTGACACAGCAGATTTATCCTGGTTCATCCCAAACCGTGGGCTACGTCTAGTGCTCAGAGATTTTTCTAAGATTTCACTATCTCACAACACGTTACAAGTATTCTTTAGTACTAAGCCTCTTCAGGTCTCTTACAACAAGTATTCTTTTACTCTTAGCCTCTTTAGGCTATCTGCCTTTCTCTCTACTAAAAGAATTTTCGAGCTAATGTTACAAAAGATAAATGCTCTAGTTTTTCGCACAATGAGATTTCTTAAAATCACTAACTTTTTCAGTCTTTGACTCCGATTCATATTTATAGCCTTCGTCTTCAACCGCTTCTTGATAACTACTTCTTGATCTTTAAAGAATCAGTTATTCAGTTTGAGTTCTGTAACTAACTCAAGCTGATAAGAAAATCGTCGTAGTGTCGGCTCTTCCGTCTGATTTCTTCGATTGTGCATTCCGTCTGTTTTTGCTTTTGCGCTTCTGTCTGCTTTTTATCGTCTGACTATTGCTTTGTACTTCTGTCTGATTTTTTATCTATTCCTTCCGTCTCATATGCTTCTACTTCCGTCTTACTTTCTTCTTTCATTATTATTTGTTCTTCATCAAAATCATTTGCGTAAAGTCATTTTGACTTAACAATCTCCCCTTTTTTGATGATAACAAATATTAGTAAGAAAGTTTTACAGAATTTTGTACACTGAAAAACAAAATATAAACTAAAAAATTCTTTTTACTAATCTTCTTCTCAGAATTTCTTCATCTTTTTCCTTTCTCTTCTCCCTTCTTTCTCCCCCTATCAAAGAATTCCTTCTTCTTTTTCTTTTCTCTTCTCCCCTTATTTGTTATTGATCAAAAATGTCTTACGACCGTAGATGCTTCAAGATTTTTGACATCATTTCCTTCATTTGCATCACTTCTGTGCTGAGTGACTTGAGATCTTGCCATATATGACCAATTTCCTCTCTTAAGTCATTCAGTGAAGTAGGTCGACTATCATCCTTCTGCTGTTCTTCTTCATAGGTAATAGTGGTCATGTAGGCATCTGAAGATAAAACAAGTGCTTTATTTAAAACAAAAGTAGGAGGTTGAATAGGTAGGTTTGGTTCTGGGAGATTTAGATCGTCAGGGGTAGGTAGTCGCGGGACTTGTCTTCCAAACAGATGTAGTATACTTCCAATTGAAGATATAGGACATAGTGGCCTAATGCGCATAATCAGCAGCACCAGGGTCTCGGTTAAGTACC
>JAOTAX010000198.1:31123108-31135361 GCA_025629825.1 Erythroxylum guanchezii | reverse complement strand
CGTCTTCAACCGCTTCTTGATAACTGCTTCTTGATCTTTAAAGAATCAGTTATTCAGTTTGAGTTCTGTAACTAACTTAAGCTGATAAGAAAACCGTCGTAGTTTAAAAAAAAGACAAATTGTATATCCCTTTATCAGAATTCACGTTGGAAATGGAGAAGACACTTAGTTTTTGATTGACAATTGGGCCAACCAAAGCCCCTTAATCTTGAGAGGAGAAATTTCTATACTTATAGCTAGAATCCCAATCCAAGCTTGAGTTAAGAAGGTTATCAATCATAACTCATAACTAGTTACTGGAAGGGGTGCAAAAAGATTGCAGAACCACCTTCTTAACGACTTGCCTAACTCTACAATGACTAATAAACCAATATGGTACATTAACAAAAAAAGAGAGTTCTCCATCTCCTCCTCTCTAAAAGCCCTTAGACATTGCATTCCTATCATTCCTTGGTATAATATTATTTGGAAAGGTTCCTTAATGCCTAAAGCCTCCTTTATCACTTAGTTGCTGCTAGAGGGAGACTAAAAACTAATTACAAATTAAAGGGATCCAATGATCAGATCTATATACTTTGCTATCTTGAAGCTAAAGCTGTAACTTACCTTTTCTTTAAATGCAATTACACAACTACTACTTGGGCTACAATACATCAAATCTTTAATCTCTATTGTCTAGTTACATAATGGGATAGCATATTATTTTGGGCTAAAAATCAATTCAAAAAATTATGGAGAGATCAATATTTCCTAAGCCTAAATGTAAATTGTTTAGTGTATTCAATATGGATGGAAAGGAATCAAAAATTGCTCATCAACTATAAAATTGATAGACATGCTCTAGCTCATAGAATCTGCTGTTGGATTAGAGAAATCATTATTGCCCATCATGCTACTGAAGGCAAGAATCACTGTTTTAGAAGAAGATGGAATCTGCTATAACTTGGCTTTCTGATTTCTAGTAGTCTATATAGATAATAAGTTGTAAGATGTATTATATTTTGATACATTCAGTGTAACACAACCTTGTACTATTACTCTATTACTCTGTTACTGTTCTTTAGGCCTTATCAATAAAAACCATATTTTGATTAGGAAAAATTGGACTTTATTCATTTTCAAAGATTCTTAAAATTTTATTTTGAAGATTGAGAGATTTTTCTTTAAAAATTAAAATGGCGGTCTCTCTTTAAAGAAAATTCACATACATTGAGATTAATCATGTTATGTTCATACAAGTGGATCCCTTACAACATTAAAATAATCAAATTAAGAATAAAAAAAAGTTTACATTAATTTTTACAAATTGAAATATTTTGAATCTTACTCTTGAAACTCATAAATTTTCTTCATTTCTTACTTTAACTTTAATGCTTAGCTTTGCTCTATGTTGTCATTGGATGAATTGATTCATATACTAAAAAAAAAACATAATTTATGACGTTTTATTAATAAAATGTTACAAATTGTAAAAATTTTTTGTAATGTTTAAAAAATATTATAAAGAGTTTAAACTTTTTCCGACATTTTACTAAAACATCACATAATTATAATACTTTTGTGACGTTTTTTTATTAAAACGTCACAAAATAAAATCCTTGACGTTTCGTTAAACGAAACGTCGCTAAACCCTTCTACCAAAAAATGTTATATTTAAAAACACTCGTTTCTCTATTTTCTCAACCCGCGTCCTCAAAATCTCTTAAATTGAAACCAGATTTTTAGAGAATGACAGCATTATAGCCAACGCCGACGCTGAGGTAGTGGCCTGAGGATGATGATTTGATGGACGATGACATCGATGCCTCCCCTCGCGCCGCCCATCCTCCCAAGCTCAAGTCCGCCATCACCGATGGAGCATCCTCCTTCTCCTCTTCTCCTAAGAAGACTAAAGGTCGTGGCTTTCGCGAGGTGGCCTACGCCGACCGCCAGACCGTTGCGACTCAAGATTTTGATTATCTCGGCTCATGTAATACCCAATTGCATGTGAGATAGCACAGACTCGCAAATCTTTAAAATCCCAAAACAAAAACCCCTTTGCCATCAGGCTCGCTCTCCTCTGCTTCTCTTCTGTGGTTCGTCGACTGGGTTTTAATTTGGCTCACTATGGTTTGTCTCTGACCTCATTATTTTCTGTTTCTTCGTGATTTTGTTGTCAATAGGTACGCTGAGTTTATTGGCTAATTCTTTTTGTTGTAGCCGCAAGGAGACTACATAGAGCTTCACAGGAAGAGGCATGGGTACCGTCTCGACCATTTCGAATGCAAGCGCAAGAAGGAGGTGCGTGAAGTCCACAAGCATTCTCAGAGAGCCCAGAAGGTGTTTCTCTTCTTATGGTTTAGTTTTTGCTAGAAGTTTGGATTTTTTAGTTCTTTTTTATGGTTTTCTTTTTGGATGGTACTATGGTTATGACCCGAAATTATAATTGATAATTTTCTTTTTCAGTTGAAACAGGCTTTGGGTATCAAAGGTAAGCAGATTGCAAAGAAAAATTATGCTGAGAAGGCTCTCGTGAAGAAAATGTTAGCACTTTTTCTTTCCATTTTACTTGCCTTCATTATTGCTTTGAACTATGCCAATTAATTTGATTTAAAAGATACGATGTATTACCCATACTCCTAGATCTCTTTCTTACTTTCATTTCATTCAGATCTATGTATCTTCTTAGTTATTGCATTGTTTGGATTAGGTTTAGATATCTGTTGGAGCTTTGTCTCTTTTCCCTTCTCTTCATTCTTAACAGTGCACATGTTGTTTTCAAAGTTAGGGCTTTAATTTCTGTGATTAATTCTCTAGGTCTTCCAAGATTTTCATAATGCAAAGGCTGAATTTCGATTGACCTGTATAATGCAAAACTCATTTTGTTGCTTTTCTTTGTTTCAAAGTGCTTTAGTGATTTCTTCTCTATAGCTATTGTTCGATCTCTTGTATGTGAAATGTATAAAAGAATTTTAAGTGGAATACAGAAGCTTCTTGTAGGTAACACATAAAACATGTTGACATTTCCCTTCTTATGTATAGTCAGTTCACATTTGGTGCATTTCAGGGTGATGTATTCTGTTTTACAGGATCTTTAAGCCTGGTAATTTGAACAATCTTCAACATTGCATCTGTCTTGAAAAACCTTTAACTGAAATCTTCATTGGTTGTTATATTTTTTGGCAATTCTAATTTCTGATTTGCTTTTTTTGTAGCTATGATGATACGGACATGGCTTTACCCTATGGTGCAATGCTGAGAGAATGCATACGCCACCAAACACCAAACTGTGGCAAGGTGAGCAGGTGAAACAAAATGATTTGTTTTATTTCAACTGATATCAGGAAATTGAAAGCATTGATGTTGGGGACGAAAATTTTTACCCTTTGAGAGAATTTTAGTTTTATACTTTTTTGCCTTGTGTTGCTTTCTATTAAATTGGTCTAAAGTGCAGTCAGTTTTTTCTAAATATGGCTCCTTCACCTTACTGATTCTGCTTCTTTCTGACTTATTTTCTCATCTCATGTCTTGGTCAACTGGCATTTCAAAGAAAGCCAAATATATGCTAATTGTAATTAGTGATGGTAGTTGAGGGGTTGGACCAAATAGGCCATTGATCAGATCTCTTTCACGGTATACTGCAGCTTTTAGATTACTGTTTCCTTTAGTTTCCAAAGTTGTGGTGTGCCAAGGGTTTGGGTTTGAATCTTCATTATGCCTCACCATATTTAATGTTCCTCATTTCTTCACTTTGGTTAACTTTGTCCTTCTTTCTGCCATTCATATAGGCTTAGAAAAGCACATGTACTTGTGTATGTGAATACTTTTCGTCTCGCTTTAATCTTCTGTGCTTTATATCTGATAGATATGCATTCTCAGCATCAACAAATTATGCTGTGTGTTGACAGAATTTTTTATCTGAATTCATTTATTTTCTAATGTCAATGATCTATTCCCCTGAGATTCTTACAATAGTTTTTTTTTTTCGTTTCCCAGCTTCAGTGGTACTGCCTCTGCAAAAATGACTAGTATTGTTGATAAGAGAAATATGTTTTATATTTACAATAAGTTAAAGTCTCTTGAGTATTTTGGATTTAAAATTTTGCGACTTTGTGTTTTTGTGCAGACTTGCTTGCTTCTGGTTATCTTTGGAATTGTACTTCTCACCGTGATCATAGTTCTCGCAGCCTAATCTTAAGGTGTCTTGATTTCCTCATTGAGCAATTTGAGGAGCTGCTTGGCAACAGCATGGTTTGTCTTTTTGCTAATTTCGTGGGTGATGTTCTTTTATGGTACCTAATGACTGACTAGAGTGTCTCACTGCTGGTCGGAGGTGGTGTATGGTGAATGGTATGGTAGTATTCAGTTGTTTCATGTGGGTGGGGAATGTTTTTCTTTTTCGCTTTTGGGTATTCAAGTGTGCTGGGCATTTTGAGGGAGTGTCTTTGTGTAATTGTCTTCATTAAAATTTTAAATGTGATGAATAAAATGTCAAATTCTTTGGTCTACAACAATTGATGCAGCTCCTCAGTATCATCAGTAATGTTCAAGACTTATTTTCCTGTTTTTCATTTTCCAGGAAATTCTGTCATAACCTGTGTCTGCCTGTATGACATTACAGGTCTAACTCAAGCAATTTTTGTACTAACTTTTTGAGTTTGCGAAAGTTATTAAACAAATAAGAGGTAAAAAAATGTATTTTAAAAAATAATTATTAAAATTAAAAATTATTAAATTAAAATGATTTTTGAACAAATAAAAACAATAATAATTAAAAATAATAATAAAAATGTCGCGGAAGACGTTTCGCGAAGTTTTTTTGAAAATGGCGAGGAAAAACGTCGCAGAAAGATCAATTTTTCAGTGATGTTTTTTAAAACGTCACGGAATGTCTGTATTTTTTGTGACGTTTTAAAAAAAACGTCGCATAAATTTTTTGCCTACATCACATTTCGCGATGTTTTTTATGATGTTTTAAAAAACGTGGCAAATTGTATTCTGTGATGTTTTTTCATATTTTATGACGTTTTTTAAACGTCCCAAATTGGCTTATTTTCTTGTAGTGATAGTATCCAATAATTTTATTTTACTTTCTTTTAATATCTAAAATAAAATATTAATAATAAATATATTTTATTATCATTAAAATATAATTTTTTGAGCAATGTTACTTTGTAACAAAAGTGAATTTAACGTATTTAGCAGCAGGACATTTTTGGCATAACTGGTATGAGATTAACTTCTATAGAACATTACAAACAAGAAAATTGGCCGCCAAAGATCAAAATATTCACTTATTGCTTAACTAGATAGTGACTTTACATATTTAAGATCAAATTGGGTTATTGCCAATCTAAATATTGACTAACACACAAAATTTGATCGAGTAAATCCTGGACTTATCATAATTTCACGCGCATCAAAAAAGAAAATTCTCCTTCCAAAACATGGAAGTAACAAGGGCCATGTATAGAGAGGCTTTGAGGAGCAAAAAGACTAAAGCAAAAGAAACTTAAAAGGGGACTAATGTGTGAATCTGAAGCGTCAATGGAAGTTCACATTTGACTTGTAAGTCAATCCCACATTCCAGTTTGAAGGAGCAACGTTCCAAGCAAAGATGGTCTCCTTGGTTGTATAAGAAGTGAGTTTGAAAGAGAGGGTTTGGCCTCCAAGGGTAGCAAAAGCCTGGTATGAAGCTCCCCAGTTATGGCTCATACTTATCCACCCAGTTTTGCTTCCCTTAACCCACATGCTGGCTATGTCACCGCCTCCTCCTACTTTCATCACATAAACCAACAACCAGTACCCATTTCCTTGGAATGTGAACCTCAATCCATCTCTTTGCACACATGGCACTCTGCAACAATTGCCGAGCAAAGTATTAAAAGCTAACATTACATGTCTGAAGCTAATGGTTTGATAGTATTTATGTCGTTCTTAAGGTCTAAATTTAAAGGTCCATGTCTCCATTTTTTTCTCTATTACATCAATTTGTCCTAAGTTGCTACCAAAAGAAATCTATTAACAAAGCTAGTCCAGCTCATAAAATAGGAGTTTCATTTTTCTTGTCCCAAAAGGTAGAATTAGCCACCCCAACTGCCCCCAAACTCAGGCCCGACTAGATTGTGAGGGGTTAAACTACGGTTTAATCTCGGTCGACCTCCTAACAGAGCGACTCATACGCTCCCGTTTCATTTTTCTTATCAATTAGGGTGGAATCCTGAATTTGTTGAATTAAGGTTAAAAATTTTACCCTTAAAAATACTTAAATACCAAATTAACGGAGGAGAGTGTGCGAATTAATCATGGTGCAAAAGAAATACCTGCGATACGTTACAGGGATGATACCGGCCTTCCAGTCTGCAATTTTCATGAATGCAGGCTTGGACATATCAAAATGTACTCGAGGAGGGTTACACCAGCCTCCATTGTTGGAGTCTTCGGCCCAATTGGGAGGGCAAAGATTTGTAGCAGTCACAGTTGCAAATGACACCCCTTCGAAGCAATGGGGTGATTGTACACACTTGATTTGGTAACAAGTCCCACATGCAAAACCATTGTTGAACAATGTTGTGCTCAATGCAACTGTATCTGTTCCATAGCCGTTTTGGAACAAATTCCCATATCCACAGGCTCCTCCTATCCATAGAAAACAACACAATTAAGTATTTGTTTCATTACCAAGCCACACCTACAAATTAATTAAGCTACACCATTTGGTTGCGACTACAACATACCCATGGTCGCAGAGGCAGTCTCATCGCCGTAAAAGGTGGCGTGGGCAAGTTGCCATTGGCTTGGCTGGAAAACGGGTGTAGAATAGCCAACCCCAATTGTCCTGCCGAAGAGCACAGATGTCAATCCTAACAAAAAGAACATAAAGCTCCATGGAAGATGATGAAAAGAAGCCATGGTTTTCTTGTTTTGAGGGCTCGATGACAATGTAGAATGCCTCACTGACCTGGACTTGCGACATTTATATAATGTCAACTTCCTAAGGTATGTGCTGCAAGTTGTAATTCAAGAAACTAACCTTACGTGATGGCACGAAGGGAATGTCGTCCCTAAAGTCAAAGCTGGAGACAATTTGGAAGGGATTTATTAGATTCATGTGGTTGTGACGTGCAGGGAGGTTTTATTCCTTTTGCTTTTGAGTGCTGCTGCTAGCTATAAAATGTCAATCAAATAAATGAGAACTTTGATTTTATTTTTTGAACTTCTTATCTACTACTTATGGGTCAACTTTCACCATCTCTATATAAGCAGAAAGTCAGGTTGTTAAGAAAATAATTTCCAAATATTACTTCTCTAACGATTAGACATGTATACATTAAACGGTTTTAAAGTATTTCAAGCAAGCAAGGATTCAGAAAATTAAGTCAAAGACAATAAAATGTTTTAATTTTGGTTGGTCCAATTGATAAAATCTTAGATAAGGTGTAGAGATTGTCAGTATATAATATCGATAGGATGCGATAAATAAAATATGAAGCTCTAAAGCTTATATTAACCTACCGGCCACGATTGTTGTTTATGATCGACATTTTACATCTAATAAACATAAAGGGGGCTAATCTCATACTTACTAAACAATAATGTGCTTTTCACTCAGAGTTCCTATTGCATATATATGTTAGCGGCCTAGACAAACATATGATTTTTGTTCGTAACTACCGAAACGGAACGGCGTTCATTTTCACTGAGTTGTGGATAGACCAATCCGAAATTCCTCTAGATTTGACATACTAAAATGCTAAAAATTTGATTTGTAGGAGTGGATTAATCTTAAAAAGAAAAGAAAAGAAAAGTAGACAAAAATTCATATTAAAACTGTTCCTATTACAAGAATTACATGCATATCAACACAGACATTTTCTGGGTCGCAAATAGTTATGCAATTTTTGGTAGATAAGTAACAAAGAATTATCCTTGTATGCAATATATACTTTATTATATCATAAATTATTATATTAAAGATAAGAAGAAAATCAATTAAAATAAGTAAAGATGAGGGAAAAAGATAAAAGTAAAGCTAGTACACTCTTTTTGCATTGGAACAATGCACTTAGGTCGTGTCAGATTTTGAAGTTTTAAGATTTTTGATGTTTATGAATTAATGAAATTTAATACTTTAAGATTATATTATTCAATATTTATTGATTGGTTTTAGAGATTGATATTAAAGTCTTAGAAATTATAGGGTTGATTAATTGTGGTCATATCACTTTAAAATAAAATTGTTTGATAATAAAATATATATTGGTATGGTTTTCACTACTATTGTTCGATATTTCGAACATAACATTTCATAGAAATATAGGATTCAGGTAATTCAAAAAGACTATAAAAGCAAAAAGAAATTTCCTATAATGTATAAGTAGATATTTTAAGCTGATTCAAACTTATTGGTCAAACAATGTATCCACTTATCTATTACTGTTAGGCATAAGGAAATAGCAAATTGATCCAAAATTATTTTTTAATGTCAGTTTTAAATAGTAAAAGTTATCATTTTTTATGCTTATTTGTTCGTATTAAATGCTTTGTTAGGTGTCAATTAATTATTTGCATACTTCAACTTTTATATTCAAGTAGACTAGTAAAGATCTCTAATTTAGGTAGGTTATAACGCATATTTCCAAGCGTCTCAATATCACCCGTCCACCTTGCCCCATGTGATTCTCTAAGTGTGGTTCTCTTGTTTAAGATGGTCAACATATGATGGTATTGATGAGGATGAAGCAGTTCATTTAGGACCAAAGCCAAGACCTTTGATGTAGCCAGATCTTATACCAAGCACGTTGTTGCAAATCTCATCTACATATGGCTCTTTTCAGTTAGACAATGATCTTTGCAATAATTTCTACATCTTATTCTAAAATTAAAAAAACAAAATCAACATTGAACTCATATACTTTTTTAGAAGGAAAAAAAATGGTATTATGGAATAGATATGGAAGGTAGTACAAATTAGCATAATTGGGAGAGGATTACCATACTACAATCCTTACAAAATCATGTAAGGTGGAAGGACAAAAAGTAGAGATGTTATACTATTGGATCAACCATGAACCATAAGTAAATTTAGACGTTCAGGAAAGAGAGAATGTTGGCAGTGCAGTGGAGATACAACTTATTCACTATTGAATTCAAATATTATTAGTTAGTACTACATAAATAAATAAACTTAAAATTTAAACAAATTTTTATACTTACTTGGTTATTTTGAGTTTCTTCTTATATTCACCTTTAACCTTCTTTATAGTGAGTGAGTTTGTATAGTGTGATCCTATCACACACTTATCCATATGGTTCCTTATATCTCAGTTTTATAAAAAATTAATTGAAAGCAAAATGAATAATACTGTATTTAGTAATATAATTATAACTTCTAACTAGAGAAATTACTTTGTTTTTTGTATGACAACAAATGATTTAGAACCTTCATTGTGAGGATTTTTCATTCCTCTATTAACCTTAGCTTTCTCACACTTCTCCTAAATAAAGAAAAGAAATAGTCATTAAATTGTGTAACAAGGTTAATGGAAGCAAATGTGAAGAGAAAGAAGTCAAACTTTAACGTTGGCAGAGCCCAATAATCACACATTTGACTCCAATTTTTTAGAGACATTTGTTCAGGAACATGTCTTCTTGCATCCTCATCAGAAGGAAAAGATTTGAAATATTTATGTAATTGATAACGATAATCCTTGGCCCTTTGTTTCAATATTGAAGTCATACAGCTTAAAACTTCAAGGTTGTCGTTATCGATGATATTGAGCTTCATCTGTGAACAATAAATAAAAGTGAAATTAGTCTTTGAATAAGTCAAAAGAATGGAAATAATTAAATAAATTGAAATATTACCGAAACTTTGTCCAAATCATTATGTGGCAAGTTGTCTTGCTTCAATTGTTTGGCAGGTTGAAGGTAAGGCAATTCAGTCCTGACAATGAACCCTAACCACTGGACAATTTTGCTGATTGGATCTTATCACTAGGACGAACTTACAAGGTGTCAATATTTACAAACAACTTGTTGTTTAATGCAACATTCATGCTTTGCAACTTATAGCCTTTAGCGATACCTCAATCTTTTTTTTTTTTTTTTTTCTGATGTCAGTATTGGAACCTAACAATAAAAGAATAAGGATAAGAAAAAACACATTAAACATGTAAATATATATTTGAGCATAAGTGATCGAGTTTTGATGTATGTAAGCTTTAATAATAATCTTGATAATCAGCAAGTGCACGATTCGTTAGCGTAGTACCTAAGGTGTTGATCTCATGGGGAGGGATCATCTAATCATAAAATCAAAGGCTAAAAAATAATATAAAAATTCAACTACATGAAACTAAAAACAAGAAATTAATTCAATCAATCAAATCAAATTAAAAATCAATCACGAAAATATTAACAATTCGACAATTGCAACACACACCCAAGATTCAACCTAAGGAAATTACCGAATGAGAGAAAGGGAATTTTACCTATCCTTAACTCTAACCTAATTGATTATGAATTATCGGATTGTTGGTTTTAAACGATCCTAGGGTTGATTACTTTCTCTCAAGTTATAACCATTAACCCTAAATCATAAATCCTAATTAGATTATAGAAGTTACAATCTCTCAATTACCAACCTATCCAAAACCCTAATTAGTTTTGAAGTTGCCTAATAAACTGTCGAAAACCTATATAAGATCTCTCTTCCCACAATTTACTGATTTGATTTAGTTCTTGTTCTATTAAATTACCAAACTTTTGTTAGCACAATTTAATCATTTTTCATTCGATTCACCCTCTCAGTTTATTATCGAGTTATGCAATTGCATAAATAAATCACAATAAACCAATAAAATATAAACAATCAGATTTCATTAATTCAAAGATAAAACTCCGAAGGTGAGTTTAGAACATCTTAACATTCAAAAATCCTATCATCAAATTATTATTCAAAATTCTACACAACAATAAAATTGAAAATGAACAGGAAATACAATTTGAATGGATGATGGAAGGCAACGACGTCGGGAAACTCCTGATCCAGGATGTATGTCAAGTCAGCTTCTTCTCCACTTCTCTCTTCATTCTTCTCTTTCTCAATCTCTCGATGAATTCTCTCTAAGGTTTCTCAAAAGTGGCTAATGTAAAAGCTCTCCTTTGTCTCTTTGTCTTGTTATTTAAATATCCTTTATGTTTTGATTAGCCTTAGGGCTTTTCTGAGGTCTGAAAGGTCTAAAAAATCCCCCAAAACTTGATATTTTTTAATGTGTGCATGCCTACCCGATGTAGGCCACAAACGTGGACCACATCTGAGCCTTCTGTCACATTCGTGGCATATAGGCCATGATCATGGGCCATGGCCTAGGCTTCTATCACTATCGTGGCATGCAGGCCACGAAAATGGGCCAACTCTGGTGCTTCTATCACAATCATAGCTTGTTGTGCCACGATCATAGGTCGTTGTTTCATACTGAATGTCTCTGAGGCTTCTCCATTCTTCGATGTTTACCCTGAAACACTAACAAACACATCAAGGTATCTTAAAAATATAATATTTAAGCTCAAAGACTTGTACTAACCCATAAAAACACTTAAACACAAATAATTAAGAAACTAACACAATTCTAACCTAAATATATACTAAACGATTGAATTAACAATTAAATAGATATCAACCTAAGCCCTAAAATATTATGCAATTTATACTTATCAACATCCCCTCACTTAAACGTTTGCTTGTCCTCAAGCAAACAAAACAACAAACACAAAAAATCACAATGCACATAATATAATAATGAGACAATAGCTTCAACTTCATGAAATAATTTTAACTTTAAACAAAATCATTTAAGTTACTTCAAATCATTAACATGCAAAATCCGCATTTAGGGGCTCTAGACTAAACATACATATTAATCAAACCCAAATGTCAAGTTACTCACCCTTTTTAATTGTACACACACATTAACAATTCTTTGGTCATTCAAACTTTGTAACTACTCCTAAGTATGTATTCATGAAAAGTCAAGCTATTTACAAGTTCGATAGGTTTTATTAGAATTTTTTTTATTTTTATATTTTGTAGACATAGATCTAGTCTTTGTTGGGGATCGTTCCGTTGCGTGCATCACATGCAAGCGGTGCGGAAGAACAAACAATTTGTTCTGGAACGTACCCAGAAAACTCAAGATTTTGTGTCCGTCCAAAGAGTCAAACCAAAATCGACCAAAGAAGACCGTCTCTAACGGTATCCACGCAGAGGATG
>JAOTAX010000198.1:31093355-31113799 GCA_025629825.1 Erythroxylum guanchezii | reverse complement strand
AAACTAATCGATTCTTTTCTCATTAATTTTCTTAAAGCACAATTTTATCTATAACACTATTCATATACAAAAACACTCATTTTGTTTCATTTTAATATTTCTAATTTCCACTAAAAATTTGGGGTCCAACATTATCACCCATCGATATCGAGTTCGGGTCTTGCGGGAGTGGGGTGCTACATTATAATTCTAAATTGATTAAGAACGTACATATGGAAAATGAAATAAATGATAGTGATATATGTAGAAGTTCTCGAGGTTATGTTGACCGGTTATTATGAGTACCTATCTGATAATGTGGTTACATTGGTGAATAATGCGATTGAATACATACGAGATCTATATTTAGATATGGTATAGGAGATAATCTATGATCTCTATAGTTAAAATTATGAGATGAATCAGAGTAACGCGATGGAAGTATGGTATAGGTGATTATGTCAAAAAGGTAACTACTATGGAGAAGTAATTTTGCATAGTCATAGAATAATCAAGGGTTGTTTGGAATCAATTACGATTGATGTATCATTAGCATGGGATATAAATTGGTGACCTGCTGAAATTACTTTTGTATATAAGATGTAATGATCTTGAGGGTACATACCAAAATATAAGAGTAAATGACTATGCCTCTTCTTTCATTGAGTTTTTTATAAAGGATATTTTGATCATGTAAAGTGTGACAGAAATTGAAATTATTGAAATATCATGAATAGTTGAAATTGATCGTATTGAGGTGTTAAGAATGGCTGAAACAACATTGATGATGATAATAGTTGATTGATAAAGATTGTGTGAATAGTATAGATGATAGTAGCAAGAAATCTTCTTTCGAAGAAGAATTTCATTGAATTAGGTTAAGCAGATTAGGTAGTTTATATTAAGAATGATCAATGAAAGACCAAATCAGAAATGAATATGTAATGAATCAAAAGTGAATATTGGAGTCATATCCTTGGTAGTGATTTAAGTGTAAGAGGTAGAGTATACTGTTGAGAATGTATGTATTTTGTTTGATATAAAGTATCCAACTACATGAGGGAATTTTTGGAAATTGAGGTAACACTATTTCTAATGTGAGGAGAACTTAGATCCACATTATATTTTATGCGAACATGCACAGGAGATATAAATTAGATTTTGATGAATGTGTTGCCAACACAAAAAGTTGAGTTTGCAAATAAATTTAAATTTGTGGAGAAATTAGTATGAATGAGCAAACATTAGAATAAGTCAATGTGAAATATGAAGAAATCTAAAGAATGGAGAAAATCATTTAAGAAAGGTAAGTCAATTGGGAAATTGAAAATAACATGAGACAATGTTACCTCATCGAGGAATTAGTTATTTAAGGAATTACGAGAATTAATCATGGGCATATGGAACTCAAGAAATATTTGTTCGAGTTAACAAATTCCCCAACAGCACTATGGTATTAAAGATTAAAGCGATCCAAGCATAATTTGTTGTTGAGAAGAATAGTTTGAATACTTGAGGAAAAACGTGTAAATTGTATGAGTAATGAAAGTCAAGAGAATTTCGAGGAATTATAACCCCAATATTAGTTATATCGTCTGGATTTGGAGATTTTATAGTATACAATGATGTTGTATAAGAGTTTAGGATAAAATCCAATGCAGCATGATAAAGTGATTTCATGTGCATGGAGACAATTAAGCCTCATGAGATGATTATTTGATGTATGAATTGGAACTTGCTGCAATAGTGGTCGTTTTGAAAGTTTGGAGACATTATAAGTACATAAACATTTTGAAATATACAGATCATTTAATTTGAGGTAATTATTGGATTGAAAGAATGGAATACGAGATTGAGACAATAAATAGAGTTATTTGAAGGATTATGATTGTACAAATGAGTACTATACTGGTAAAGCTAGTATGGTAATCGAATGCATTGAATAGAAAATTCAATAGCAGTGTATAAAAAATTTGGATACTGAGGTTATTAAATCTAATGTAATAAAGAGTGCAGAATGGAGTTAAATTTGGGGCAAAATGAAGTGTTATTAGCTGCACTGAAAATTTAGATTAGTTTCACATTAACAAAGCCCAAATTGAGGGTTTAGAAATTATAAATCTTACTAAAAAAATTGGAAATGAGTACGAATTTTGAGTTCGAATAGGAAGAATGATACTTTATGATTGAAATAAGGAGTATGTGTACCGATAAAGATTATTGAGCAAAGAGATTGTTAGATAAGCATTAATAACAACCTGTGATACTCATCCTAGTAGGAATACGCCGAGATAGCGTTTGATGGCTAAGGAGGTAGAAGCAAATGGCCACACTTGTGAGTTGCCAACCGTCTTGACTATTGTAGATATGCTTAAAGCTTATATTTTTGGAATTCATAAGAATATAAGATGAGTATACAACTTTGACTGACTTTAAGCATAATAATCATTATCGCAGTGAAGTCGTTAGAATATTGTAGGGGCATTATACGACAAAAGGAGTTGTCTACCCTTACTGTTGGACCCCATTTTCGGAGTCCAACCCTTGAACCATAAAACATGGGCATGTTCCAATTAAATCTCCTTAATCATTTTCAATTCATCTTCATGCTTTGATATCATAACATGTGGGCCTCTTTTCTAGAGTCCTACTCTTGAGTCATGAAACCATAAATGTTGGGTCCTAGGTCCAGAAGTTCGTTGTGACAAACTTCATGATTTGCCGTAGCGAACGGACCAACACTTATGTGGAAACCTTCGGGAAAAGTTCGCCGCAGCAAAAGTCCAAAATTTTCCCTCCTACTCCTCTTGGGATAATTACGCCATGGCGAGAAGCTTGACTTCGCCGCGGCGAAAATGCAAAATTGACCATAGTAACACCTTTCTGGAAGGATCACTCAAGAGCCTTCCCTAGGCTTCTGCATCTATCCAAACCCTTACTTTCACTCTAAGTTGTCCCTAATTCACTCCCTCTAAGGTAACATCATTTTGTAACAATTCAACTACTAATGTTGTTTCAGTATACTCTCTAATCTCCACTCTTTTAATTCATTTCTTACAACGAATTCTCATCCCTCACAAAAATCCTATATCTCTTTTCTATAACATGTCTCTCTTATATATATAACAATAATTCGTATTCAAAATTCATCACCTCAATTCGATAACCCTTTTCAAGTACACTAAATTACAACTTAGCATTATCCACACATAATTCACATTTCAATAACCTCAAAACAAAGAGTTTTACAAAGCTTTAATGGCATTTCAAGCCACATTGCAACATAATCTGACAAATACACTTTACATAAACCAATAATGCTTAAAAAATGCGGCTAAAGCCTTGCATTTACAAAGTCTAGCTTAAACTACAAAACATGCAAAATTTGTAGCGATGCCTTGATTTTTAATCATTCGACCTCATTTTCTTCACCTGAAGAAAGGACGGAAGGGGGTGAGCTTAAAGCTCGTGGGTAACAGTTTATAACGGAAAAATAAGCAAAAACCATTTTTAAAACTCATTGCCATTGTACATTTTCGAAACTATAGTAATTTCGCAATAAAAAATCATCAAACACTTATTTCTCAAAATTCTCAATTTATCAAATAATTCATGAGCAATTATAAATTACGTATGCATCAAACTTGTTAACACTTCATAAGCACATAAGCAAATCAGAATGGTTTTGGTGGATCCAAAACAGAACGTATTAAACATTTCCTATAAGGGGTCCTGTGTAGCTGTGAACAGAACGTACTAATGCAATTCCACAAAATGGTTTTGCGTAGCCGTGAACTTATGGGAGTCCATGAAGGAGATCCATGCCACTAGCGGGCAAGCAGGAGAAGCCTTGTCAAAGTGCACTGGACTTAACTTAGGGGACCACCACAAACCCATATAACATGTATTTCATAACTTGTAAAACATATTGCCCAAAAAGGTACTTTTCATAAACTTGATTTTTCTTAACATTTCACCATGAAGGCATATTTCAGAAACACAATCGTTCATAAACATGAAATATGTCACATTTCATCAACCAAATTCATACACCAACATATAGCAATTTCTCAAATCATTCAAAAGCAAATAATGCAACAATTATGAAGCAATTTGAAATCATTTTATTCTCTTGCTTTAAAGAAAAACATTTATGGCTCATTAATTCTATTATAAACATGAAACCCACCTTGATTTCCTTGCTTAAAGAATTGCTCAAAGGTGCCTCATCCTTTGCTCCTCTTGCCTTTCTTGATTTCCTTTAACAATAGCCAAAAATTCCATTCAATAGGAATTCCAATTTATGATCTGGTAAATGAAGAAATTTGATTATACTTTCTTCTAAAACAATGTTCCCCATTGTCTTAAGTTTCCAATGACACCAAAATCATTCATTTTGGTTAAGAACTCCAAAAGTTATACTCCAAACATGTTGGGACTATCCTTATGCTGAAACAATATTCTATATTCAACTTCCATCCAAAATTTGAGATCCTTAGACACTGAACTAAAACTTGATTTCTTTAGACAACTTGTAGCCCTATGTCTCTAATTTACACAAATCAAAAATCACTCAATTTGGACATCTATAACAAAAGTTATGCCCAAAATATCAAAATATTTCTGTGCAGAAAAATGGATTTCGCCGCGGCGGAATCAGAAGTTTGCCGTAGTGAAGTTGATGGAGTTCGCTGCAGCGAACTTTTCTAGAAACTCACTCTGAAGACATTTTTCGACATTCCTCATCTATATACTTCCCATCTTTCAAATATAACCCATCTTAATACTAAACCATCACTTCAACTTCATTTTCAACTTCATTTTAACCCAATATCATTCACAACAAATTCATAAACTACATTTGATCATTAACCAAACAATATCACATTTACATAAACCATTTATCAACAACTTCCTACACATATTCATCTATATTTGAGTTTCATCCAACTATACCCATGAAATTAAAAGCATAACTTGTTGGAGCTTCAAATTCTTCAAACTCTCTAAGATCTTCACAAACTCTAGCTTTTCTCCTTTTTCTTCTTCTTCCTTTGTCTCCCAAGCAACTCTCCTTCTTCTCTTTTGTCACTCACAATTTTCTTCTTCTAATTTATTCGCTTAATGAATACGAAAGGTCCAATTTGCCCTTCACTTAAACCTTATGTCTTATACCCTTAAGTGTCATGCCCAATTTGCCCTTATACAATCTTACAACTTTAATACTTCAATTCAATTAACCTATGTCATAAAATCTTACCAAAATTAACATAGAAATTAACTCCACAAAATAATCCCATAAGGACCTCCTACTTAATTTAAATCATGCTTATTCCTCAAGAAAAAAAATTAGGGGGCCAACACTTACATTAAAATGAATAAGGCCTAAAATGATTGAAGGCTAGAATTGATTCAAAGGATATTGTTGAGGAGTGAAATGAGTCTGTAATAAAAATTAAGTGATTTAAATTATTATGAGTTAGTGCTACTGATAAAAGATGTCTTAGAACTGATAAAAGATGTCTTAGATTTATAATGTGATATATGTGAATATGTTAAGAAATATTGATATGATATGATATTGGTGATATCGACATAAGAAGTGGAAAAAATTGTGAGTAATTTGAAACATAATGAGGAACTCATTAAGAAAGTGAATGACTAAATAAGGGATTGAAAGACCAAGTGAGTCTATTGACTATGGTCATTTTGAAGAAATTTATTCGAGGGATGAAGTTAAATGGGAAATGGAGGAACATCCTGCCTTCCTGATCAATTAGATAAGAATTTCAAGGACGAAATTCTTTTAAGAGGAGGAGAAATGTTGGCCCCCAAATTTTTTTTCTTAAATTAAGCATGATTTAAAAGAATTATGAGGTTTTTATGGATTAATTTTTGGAGTTTAATAATTATGTTAATGTTAGTAGGATTTTATTATATGGTTTAGTTAAATTAAATTAGTAAGAGTGTATTGATGAAGGGCATTTTTAGTAGTTCACTTAAGTTGGAAAGACTTAAGACTTTAAAGGAAGGGAAAATTGAACATTACACACTCATTAAGGGTAAGATGGGAAGAAAATTTTTTGGTCTTGCATTTGAAGAAGCAAGAACGAAAATAGAAGAGGGAAGAAACAAAAATAAGAAAGAAAGGGAGAGAAGGGGAGAAAGAAAAGAAACAAGCTAGAGTTTCTTGAAGAGTTTGAAGATCTTTGAAGCTAAATCAAGTAAGTATAAGCATCATTCTTTTTGATTTGATGAATGAAGCATATTTAGTGATGGTTAGAAGTGAAAATGAAGTTGAATATGTGTAGGAAGTTGTTGATGAATGGTATAGGCAAATGTTTTCTTTTTGGGTTAGTGATCAAAGATAGATTATGATTGATATTGAGTTTGAAATGAAGTAGAAAAGATGGTTTAGGTACAAGATGGGTTATATGTGTAATGTGGGGAGTTAAAAACTGGAAAATGTAGCAAAACATGTCCATTTGGTATATTTCTGTGAAAGTTTGCCGCGGCGAAGTCCATTTTCCTACACAGACATGCTTCGGTATTTTAAGCATAACTTTTTCTGTAGTTATCCAAATGGAATGATTTTTGATTTGGAGTATACTAGAGGCATAGGGATACAAATTGTATGAGGAAATCAAGTTTTAATTCGGCCTCTAAGAACTTCAATGTTTGGATGGAAGTTGGGCATAGAATATTGTTTCAACATAAGAACAGTTCAAAAATATTTGGGGTATAATTTTCAGGTTACTAAACCAAATTGAATGATTTTGGTGTCATTAGAAACTTAGGACAATTAGGAACATTTTTATAGAAGGGAATGCTAGCAAATTTCTTCATTTATCTGATCCAAATAATCATGGAAAATTGACCCAAAGGTCTAGACTTTTGGAAGAGTTTGATTATTTAGAATTTATCTTAGTGAATATGCTATATATGGGTCCTTAAATTGTATTCTTATTAAATGGGAAACTTTGTCATTGATAAAGGGAATAAAGGAAAGCAAGAGGATCAAGAGGAGAGACATCTTTGAGCAAGGTTTAAGTAAGGATTTTAGGGTGGGTGATATATTTATAGTTGTTGTGTAATATGTGCAAATTTTCTTGCTTGTATATTATATGTTAAATTGCTTGTTTGAATTATGGAAATTGTTGAAAGTGCATTGTGATTATGATCATGTTATGCCTTGAAAAATGTCTTGGAATTTTGTATAAATGAAAAGAAGAAAAAGTATTAGAAGCATGATAATATGAATTTGTGATTGATTGAATTGAGCATAAAATCTGATTGTGCTTGGGCAAGAGAGGAACCATTTCGTTCGTCACGTGCATGTTGACAAGAGCCTTCTCCCGGCTGCCTACTTATGACATACGAGATCTAAAAAGTGGACTCGTTTCGTTCATGGTGTAAAATTCGGTTTCTCCATTTCGTTTCACAGAACACTCGAGCCATTTGTTTGTGCATTTGCATTTTGAATTTGTTAACTTATGATGCAAGTTGAGTGTTATGCTTGATGATGAATTACATCTGATATGTTCTATGTGATGACTTTTGAACTATGAATTTTGAGCTAGAATTGTGGATAATAGAATTTCTAGATTAAATGATATATATATATATATATAATGTATCAGCCACTGAGCTTCGCAGCTCGTCCCATCATTTTCACTCTTCAGGTGTAGAACGAGAAGGTTAGTGATTCTTGCAAGGCAATTGACATACTTCAAGATCTGACATTTAGTAACTAAGTTAGTAACTACATTTTTGGATAGCTTTATAAGCATATTAGTATGAGCACTCATTGTATTTTGTATTTTGTATTAAGCCAAATGTGTGGCTTTTGATATGTAACTAAAGTTGTTCAAACTTTTGATTTAGTAATGAGATTAAGATATGAAGTTGTTCTCTTTTGTACGTGTTTATGCTTATCTTCTTTGTTGAGATTGTAAGTATGTTAGTGATGGAATAGGATGTTATATTGAAAGATTTGTATGAACGTATGTATTTTTGTGTTGTTGAATGTTGGTGGTCTGGGTTTGGTCTAAAGGATTTGCCGCGACGAGGCCCAGAGTACGCCGTGACAAACCTTTCCCGAAGGATTGCTACGCTAAATTTGGTGACTTCGCTGCGGCGAACTACACAAGAGAAGACTTCGTCGTGGCGGAGCCAAACTTTCACCGCAACGAACCCGCCAACACTAACACTGAAATTTCTCACCATTTGAGTGATTTCAATGTGGCTCATGCATGATCCCTCTTGATCGCCCCATGCCTCGGGATTGGGGAACGAAGCCCGACCCCAACTTCTTCATTTGGGCTTGATGAATATAGATTATGCTATAAGGAAAGACGAATCACCTGCTATCACTGAAACTAGCACTCTAGCTGCAATTAGTCTTTATGACAAATGGGAGCAATCCAATCGTCTCTCTGTGATGTTCATAAAGACTAAGATATCTGCTGGTATCCATGGTTCCGTTGAGCAACATATTAAGTTGAAAGACCTTTAAAAGCCATCGATGAGCAATTTGGTACATCTAACAATGCTTTTACTAGCACCTTAATAATGCAATTGTCATCTATAAGGCTCACCAGGATAAAAGGTGTGTGTGGTCATATCATGCATATAAGGGACATAAAGACTCAGTTAGAAGCTTTAAAAGAGAAAATGTCCGAATCTTCCCTAGTTCACTTTATTCTGAACACTCTACCCCATCAATATGGTCCTTTTAAAATTTCTTACAACACATAAAGAAAAGTGGTCAACTAATGAGTTGTTGATCATGTATGCTCAAGAAGAAGGAAGATTGGCTATGGAAGAGGGTGAAAAAGTGAACTTGACTTTGCAAGGAAAGAAAAAGAAGGATTAAGGCAAAAATAAGGGAAAAGGCAAGATTCCTCCTCAGCCTGAGATAAAGAAAGTATCAAAGTGTTTCTTCTACAAAAAGAGGGGACACATGAAGAAAGAATGCTTAAAATTTAAGAATTGGCTCGAAATGAAAGGTACTCAACTTTCATTTGTTTGTTATGAATCTAATATGGTTAATGTTAATCATAACACATGGTGGATTTATTCTGGTTCAACAATCCATGTTTCAATTACCTTGCAGTGTATGCATAACCTAAGGAAACCAATAGGAAATGAACACTACGTCTATTCAGGAGGCAAGATGAGTTCACATATGGAAGCTATTGACACTTACAGTTTGACATTAAGCAGTGGTTTTATTTTACACATGGAAAATTCCTTTTATGTACCAAGTTTTTCTCAAAATTTAATTTCTATTTCAAGACTTGTACTGTTGGGTTTTACATTTAATTTTAAAGATTCTGGTTTTCAATTATCTAATAAATCCAAAGTTCTTGGACATGGTGTTTTGATTGATGGTCTTTATTCTCCCAATTTACGAAATGATACTGCTTATACTTCTATGCATATTACTACTAGGATAAAACGATGTATTGTGAATAAGGATTCCTCTATGTTGTAGCATCAAAGATTAGGACACACCTCCATTGAGAGACTTAAGAAATTGGTAAATGAAGGAGTACTTAGTACTTTGGATTTTTTCTGATTAAGAGACTTGTGTCGATTGCATTAAAGGTAAGCAAACTAACAAGTTTAAAAAAGGTGCAAAGAGGAGCATAAATCTATTAGAAATCATACATACGGATATTTGTTGTCTAGATATGGATGCAAATAGTTTGAAATACTTTATCACCTTCATAGATGATTATTCACAATATATGTTTTTTCAAGAACATGGGATTGTTGCCTAATACACTATGCCTGGTTCTCCAGACTGGAATGGTGTGGCAGAAAGAAGAAACCGAACATTAATGGATATGGTGAGAAGTATGCAGATTAATGTAAAACTCCTTAATTTCTTATGGACTGAAGCACTAAAGACGACTGTGTATATATTAAATTGAGTTCTAACTGAGGCTGTCTCAAAGACACCTTTTGAGTTATTTAAGGGTTGGAAACCAAGATTGCAACATATATGCATTTGGGGATGCCCGTTTAAAGTGATAATTTATAATCTACAAGAAAAGAAGCTAGACCCGAGTAACATGAGTGGTTACTTCATTGGATATGTTGAAAAATCCATAGGGTATAAATTCTATTGTCCATCTCACAACACTAGGATTGTGGAATAAAGAAATGCAAAATTTCTTAAGAATGACTTGATCAGTGGGAGTGATTGATTTCAGGATGTTATTTCAGAAAAGGAACATCAGGAAGTTCATCCCTCTGGCTCAAGTGATAGATTGATTGTCATTCACACCCCTCCTCAAGCACCAATAGGTGTTAGACAACTAATTGCTGAAATTCTAGAAACAATTGACACCGATTCAATAGATCAAGTTGTTGATATGGAACAACAAGAAATTATTGATCAACCAGTTACACAACATGCTGATGAGGAGAATGTTGAAACAACATTAGAGAGATCTACTAGAGTAAGGCGATCAAGTATCTTTAGTGACTATATTGTGTATTTACAAGAATCTAACTTTAACATTAGAGCTGAACATGATCCTGAAACATTTTCATAAGCCATAAGTTCTAAAGAATCAGACTTATGGTACAATGCCAAGAAAGATGAGATGAATTCTATGGCATCTAATCGAGTCTGCAGTCTTGTTGCACTACCTAATGGTGTAAAACCCATTGGGTGTAAATGGGTCTTTAAAACAAAGAAAGACTCACAAGGCAACATTGAGCGATATAAAGCAAGACTCATTGCTAAAAGATTTACTCAAAAAGAAGGAATGAATTACACAGAGACATTTTCTCTTGTATCAAAGAAAGATTCTCTTAGTGTAATTATGGCATTAGTAGTCCATTTGATTTTGAGTTACACCAAATAGATGTAAAAACGACTTCCTTAATGTTGAACTAAAGGAAGAGGTTTACATGAAATAATCAGAAGGATTATCCTTTAGTGATGGTGAGCATTTGGTCTGCAAGCTTAATAAATCCATATATGGCTTAAAACAAGCATCTCGTCAATGATATTTAAAATTTCAAGAAGTCATCACTTCATTTGGTTTTGAAGAAAATCTCATGGATCGGTGTACATACCAGAAGGTTAGTGGGAGCAAGATTTGTTATCTTATGCTAAATGTGGATGATATTTTACTTGTAACCAATGATAAGGGTTTACTATATGAGGTGAAATAATTTCTCTCAAAGAATTTTGATATGAAAGATATGGGTGAGGCATCTTATGTCATTGGCATTAAGATCCACTGAGAAAGATCTCGAATCATTTTGGGATTGTCTCAAAAGACCTATATTAACAAAATTTTATAGAGATTTCGAATGAAAGATTGTGCACCGAGTATAGCACCAATAGTGAAGGGTGATAGATTCAATTTGATTTAATGCCCGAAAAATGAGTTCGAACAGGAACACTTGAAGAACATTCCATATGCTTCAGCTGTTAGAAGCTTAATATATGCTCAAGTTTGTACAAGACCAAACATTGCATTCCCAATTGGAATGTTAGGAAGATATCAGAGTAATCCAACTATTGGTCACTGGAAGGTTGCAAAGAAAGTAATGAGATATCTTCAAGGCACAAATTATTACATGCTTATATATAGATGGATTGAAAATATGGAATCAGTATGGTACTCCAATTCAGACTTTGCGGGCTGCATTGATTCAAGAAAATAAACCTTATGTTATATTTTCATATTAGTTGGTGGAGCTGTAACTTATAGATGTGTCAAACAGACCTTGACTGCTACTTCTACTTTGAAAGTTAAGTTCGTATCGTGTTTTGAGGCCACCTCGCATGGTGTATTGTTGAAGAGTTTTATATTTGGGCTTAAAGTTATGGACTCTATTTATAAGCCGTTAAAGTTATACTGTGACAACTAAGTTATGGCTTTTATGGCTAAAAACAACAAGAGTGGAAGTCAAAGTAAACATATCGATATTAAGTATTTATCCATAAGAGAACATGTTAAGGAAAAGCAAGTGATCATTGAGCATATTAGCACTGGGTTGATGATTACAGATCCTTTGACTAAGGGCATGCCACCTAAGCAGTTTAAGGATCATGCAGTACAAATGGGACTAGGTTCTGTAAGATAATGTCATTGAATCATTATTTTAAATAACTCTTATTCAATGTGATGTTTTTTTCATATGGTTTGTGCACCTATAGATATTGATTTAGTTATATTGAGATTTTTCATCAAGTTTGGACCTAGAATAAGCATATCGTTTATTCATTAAGTTGAAGGACTGTGTGTAGAGACGTAATATAATGTAATTCATAGAAGATATTACTCGTTATAAGAGGACTTATCGCCATGATTTATATATTTTCTTTCTCCATAAAGTCAATGTTGAATTATATGGACAAAGTGGGAGAATGTTGGAATATTCTTGTGGTCCCTATGATTCACAACCATCACAATGTTTTTGATCGTTGTGATAACCATCACAATGTTTTCGATCGTTGTGATGGTCTATTGCTGTGCGTTGTCTCTGTAATGAGCAGAGCAATATATGGATAGTTATATGTTGGTTTTTGGGTCCCTAACTCCGAAACGTTGTGATGATTTGTTGTTATGCGTTATCTCTAAAATGGGCAGAGCAATATATGGATAGTTATAGGTTGGTTTTTGGGTCCTTAACCTTCGGTTTTCAATTTTAAGAAACTTTTACACCATTAACGTGAGAGTTTAAGAGTTTAGAAGATTCAGAAACATTTCATTTTTGGCAATGAAATTTAACTAGTGGATCAATCTTTTCAGATAGCAATGGCTGGAGGTATGGTTATTTGGTTATGTATACATACATACATACATACATATATATATATCTGTGTGTGTGTGAATATATGTTGTTGGTATATATACGTAAGGATGTATATATATATATATATATATATATGAATATATATTATTGGTATATATACGTAAGGATGCATGTATGTGATAAATGAATTGCATGCAAATGATTTTATCTTATAGAAGAGAGCTTTAATAAAGGAGTTAAGATATGTATATGAATATTCTGTGTTGTGTTTGTTGTTGGGATTTTTGGTTTTTGAAGTGGGTCTTGACCGGATTTTGGTTCCTTGCTTTGAGTGAACATAGTTGTCAAGAATCAGATCGATGATTTGGAAAGGCAGATGATTTGTTTTGAACAGAAAAAGCAACTTTTAAAGAAACCTGAATAAGATAAAGTGAGATTGCATTGAGTAGATTGTGTCAAATTGGATTTTGAGTCATATTGATTTAATATTCTTGATTCAAACAACTCATTTCTCTTTTGCTTTGAGCTTGTAAGAGAAAGCTATCAATATATGCTTCTATTACTAATGTGATTCTAAACTCGGATGATCACTCCAAAATATCAACTTGTGGATTTTGCTTCACTTATTTTTGGTTCAACTTCAGTAGGTTTAGGCATCGTCATCAAGACTTTAGATAATTCTAGTAGATCAACTAGTTGTGCTGAGGAATCAGAAGACATTTTAAAGATTTGTTCAGATAATGACTTAGAGATTGTTGTAGAGACTTCGGATGTTAGGATAAAGGCTTCAAAATAAGCTACTGTATTATCTATTTAAGAAAAGGAATCTTCTGCAACAAGTTGAGATGTAATAATTGCTATGAACTCTGTCTAAGGCACTTTGTCCTTCCTAGTAGATAAGGTGGAAGGTTGAACTTTTGGTGGAGAAGTTGGAGGTGTATGGATCTGTAACGGTTTACTCCACTGATTAACTGGTTCAAATTTAGTGTATGAAGGTGATGGCTCAAGAACCTTTGATGTCTCAGAAACTCGTTGCTCAGGAATTCGGTTAGACTTTGGCTTTGGCTTTGACTTTGACCTTTTAGGTTTTTATTGAACTTTCTGAGAATGAATATACTGTCTAATCAAAGGAAGTTGAACTTTAATGCCTTTGAATAGTTAGCTTCTTTCGGATATGTCTGGTAAATAGGAGACAAGTATGTTAGCTGAATATTTGGAAATACTGAAGAGGATGAGCCATATATTGTCCTTAACTGTGCAAATTGCATATTAGCTTCCATTTGTTGCACAATTCCTTGTATCTTCGAGATTTCTCTAACTTTGGTGTCGAAGTCAGGTCCAATATAATGTGTAGCAATGTAATGTCAAAGATCAGCATCAAGTTACTGAATTTAAGCTTTGTAAGACTGATACATTTATTGGATCTGCTTAGAGACGACGTCAACTTTATGTTGCATAGCATGAGTCTGTTGACTGATTCCATCTAGCTTAGAATCAATTCTTCGAAGAACTTTGTTCTAAGTTACTGAAATTGATGTTTGCCAGTTAAGAACTTCATCAGAAGGATTTGAAACAAGTGTACCTTGTGAAGTGATTCCTGTGACTCGAATATAAGGGTTATAGACAACCCTAGTTGTTTCATCAGTACTTTTTTATAAAGAAGGAAATTCTTCCTCATATGGCTTAACCATCATGCAAGGTATAGGAGTAGGAGCCATAATAGGAACTACTAGCTTAGATTGACATGTAGAGGATTTCAACATCTCTCGAAAAGATCTGGGTCTGAATCTTTCTGTTTGTAGACTAATAGAATTGTTGGAATCATCTAGATTTGGATTATCCTTGTGTAGATGATACTGTTCAGAAGGCATACATCGAGGTTTTGGCCTTTTCTTCTTCTTTCTCTTTCTGGCATACCGTTCATCATCATCATCACTATCTGACTCAGGATTGAGACAGATTTCACAGTCAGCTTCGCACAAAGATGGGTCGAAAACCCATACAAAATGTCCATGATGATGGATGACAAAAACTGGATCTCCATTAGATTTGAAATAATAGATAAGAGGACCAGATTTACCTTATGTATGTGAAAATATGGGTTGGATCATAAATATAGCCGGTCTAGATGGATCTTCATTGTGCTTTACATAGATGGACTTCATCGTTCCATCTTTTAATGTCTTCAGAATTGGAGGAGTTGTGGTATGAAAAGAGTGTTGATGAGGTGCGTGGAACACCTTTTGGTAATTGGTGATCCATTCAATAGGCATCAACTGTTCAAGCTTCTCTGTTGGTAGTTGCTTCGAGATCTGGATGATAGTAGCTTGATCATTGGAACAATTAGTAACTATATAAAGGGCATCTAAAGGAGATTTTGGAAAGTTAAGGTGTTGGACCCTGAACATTTCTTAGAAGACTAGAACTATTAAATGAGAAATTTTGGTGATTAGTCATGAGTAAAAAACAAATGATGAAAATGCTTGGATTAGAAATGATATACAAGATTAAAGTAGTAAATGAGAAGTGTGGATAGATTCATGTTTTGCTTTGGTGCTTTTGGTAGATGAGAGGTTATGAAATGGGAAAAATTAAGGTGAAAGTTAGAAGTAAAATGAAAGCAAAAACGAAGTTGAATATGTGTAGTAAGTTGATGAAAGATATGTATATATGTGTATGTCCTGTTATTGGTGTTCATAATTAATCATGGATTATAATTTCTTTATGGATGATATTAATTTGAGAATGAGGAGTAAATGAAGTAGAAAAGGTGATCTTGGTATGAGTTGTGTTAAGGAAAGATTTGGAAACAAAATTGGTAGTTGATCTGGAAAATGTTCACTGAGTATGCTTCAGTCTTTTAGCGACAACTATTTCTTTAGTTATTCAAACGAGATGATTATTAATTTGCATTAAACCAGAGACATATGGTTGCATTTCTTGTGAAGACGTCAAATTTAAATTTTGTCTTTAAGAATTTCAAAATTTGTTATGAAGCTGAGAATTGGGTGTAGTACATTGGTGGATGAATGTAAAATTCATATTGTAAATTCGAGGAAAATTTTGGATTGATCTAGGCTGAATTAGAGAAATGTGTCTTCTAGAAAGTTGTAAGCCTTTCTTTTAGCTTTCTAACGGTATAAAGTATGTAATTTTTGGATATCGGAGTTGAAAGTTATGGTCCTTATAAGGGGAGATACTCAGGAGCATAGATGCATCGTCTGTAAATATGTATCGTCTATAAAGACGTATCGTCTGTGATGACGTCACATCATCTGTGATGATATCATATCATCTGTAGAGACGTATTGTCTGTGATTACGTCATATTGTCTGTAAAAATTTATCGTTTGTAAAGATGTATCATCAGTGAAGATGTATCGTCTGTAAAGATGTATCGTCTGTAGAGACGTATCCTCTGTGATGACATCATATCGTTTATGATGATGTCATATCGTCTTAAGTTGACTTTACTTATTCTTAAGAGTTGCATCGTCTTAAGTTGATTTTACTTCATCTTAAGTTGACTATGTTTTGTCTTAAGAGTTGCATCGTCTTAAGTTGACTTTGCTTCGTCTTAAGTTGACTTTGTTTTAGCTGTTCTTTGCTTCGTCTGCTTTTTGTTTCGTCTGTTTTCTACTTCGGCTGCTCTTTGCTTCAGCTTGTTTTAGCTGTTCTTTGCTTCGTCTGCTTTTTGTTTCGTCTGTTTTCTACTTCGGCTGCTCTTTGCTTCAGCTGCTCTTCGCTTCAACCGCTTTTTGCTTCGACTGCTTTTTACTTTGTTTGCTCTTTATTTTGTCTACTTTTTGCTTCGTCTGCTCTTTGCTTCGTCTGCCTTTTGCTTCATCTACTATTTGCTTCGTCAGCTTTCGATTTGTCTGCTTTTTGATTCATCTGCTTTTTGCTTCGTCTACTTTGTGCTTCGTTTGTTTTTCTCAATTCGTCTCACTCTTCGTCTTAGGTTGACTTTCTGATTCGTCTTATATTGACTAGAACATCTTCTAGTCCAAATTTGACACTCTAGACGATAGAATTTGTCTTCGAGGTCTTCATAAAAGTTGTAGATATTAACGTCTTCTTTCAAAACGTCTAAGAATGATCTTGATCTGACATCTGTAGTAAAAGATATGTGAATTGTCCCAAGATAGGTTCAATATGATTGAGGGCCAAACCTTGTTTGATTCTTTCGGCCATAACTTTGTTATCCGACTTCCAAATGAAGTAATTCTTGAACCCATAGATTCTTAACACATTTTTTATGTACGTCCATAGAATTTGATAGCATTTGGTATTGATTCAAAGAAGGATTGATTGAAGCAAAGTGTGTTTTTGGAAAGACACTTAAGGTTAAAAGAACATAATCTTATAAGGAAGGGTGAAATGGACTTTTTGGACTCATTAAGGGCATAATTGGAAGAAGAAGTGTTGTCTTGCTTATAAATGAAGAAGAAAAACGTGAATGGAGGGATAAGAGAAGAGAATAACGAAAATGAGAGAGAAAGAGAAAGAGAGTTTGGTGGTTTGATAGAAAAGAAGAGAGTTGAGCTAGGGTTTAATTCTTCTTAGTCTTCAAGAAAGATTTTGAAGCTATTCAAGAAGAGAAAAAGGATGAAGAAGAAAGAAGCTTCCATTTAAGACAAAGATCTCTTCATTTGGTGAAGAATAAAGGTAAGATCATTTTCAATCTTTTGGATTTTTGAAAGGATTTTAGTTCATGGAGTTTAGAAAATGTTTAGGTTTAAGTATTCTAGAATCAATTTTAGCGATTTTGTATTGTGGAATTTTCCATTTGGATTCCTATTGAATGAGACTTGGTTTGTTTTAAGGAACCAAAAGAATCCTATCTAAGAGCAAAGGGAAAGACAACCTTGACTTAGATTTTTGTAAGCAAATTAGGTGGGTAATATATTTATGGTTATTGTGTAAATAGGCAATGTGCCTATGTGTGTGTATATGCTTGAATTGTTAAACTTTGAATTATGTAACGTGGAAAATGCATTATGATATGTTTTATGTTATGTATTAAAAGATGTATGACATTTCGATATAATTGAATTGGGATTATGATCATGTATGCCTTGAAAAAAAAATGTCATGGCATTTTGTATGAATGAAAAGAAGAAAAAGTATAAGAAGTATGATTGTGATCGATTAAATTGAGCGTGAAATTGATTGTGTTTTGGCGAGAGAGGAACCGTTTTGTTTGTCACGTGCACGTTGACAAGAGCCTTTTCCCGACTGCTCGCTTGAGGCCACGAGATCCTGAGAACTCGGAGTCGTTTTGTTCACGGAGCAAACTTCAGTTTCCCTATTTATGATGCATAATTGAGTGTCATGTTTTGATGGATGTTCTATATGATGACATTTTTGAATTATGAACTTTGAGCTAGAATTGCTAGATTAATTGAGATGTATAGATATCTACATATATATGTGTGTGCTTGAATTGTATGGCTCGCTGCCAATGGCTATAAATATATAAGCCACTGAGCTTCGCAGCTCACCCCATTACCTTCCACTCCACAGGTGAAGAAAAAGCATATCAGCATCAATCCTTGCAAAGTTTAGCAAATACCAAGAGTAGAGACTTTTGTAATTAAGTTAGTTAGAAACTTTTTGTATTTAGAATCATATTAAGCATAAGCTTCAATTGTATCATGGGCATTTTGTATTTTTGTAATAAGCTTGCATAAACTTTGTTTGGATTTATTAATGAAATGTGATTGTGTTTTGCTTGTGATTTTGGTGACTGGCCGGTGTGGGCACGCCACCCTTGTGGATGATGGCTAATAAGGGTTAATGGAAATAACCCTATGAGATAATATGCTCACGTCTTATAGCTCCAAATGTTGGGCTCCAGAAGCGGGGTCCAGCATTTAATTTTCTAATTGTTAGAATTTTTGTGATTGCATTACTTATTGACTTAAAAATTATTTTTGTGATCATATGAATTTGCAAAAAAATCCAAGAAACTTTTAAAGATTAATATCTGTAAAGATCTTACACAATTCAACCCGCCCCCCTCTTGTGTATTCTATATACTTTATGTGATTTCTATATTAACAAGTTATTTACTTAAGTTGGTATTAGAGCTTAGTTTCCAAGAAACACCTTTACAAAGTGAGGATAAAGATCTATGGCTGAATCATATGTTTTTATAGCTGAAGATGCCTCAGTCATAAAACGTCCTGTATTTAATGGTGAAGACTATCATTATTGGAAGGACAGGATGCGACTCTCCATAGAATCCACACATATTGATCTTTGGGATATTATTGAGAATGGTCCATATACACCAATGGACAATGAAGGGAATATTATCTCTCGTGACCAATGGACGGTCGATCAGAAAGCTCAGTTTCAGTTAAACTCAAAGGCCAAGTTCTTTCTAAGTTGTGCCCTAAGTAGAAGCCATTGCACATAAAGGCACAAATCAGGTGAAAGAGTCCAAGATTAACATTCTTGTTCATCAGTATAAGCTGTTTAAGATGAAAGAGGATGAGTCTATTGATCAGATGTTTGGACGATTCCAAACAATTGTTAATGGACTTAAAGCTCTAGGGAGAATCTACAATAACCAAGATCATGTCAGAAAGATTCTTATAAGGCTTCTAAAAAGATGGAGACCTAAAGTAACAGCAATACAAGAGGCCAAGTATTTAAGTGAGCTAAAGCTAGACGAATTGCTTGGTTCACTAAAAATACATTAAGTGGAGCTTGATGCAGAAGATAAACCTAAAAGAGATAAATCTATTGCATTAAAGGCTGGTCAAAAGAATAAGAAGAATCAGGAAAATAGAAGCACATCTTCAAAAGCATTAAAGATTGAAGAAATAAAAAATGATGATGCCAGTGAATCTGATCAAGATTCAAGTGAAGATGATGATGAACTATCCTTCATTTCAAAAAAGATTAGGAGGATGTGGAAAAAGAAATCAAGGGGAAACAAAGACTTTTCGTTTAAGAAGAATAGCAAAGATGATTCAAAGAATGAGAAAAGTTCTATCATCTGCTATGAGTGCAACAAACTAGGACATTATAAGTCTGAATGCCCGTTGTTCAAAAGAAAACAGAAGAAAAGTAAAGAAAACAAAAAGAGCATGATGGCAACTTGGGAAGATCTGGATTCATCTAAATTTGACTCCGACTCAGAAACATCAAAACAAGCTAATATATGCTTGGTAGCTGAGACGAAATGTGATGATGAGGTAATTTCTAATTTCAATGATCTTCAGGATGCTTATTTATAATTGTTAGAAGATTCATATGCTATATTAAAACAATATAAGATATTGAAAAAGAAATTTGATGAAAGTTTGAAGAATATGGAATTTTTAGAAAAAGAAAACGTCTGCCTTAAGAAATAAGTAGACGATATGAAAAAGAAAGTAACTGTCGATAGATCTAAGGAAATTAATCAACTGAAACAACGGATTAATAGTCTCTCAGCAGATTTATCAACATTTACTGAAAGTACAAAAAAGATGAAGGATATGATTGGGAAGTATAGACATCCAAATGATAAGAGTGGTTTAGGTTTTAGTAATAGTAATGTCACGACCCAGTACCACATCGGGCCTATAACAACTGCGTATAATCGGGTTAAGGACACTCACGGTATCCTTAATCCGACTATGCAAGGCTAACTGAATATCTATTCTTCTTTTTCTTTTTTTTTTG
>JAOTAX010000198.1:31081148-31092635 GCA_025629825.1 Erythroxylum guanchezii | reverse complement strand
CATTGCAGAGAGAATCATTTGCACCATTTCAGGTGTTATAGTTTGAGCAGGAGCAGGAACATTTTGTGTTGACGAGGCTGTATCCACTAATCCACCAGCATTAGAAGATCTAACCGAGGCAGTAAATGCTGTTCCAGATTTCCTGGGAGGTCGGATTATGCATTCCTTGATAATATGGCCATATTTTTTGCAATAGTTGCAGAATTTTTTGGGACAATTTGAGGTGTAATGACCAAATTCTTTGCAGCAGAAACATTAAACAACCCTTAGATCCTTACCTCTTGGCTTCCCTTGGCTTGCATAAGCCATTGAAACTGATGTGGATCTTTGTTGTTCCATGGCTGCTTGAGTGACAATTCGTTGCTCCTCTCATAGTAGATCATTAAGGCATACATCCAAGGAGGGAACCAGATCTCGATTCATAAGATTGGACCTGGTACCCTCAAATTCATATCTCAATTTCATGAGAAATTGATCCCTTTTAGCAGTTTCATGAATAGATTGGACAGTAGTGAGACCTTCAGCAGGTAAGGTAGCATAGATTATATCAGTATATTCAGCCCAAAGATTCATAAAGCTAGAGTAAAAATCAGAAATAGAGAGATTAGCCTGATGAATCATGGATAATTCATGTTCAAGTTGGAATCTACGAGCCGCGTTTTGCTGGCTGTAGATTTTCTGGAGGTAATTCCACATTTCAGCTGCAGTCTTGGAGGGTCGAAGATTCAAAACAATGTTGGGTTCTACAGATCCCAAAATCCATGCCATAATTTGTGCATCCCTAACCTCCCACATAGCATATTCATCAGTACCTTGCTTGGGAGTAGGTTTGCTGCCATCAACATGACCCCATAGGTCTCTTCCTTTGACATATATCTTGAAGTGGAATGCCCAGGCCGAATAGTTTTTACCATTAAAACGAATCTAGGACTCCCTATCTGAAGACATGAGGCTGCTAAAGAACTAGGAACTAAGAGTAGGAAAAAACTGGACTAGGAATGAGAAACCAAAAGCTGGAAAAACTGGACGAGGAGCCAAGAACCAGAAGTTGGAAAAAAAAAACTGACTATGTAGAAATAAAGGGCTCTGATACCATGTTAATGCAAAGGATTTTGTGTATGCTAAAAACTGTGCGTTATTAGAGAGGAGTTTATCTACATATATACACTAGGAGTCCTACCTAAATAAGGAATACACAATCAACTCCTTTAATTTAGGTTTGACTATCTAAATAGGAAAGCATATAAAATACATTAATTACATTAACAAATAAGGTAACTAAAACTATCTAAATAGGAAAGCATATAAAATACATTAATTACAATAACAAATAAGGTAACTAAATCGGCAAGTTGGCAAATGATTGATTAACTGAATCTTCTGACACTTCTAAGTTTCTCTACTTCTTCTCTATTTTGCGCTATTTCTGTGTTTCTCCACTTCTTTTGTGTTTTGCGCTTCTTCTGTGTTTTTGCGCTACTTCTGTGTTTCTCCACTTCTTTTGTGTTTTGCGCTTCTTCTGTGTTTCTTCACTTATTTTGTGTTTTGCTCATTTCTTTTGCGCAACTTCTGTGTTTTGTGCTTTTTCTGTGTTACTCCACTTCTTCTATGTTTTGCGCATCTTCTGTGCTTTACGCATCTTCTGTGTTTTGTGCTTCTTCTTTGTTTTGCACTTCTTCTGCTTTTCTCCACTTCTTATGTATTTTGTGCTTCTTGTGTGTTTCTCCCCTTCTTCTGTGTTTTGCCCATCTTCTGGGTTTTACACTTTTTCTATGTTTTGTGTTTCTTCTGTGTTTTGCGTTTCTTCTGTGTTTTTTACTTCTTCTGTGTTTTGCGTTTCTTCTATTTTTTGCGCTTCTTCTGTGCTTCTCCACTTCTTCTCTGTTTTGAGCATCTTCTGTGTTTTGCGCTTCTTTTGTGTTTTGTGCTTCTTCCGTATTTCTCCCCTTCTTCTTTGTTTTGCCCATCTTCTGGGTTTTACGCTTTTTCTAGGTTTTGTGCTTCTTCTGTGTTTTGCGTTTCTTCTGTGTTTTTTGCTTCTTCTGTGTTTTTCGCCACTTCTTCTGTGTTTTGCGCTTCTTCTATTTTTTGCGCTTCTTCTGTGCTTCTCCACTTCTTCTCTGTTTTGCGCATCTTCTGTGTTTTGCGCTTCTTTTGTGTTTTGTGCTTCTTCCGTGTTTCTCCACTTCTTCTATGTTTTGCGCTTCATCTGTGTTTTGCACTTCTTCTGTGTTCCTCCACTTCTGTGTTTTGCGCATCTTCCGTGTTTTGTGCATCTTCTGTGCTTTGTGCTTCTTCTGTGTTTTGCGCTTTATCTGTGTTTTGCGCTTCTTTTGTGTTTTGTGCTTCTTCTATGTTTTTTCACTTCTTCTGTGTTTCGTACTTCTTCTATGTTTCTCCACTTCGTCTGTGTTTTGCGCTTTTTTGTGTTTTGCATTTCTTCACTTCTTCAGTGTTTTTCCACTTCTTCTGTGTTTTGCGCATTTTCTATGTTTTGTGCATCTTCTGTCTTTTGCAATTGTTCTGTTTTCCCCACTTCTTTTGTGTTTTGCGCTTCTTCTGTGTTTCTCCAGTTCTTCTGTATTTTGTGCATCTTTTGTATTTTGCGCTTCTTTTATGTTTTTTTTCACTTTTTCAGTGTTTTGCGTATCTTCAGTGTTTTGCTCATCTTCTGTATTTTGCGCTTCTTCTATGCTTTGCGCTTCTTTTGTGTCTTGTGCTTCTTCTGTGTTTTGTGCTTCGTCTATGCTTCTCTACTTCTTCTATGTTTTGCGCATCTTTCGTGTTTTGTGCTTCTTCTGAGTTTCTCCACTTCTTCAGTGTTTTGCGCATCTTCTGTGTTTTGCGCAACTTTTGTGTTTTGTGCTTCTTTTGTGTTTTGCGCTTCTTCTGTGTTTTACGCTTCTCAGTGTTTCTCCACTTCTTCTGTGTTTTGCATATCTTATGTGTTTTGCGCTTCTTCTGTGTTTCTCTTCTCTTTCTCTGTTATGCGCTTCATCTGTGTTTTGTGCTTCTTTTGTGTTCTGCGCTTCTTCAATGTTTCCCCACTTCTTCTATTTTTTATGCATCATCTATATTTTGCGCCTCTTCTCTGTTTTACGCTTCGTTTGTGTTTCCTCACTTGCTCTGTGTTTTGCGCTTCTTCTATGTTTTACGCTTTTTCTGTGCTTCTCCACTTCTTTTATGATTTCTGCTTTTCTTGTGTTTTGGCTTTTTCTATGTTTTGAGCTTCTTCTGTGTTTTGCACTTGTTCTATGTTTTGCGTTTGTTATGTATTTTATGTTTCTTTTTTGTTTTGCACTTCTTCTGTGTTTTGAGCAGCTTCTGTGTTTTCCGCTTCTTTTGTGTTTCTCCAATTCTTCTATGTTGTGTGCATTTTCTGTGTTCTGCGAATCTTCTTTCTTTTGCGCTTCTTCTGTGTTTTGTGCTTCTTCTGTGTTGTGCGCATATTCTGTGTTTTTCGCATCTGCTGTGTTTTGTGCTTGTTCTGTGTTTCTCCACTTCTTCTGTGTTTTGCGCTTCTTCTGTGTTTCTTCACTTCATCTGTGTTTTGCGTGTTTTCTGTATTTTCCACTTCTTCTGCGTTTTGCGCTTGTTCTGTGTTTTGCGCTTCTTCTGTGTTTTATGCTTCTTCTAAGTTTCTCTACTTCTTCTGTGTTTTGCGCATCTTCTGTGTTTTGCGCTTCTTCTGTGCTTTACCCATCTTCTGTGTTTTGTGCTTCTTCTTTGTTTTGCACTTCTTCTGCTTTTCTCCACTTCTTCTATGTTTTGTGGTTCTTCTGTGTTTCTCCCCTTATTCTGTGTTTTTGCCCATCTTCTGGGTTTTGCGCTTTTTCTATGTTTTGTGCTTCTTCTGTGTTTTGCGTATCTTCTGTGTTTTGTGCTTCTTCTATTTTTTCCCACTTCTTCTATTTTTTGCGCATCTTCTATGCTTCTCCACTTCTTCTCTGTTTTGCGCATCTTTTGTGCTTTGTGCTTCTTCCGTATTTCTTCGCTTCTTCTATGTTTTGTGCTTCATTTGTGTTTTGTGCTTTTTCTGTTTTTGTGCTTCATCTGTGTTTTGTGCTTCTTTTGTGTTCTTCCACTTCTTCTGTGTTTTGTGCATCTTCTGTGTCTTGTGCTTCTTCTGTGTTTTGCGCTTTTTCTGTTTTTTGCGCATCTTCTGTGTTTTTCGTATTTTCTGTGTTTTGTGCTTGTTTTGTGTTTCTCCACTTCTTCTGTGTTTTGCGCTTCTTCTGTGTTTCTTCACTTCATTTGTGTTTTGCGCTTTTTCTGTATTTTCCACTTCTTCTGTTTTTTTCGCTTGTTCTGTGTTTTGTGCTTCGTCTGTGTTTTGCACATCTTCTGTGTTTTGCACTTCTTCTGTGTTTTATGCTTCTTCTAAGTTTCTCCACTTCTTCTGTGTTTTACGCTACTTCTGTGCTTCTCCACTTCTTCTGTGTTTTGCGCTTCTTATGTGTTTCTTCACTTATTTTGTGTTTAGCGCATGTTCAGTGTTTTGCCCATCTACTTTTGCGCATCTTCTGTGATTTGCGATTCTTCTGTGTTACTCCACTTCTTCTATGTTTTGCGCATCTTTTGTGCTTTACGCATCTTCTGTGTTTTGTGTTTCTTCTTTGTTTTGTGCTTCTTCTGCTTTTCTCCACTTCTTTTGTGTTTTGTGCTTCTTCTGTGTTTTGCCCATCTTCTAGGTTTTGCGCTTTTTCTGTGTTTTGTGCTTCTTCTGTTTTTTTATTCTTCTGTGCTTTTTCCCCACTTCTTCTGTGCTTCTCCCCTTCTTCTCTGTTTTGCACTTCTTTTGTGTTCTATGCTTCTTCCGTATTTCTCCACTTCTTCTATGTTTTGCGCATCCCCTGTGTTTTGCGCTTCTTCTATGCTTTGCGCTTCTTTTGTGTTTTGTGCTCCTTCTGTGTTTTGTGCTTCTTCTATGTTTCTCCACTTCTTCTGTGTTTTGCGCATCTTCAGTGTTTTGCGTGTCTTATGTGTTTTGCGCTTCTTATTTGTTTCTCACTTCTTCTGTGTTTTGCACTTCTTCTGTGTTTTGTGCTTCTTCTGTGTTTTGTGCTTCTTCTGTGTTTTGTACTTCTTCTGTGTTCCTCCACTTCTTCTGTGTTTTGCGCATGTTCCGTGTTTTGTGCATCTTCTGTGCTTTGTGCTTCTTCTGTGTTTTTCGCATTTTCTGTGTTTTACGTTTCTTTTGTGTTTTTTGCTTCTTCAATGTTTCTTCACTTCTTCTGTGTTTCGCACTTCTTCTGTGTTTCTCCACTTCGTTTGTGTTTCTCCACTTCGTCTGTGTTTTGCGCTTTTTTTGGGTTTTGCGTTTCTTCACTACTTCAGTGTTTTGCACATCTTATGTGTTTCTCCAGTTCTTCTGTGTTTTGCGCATCTTCTATGTTTTGTGAATCTTTTGTCTTTTGAAATTCTTTTGTTTTTCCCCACTTCTTCTGTGTTTTACGCTTCTTCTGTGTTTCTTCAGTTCTTCTGTGTTTTGTGCGTCTTTTGTATTTTGCGCTACTTCTATGTTTTTTCATTTCGTCAGTGTTTTGCGTATCTTCAGTGTTTTGCTCATCTTCTGTGTTTTGCGCATCCTCTGTGTTTTGCGCTTCTTCTATGCTTTGCGCTTCTTTTGTGTTTTGTGCTCCTTCTGTGTTTTTTGCTTCTTCTATGCTTTTCCACTTCTTCTGTGTTTTGCGCATCTTTAGTGTTTTGCGTTTCTTTTGTGTTTTGTGCTTCTTCTTTGTTTTGCGCTTCTCAGTGTTTCTCCACTTCTTTTGTGTTTTGTGCTTCTTCTGTGATTTACGCTTCTCAGTGTTTCTTCACTTCTTATGTGTTTTGCAAATCTTTTGTGTTTTGCGCTTCTTCTGTGTTTCTCTTCTTTTTCTCTATTTTGGGCTTCATCTATGTTTTGTGTTTCTTCTGTGTTTTGCGCTTCTTCAGTGTTTCCCCACTTCTTCTGTGTTTTATGTATCATCTATATTTTGTGCCTCTTTTATGTTTTGCGCTTCGTTTGTGTTTCCCCACTTGCTCTGTGTTTTGCGGTTCTTCAATGTTTTTGCGCTTTTTCTGTACTTCTCCAATTCATTTATGATTTCTGCTTTTTCTATGTTTTGAGCTTGTTCTGTGTTTTGCACTTGTTCTATGTTTTGCGCTTGTTATGTGTTTTGTGTTTCTTTTGTGCTTTGCACTTCTTCCGTGTTTTGCGTAGCTTTTGTGTTTTGCGCTTCTTCTTTGTTTGTCCACTTCTTCTATGTTTTACGCATTTTCTATGTTTTGTGCATCTTCTGTGTTTTGCAATTGTTCTGTTTTCCCCACATCTTCTGTGTTTTGCGCTTCTTCTGTGTTTCTCCAGTTCTTCTGTATTTTGTGCATCTTTTGTATTTTGCGCTTCTTCTATGTTTTTTCACTTCTTCAGTGTTTTGCGTATCTTTAGTGTTTTGCTCATCTTCTGTGTTTTGCGCTTCTTCTATGCTTTGCGCTTCTTTTGGGTCTTGTGTTTCTTCTGTGTTTTGTGCTTCGTCTATGCTTCTCCACTTCTTCTGTGTTTGGTGCATCTTAAGTGTTTTGCGCATCTTTCGTGTTTTGCGCTTCTTCTGCGTTTCTCCACTTGTTTAGTGTTTTGCGCTTCTTCTGTGTTTTGCGCTTCTTTTGTGTTTTACGCTTCTCAGTGTTTCTCAACTTCTTCCGTGTTTTGCATATCTTATGTGTTTTGCGCTTCTTTTGTGTTTCTCTTCTCTTTCTCTGTTATGCGCTTCATCTGTGTTTTGTGCTTCTTTTGTGTTCTGCGCTTCTTCAATGTTTCCCCACTTCTTCTGTTTTTGTGCATCATCTATATTTTGCGCCTCTTCTCTGTTTTGCGCTTCGTTTGTGTTTCCCCACTTGCTCTGTGTTTTGCGCTTCTTCTATGTTTTGCGCTTTTTCTGTGCTTCTCCACTTCTTTTATTATTTCTGCTTTTTCTGTGTTTCAGCTTCTTCTATGTTTTGAGATTCTTCTGTGTTTTGCACTTGTTCTATGTTTTGCGTTTGTTATGTATTTTATGTTTCTTTTGTGTTTTGCACTTCTTCTGTGTTTTGCGCAGCTTCTATGTTTTCAGCTTCTTTTGTGTTTCTCCAATTCTTCTGTGTTGTGTGCATGTTCTATGTTCTGCGAATCTTCTTTCTTTTGCGCTTCTTCTGTGTTTTGTGCTTCTTCTGTGTTCTGCGCATCTTCTGTGTTTTTCGCATCTTCTGTGTTTTGCACTTGTTCTGTGTTTCTCCACTTCTTTTGTGTTTTGCGCTTCTTCTGTGTTTCTTCACTTCATCTGTGTTTTGCGTGTTTTCTGTATTTTCCACTTCTTCTGTGTTTTGCGCTTGTTCTGTGTTTTATGCTTCTTCTAAGTTTCTTCAGTTCTTATGTGTTTTGCGCTACTTCTATGTTTCTCCACTTCTGTGATTTGCGCAACTTCTTTTGCGCATCTTCTATGTTTTGCACTTCTTCTGTGCTTTACGCATCATCTGTGTTTTGTGCTTCTTCTTTGTTTTGCACTTCTTCTACTTTTCTCCACTTCTTCTATGTTTTGTGCTTCTTCTGTGTTTCTCCCCTTATTCTGTGTTTTGCCCATCTTCTGGGTTTTGCGCTTTTTCTGTGTTTTGTCCTTCTTCTGTGTTTTGCGTTTCTTTTATGTTTTGTGCTTTTTCTATTTTTTTCCCACTTCTTTTGTGTTTTGTGCTTCTTCTGTTTTTTGCGCATCTTCTGTGCTCCTCCACTTCTTCTCTGTTTTGCGAATCTTTTGTGTTTTGTACTTCTTTCGTATTTCTCCGCTTCTTCTATGTTTTGCGCTTCATTTGTGTTTTGTGCTTCTTCTGTGTTTTGCACTTCTTCTGTGTTCCTCCACTTCTTCTGTGTTTTGTACATCTTCTGTGTCTTGGGCTTCTTCTGTGTTTTGCGCTTCTTCTGTTTTTTGCGCATCTTCTGTGTTTTTCGTATCTTCTGTGTTTTGTGCTTGTTTTGTGTTTCTCCACTTCTTCTGTGCTTTGCGCTTCTTCTGTGTTTCTTCACTTCATCTGTGTTTTGCACTTTTTCTGTATTTTCCACTTCTTCTGTGTTTTGCGCATCTTCTGTGTTTTATGCTTCTTCTAAGTTTTTCCACTTCTTCTGTGTTTTGCGCTACTTCTGTGTTTCTCCATTTCTTCTTTGTTTTGCGCTTCTTCTGTGTTTCTTCACTTATTTTATGTTTAGTGCATCTTCAGTGTTTTGCCCATCTTCTTTTGCGGATCTTCTGTGTTTTGCGCTTCTTCTGTTTTACTCCACTTCTTCTGTGTTTTGAGCATCTTCTGCGCTTTACGCATCTTCTGTGTTTTGTGCTTCTTCTTTGTTTTGCGCTTCTTCTGGTTTTCTCCACTTCTTCTGTGTTTTGTGCTTCTTCTGTGTTTTGCCCATCTTCTAGGTTTTACGCTTTTTCTGTGTTTTGTGCTTCTTCTGTGTTTTGCGTTTCTTCCATTTTTTTATTCTTCTGTGCTTTTTCCCCACTTCTTCTGTGTTTTGTGCTTCTTTTGTGTTTTATGCTTCTTTTGTGTTTTGTGCTTCTTCTGTGTTTTACGCTTCTCAGTGTTTCTCCACTTCTTCAGTGTTTTGCACATCTTATGTGTTTCTCTACTTCTTCTGTGTTTTGCGCATCTTCTATGTTTTGTGCATCTTCTGTCTCTTGCAATTCTTTTGTTTTTGCCCACTTCTTCCGTGTTTTGTGCTTCTTCTGTGTTTCTCCAGTTCTTCTGTGTTTTGTGCATCTTTTGTATTTTTCGCTTCTTCTATGTTTTTTCACTTCTTCATTGTTTTGCGTATCTTCAGTGTTTTGCTCATCTTCTGTGTTTTGTGCATACTCTGTGTTTGGCGCTTCTTGTGTGCTTTACGTTTCTTTTGTGTTTTGTGCTCCTTCTGTGTTTTGTGCTTCTTCTATGCTTCTCCACTTCTTCTGTGTTTTGCGCATCTTCAGTGTTTTGCTCGTCTTATGTGTTTTGTGCTTCTTATTTGTTTCTCACTTCTTCTGTGTTTTGCACTTCTTCTGTGTTTTGTGCTTCTTCTGTGTTTTGCACCTCCTCTGTGTTTTGCGCTTCTCAGTGTTTCTCGACTTCTTTTGTGTTTTGCGCTTCTTCTGTGTTTTACGCTTCTCAGTGCTTCTCCACTTCTTCTGTGTTTTGCACATCTTTTGTGTTTTGCGCTTCTTCTGTTTTTCTCTTCTTTTTCTCTGCTTTGGGCTTCATCTATGTTTTGTGATTCTTCTGTGTTTCCCCACTTCTTCTGTGTGTTGTGCATCATCTATATTTTGTGCCTCTTCTGTGTTTTGCGCTTCGTTTGTGTTTCCCCACTTGCTCTGTGTTTTGCGCTTCTTTTATGTTTTTGCGCTTTTTATGTGCTTCTCCACTTCTTTTATGATTTCTGCTTATTCTATGTTTTGCGCTTCTTCTGTGTTTTGAGCTTCATTTGTGTTTTGCACTTGTTCTATGTTTTGCACTTGTTATGTGTTAAGTGTTTTTTTTCGTGCTTTGTACTTCTTCTGTGTTTTGCGCAGCTTTTGTGTTTTGTGCTTCTTCTGTGTTTCTCCACTTCTTCTAGGTTGTGTGCATCTTCTGTGTTTTGCGAATCTTCTTTGTTTTGCGCTTTTTCTGTGTTTTTTGCTTCTTCTGTGCTGTGCACATCTTTTGTGTTTTTCGCATCTTCTGCTTTTTGCGCTTGTTCGGTGTTTCTTCATTTCTTCTGTATTTTGCGCTTCTGCTATGTTTCTTCACTTAATTTGTGTTTTGCGCATTTTCTGTATTTTCCACTTCTTCTGTGTTTTGCGCTTGTTCTGTGTTTTGTGCTTCGTCTGTGTTTTGAGCATCTTCTGTGTTTTGCGCATCTTCTGTGTTTTATGCTTCTTCTAAGTTTCTCCACTTCTTCTGTGTTTTGCGCTACCTCTGTGTTTCTCCACTTTTTCTGTGTTTTGCTCTTCTTCTGTGTTTTTTCACTTATTTTGTGTTTTGCGTATCTTCAGTGTTTTGCCCATCTTCTTTTGCGCATCTTCTGTGTTTTGCGCTTCTTCTGTGTTACTCAACTTCTTCTGTGTTTTGCGCATCTTCTATGCTTTATGCATCTTCTGTGTTTTTGCTTCTTCTTTGTTTTACAGTTCTTCTGCTTTTCTCCACTTCTTCTGTGTTTTGTGCTTCTTCTGTGTTTCTCCCCTTCTTCTGTGTTTTGCCCATCTTCTGGGTTTTGCACTTTTTCTGTGCTTTGTGCTTCTTCTTTGTTTTACGTTTCTTCTGTGTTTTGTGCTTCTTCTGTGTTTCTCAACTTCTTCTGTGTTTTGCGCTTCTTCTGTGCTTTTCCACTTCTTCTATGTTTTGCGCATCTTCTGTGTCTTGCACTTCTTCTGTGTTTGACGCTTCTTCTGTATTTCTCCACTTCTTCTTCTGTGTTTTCCGTTTTTTCTGTGTTTTGCGCTTCTTCAGTTTTTCTCCAATTCTTCTGTATTTTTTGTTTTTTTTGTGTTTTACGCTTTTTTTGTGTTTCTCCACTTCTTCTATGTTTTGCGCATCTTCTGTGTTTTGCTCTTCTTCTGTGTTTTGTGCTTCTTATGTATTTCTCATCTTCTATGTTTTGTGCTTCATCTGTGTCTTGTGCTTCTTCTGTGTTTTGCACATCTTCTGTGTTCCTCCACTTCTTCTGTGTTTTGCATGTCTTCCGGGTTTTGTGCTTCATCTGTGTTTTGTGTTTCTTCTCTATTTTGTGCTTCTTCTGTGTTTTGCATGTCTTCCGGGTTTTGTTCTTCATCTGTGTTTTGTGTTTCTTCTCTATTTTGTGCTTCTTCTGTGTTTCTTCACTTCTTCTGTGTTTTGCACATCTTCAGTGTTTTCTGCACCTTCTGTGTTTTACGCATGTTTTGTGTTTTGCGCTTCTTCAGTGTTTCTCCACTTCTTCTGTGTTTTGCGCATCTTCGGTGTTTTGTGCTTCTTCTGTGTTTTGCACTTCTTGTGTTTTCACCACTTTTTCGGAGTTTTACGCTTTCTCTGTTTTGTGCTTCTTCTGTGTTTTGTGCTTCTTCTGTATTTCTCCTTTTCTTCTATGTTTTGCGCTTCATCTATGTTTTGTGCTTCTTCTGTGTTTTGCGCTTCTTCCGTGTTTCCCCACTTCTTCTGTGTTTTGCGCATTTTCTTTGATTTGCGCATCTTCCGTGTTTTGGGCTTCTTTTGTGTTTTATGCTTCTTCTGCGCTTTGTGCATCTTCAGTGTTTTGCGTATCCTATGTCTTTTGCACCTCTTCTGTGTTTTGCGCTTCTTCTGTGTTTCTCCACTGCTTCTGTGTTTTACGCTTCTTCTGTGTTTTGTGCATCTTCTATGTTTTACGCTTCTTCTGTGTTTCTACACTTCTTTTGTGTTTTGCGCATCTTCTCTGTTTTGCGCTTCTTCTGTGTTTTGCGCTTCTTCCGTGTTTCCCCACTTCTTCTGTGTTTTGCGCATTTTCTTTGATTTGCGCAT
>JAOTAX010000198.1:31054147-31081048 GCA_025629825.1 Erythroxylum guanchezii | reverse complement strand
CTTCTGTGTTTTGCACTTCTTCCATATTTTGCGCTTCTTTTGTGTTTTATGCTTCTTCTTTGTTTCTACACTTCTTCTGCGTTTTGTACATCTTCAGTGTTTTATGTATCTTATGTGTTTTGCGCATCTTCTGTGTTTTGCACTTCTTCTGTGTTTCTCCACTTCTTCTGTGTTTTACGCTTCTTCTATGTTTTGTGCATCTTCTATGTTTTGCGCTTCTTCTGTGTTTTTCCACTTCTTTTGTGTTTTGCGCATCTTCTCTATTTTGAGCTTCTTCTGTGTTTTGCGCTTCTTCTGTGTTTCTCCTCTTTTTCTCCATTTTGCGCTTCATTTGTGTCTTGTGCTTCTTCTATGCTTCTACACTTCTTTTGTGTTTTGCGCTTCTTCTGTGTTTTACGCACTTTCTATGTTTTGCGCTTCTTCTGCATTTTTTGTTTCTTCCGTATTTTGCGCCTCTTCTGTGTTTTGCGCTTCTTCTGTGATTCGCCATTTCTTCTGTGTTTGGCGCATCTTTTGTGTTTTGCGCATCTTTTGTGTTTTGTGCTTCTTTTAAGTTTTGCGCTTCTTCTATGTTTCTCCACTTCTTTTGTGTTTTGCACTTCTTTCGTGTTTTACACATCGTCTGTGTTTTGCACTTTTTCTGAGTTTATCCACTTCTTCTGTGTTTTGCGCATCTTCAGTGTTTTGTGCATCTTTTATGTTTTCCGCTTCTTCTGTGTTTCTCCACTTCTTATTTGTTTTGTGCATCTTCTGTGATTCTCCAGTTCTTCTATGTTTTGCGCATCTTTTGTGTTTTGCACATCTTCTGTGTTTTGTGCTTCTTCTATGTTTCTCCACTTCTTCTGTGTTTTGCCCATCTTCTGTGTTTTGCACATCTTCTGTGTTTTGTGCTTCTTCTGTGTTTGCAGTTCTTCAGTGTTTTGCGCTTCTTTCGTGTTTCTTCACTTCTTCTGTGTTTCTTCACTTCTTCTGTGTTTTATGTAGCTTTTGTGTTTTGCGCTTCTTTTGTGTTTTACGCTTCTTCTTTGTTTTGTGCTTCTTTTGTGTTTTGTGCATCTTTTATGTTTCTCCCCTTCTTCTGTCTTTTGCGCTCTTCTGTGTTTCTCAACTTTTTCTGTGTTTTGCGCACTTTCTGTGTTTTGCGCTTCTTTTGTGTTATGTGTTTCTTCCATATTTTGTGCTTCTTTTGTGTTTCGCGCTTCTTCTGTGTTTTGCGCTTCTTCTTTGTTTTGTGATTCTTCTGTGTTTTATGCATCTTCTGTGTTTCTCCACTTCTTCTATCTTTTGTGTTTCTTCACTTTTTCTGTGTTTTAAACATCTTCTGTGTTTTGCGCACTTTCTGTGTTTTGAACTTCTTCTGTGTTTTGAACTTCTTCTGTGTTTTGTGTTTCTTCCATATTTTGTGCTTCTTCAGTGTTTTGCGCTTCTTCGGTGTTTCTCCAGTTCTTCTGTGTTTTGCGCATCTTCTATGTTTTGCGCATCTTTTATGTTTTGCACTTCTTCTGTCTTTCTCCTCTTTTTCTCTGTTTTACGCTTCATCTGTGTTTTGCGCTTCTTCTATGTTTTTCCTCTTCTTCTATGTTTTGCGCTTCATTGTGCTTCTTCTTTGTTTTGCGTTTCTTCTGCGTTTCTCCATTTTTTCAATGTTTTGCGCATCTTCTGTGTTTTACGCATTTTCTGTGTTTTGAGCTTCTTCTGTGTTTTTTGTTTATTCCATATTTTGTGTTTTTTCTGTGTTTTGCGCTTCTTCTGTGTTTTGCGCATCATCTGTGTTTTGCGCACTATCTGTCTTTTGTGCTTCTTCTGTGTTTTTTGTTTCTTACATATTTTGTGCTTCTTCTGTGTTTTGTGCATCTTCTATGTTTTGCGCTTCTTCTGTGTTTTGCGCTTCTTTTGTCTTCCTCCTCTTTTTCTCTGTTTTGCGCTTCATCTGTGTTTTGTGCTTCTTCTATGTTTTTCTTCTTCTTTTATGTTTTGCGCTTCATCTGTATTTTGTGCTTCTTCTTTGTTTTGCGTTTCATCTGTGTTTCTCCACTTCTTCTGTGTTTTGCAACTTCTTCTATGTTTTGCGCATTTTCCATGTTTTGAGCTTCTTCTGTGTTTTGTGTTTTTTTCCGTATTTTGCATTTCTTCTGTGTTTTGCGCTTCTTATGTGATTTTCCACTTCTTTTGTGTCTTACACATCTTCTTTGTTTTGCGCATCATCTGTGTTTTATGATTCTTTTGTGTTTTGTGCTTATTCTGTGTTTCTCCACTTCTTTTGTGTTTTGTGCTTCTTCTGCTTTTATCCGCTTCTTCTATGTTTTGCGCATCTTTAGTGTTTTGCGCATCTTCTGTAATTTTTGCTTCTTCTGTGCTTCTCTACTTCTTCTGTGCTTTGCGCATCTTCTGTGTTTCTCCGCTTCTTCTGTATTTTACGCTTCTTCTGTGTTTTGTGCATCTTCTACGTTTTGTGCTTCTTCTTTGTTTCTCCACTTCTTTTGTGTTTTGTGCATCTTCTCTGATTTGCGCTTCATCTGTGTTTTGTGCTTCTTCTGTGTTTTGCGCTTCTTCTGTGTTTCTTCACTTCTTTTGTGTTTTGCACTTCTTCTGTGTTTTACCACTTTCTATGTTTTGCGCTTCTTCTGTGATTCGCCAATTCTTCTGTGTTTTGCGCATCTTCTGTGTTTTGCTCATCTTTTGTGATTTGTGCTTCTTCTGTGTTTTGCGCTTCTTTTGTGTTTCTCCACTTCTTTTGTGTTTTGCACTTCTTTTGTGTTTTGTGCATCTTCTGTGCTTTTTCTGTGTTTTGCGCTTCTTCTATGTTTCTCCACTTCTTCTGTGTTTTACGCACTTTTTGTATTTTGCACTTATTCTGTGTTTTTTGTTTCTTCCATATTTTATGCTTCTTCTGTGTTTTGCGCATCTTCTATGTTTTGAGCTTCTTCTGTGATTTGCGCTTCAAATTTTTATGCTTCTTCTGTGTTTTGCTACTCCTTTTGTGTTTTGCGTATCTTTTGTGTTTTGCGCATCTTCGGTGTTTTAGGCTTCTTCTGTGTTTTGCACCTCTTTTATTTTTCTCCACTTCTTTTGTGTTTTGCGCTTCTTCTGTGTTTTGCGTTTCTTCTGTGTTTTTCCACTTCTTCTGTGTTTTGTGCAGCTTTTGTGTTTCTCCACTTCTTTAGTGTTTTGCGCATCTTCAGTGTTTTGCGCTTCTTCTGCCTTTCTCCACTTCTTCTGCGTTTTGTGCATCTTCATTTTTTTGCACATCTTCTGTGTTTTGCGCATCTTCTGTGTTTTGTGCTACTTTTGTGTATTGTGCTTCTTCTGTGTTTTAAACTTCTTCTATATTTATCCACTTCTTCTTTGCTTTGCGTTACTTTTGTGTTTCTACGCTTCTTTTGTGTTTTGCGTTTCTTCTGTGTTTTGCACTTCTTTTGTGTTTGCCCACTTTTTCTGTGTTTTGCGCTTCTTCTTTGCCTTGCACTTCCACTTTTTTTCTCCACTTCTTCTGTGTTTTCCGCTTTTTCTGTGTTTTGCGCTTCTTCTGTGTTTTGAGCTTCCTCTGTGCTTTGCTCTTCTTCAGTGTTTTGCACTTGTTATGTGTTTTGTGCTTCTTCTGAGTTTTGCGTATCTTTTGTTTTTTACGCTTCTTCTGTGTTTCTCCTTTTCTTCTGTTTTTTGTGCATATTCTCTGTTTTGCACATCTTCGGGCTTTTTCCACTTCTTCTGTGCTTTGCGCATCTTCTGTGTTTTGCGCTTCTTCTGTGTTTTGCGTTTCATCTGTGTTTTGTGCTTCTTATGTGTTTTGCGCTTCTTCTGTGCATCTCCACTTCTTCTGTGTTTTGCGCTTCTTCTGTGTTTTGTGTATCTTCTGTGTTTTGCGCTTCTTTTGTGATTCTCCAATTCTTTTGTGTTTTGAACTTCTTTTGTGTTTTGAGTTTCTTCTGTTTTTCTCCACTTCTTCTATATTTTGCGCTTCTTCTGTGTTTTGGGCTTATTCTGTGCTTTGCTCTACTTTTGTGTTTTGCGTTTGTATTGTGTTTTTTGCTTCTTCTGTGCTTTGTGTTTCTTTTGTGTTTTGCACATCTTCTGTGTTTTGCGCGTCTTCTATGTTTTGCTCTTTTTCTGTGTTTTACGCTTCTTCTATGTTTCTTCACTTCTTCAGTGATTTGCGCTACATCTGTGTTTCTCCACTTCTTCCGTGTTTTGCGCATCTCCTGTGTTGTGCATCATCTGTGTTTCTCCACTTCTTCTGTGTTTCTTCTTTTCTTTTGTGTTTTGCGCATCTTCTGTGTTTTGTATTTTTTTTGTGTTTTGTACTTCTTCTACTTTTTTCACTTCATCTTTGTTTTGCGCTTCTTCTGTGTTTCTCCACTTCTTCTGTGTCTTGCGCTTCTTCTGTGTTTCTCCAGTTCTTTTGTGTTTTGCGCTTCTTCTGTGTCTTGCGCTTTTTCTGTGTTTCTCCACTTCTTTTGTGTTTTGCACTTCTTCTGTGTTTCTCCTCTTCTTCATTGTTTTGGGCTTCATCTGTGGTTTGTGCTTCTTCTGTGTTTTGCGCTTCTTCTGTGTTTCTCCACTTCTTCTGTGTTTTGTGCAACTTTGTGTATTGCGCTTCTTCTGTGTTTTATGCTTCTTCGGTATTTTTACTCTTATTTTATGTGTTGCGCTTCATTTGTTTGTTGTGCTTCTTCTGTGTTTTGCGCTTCTTCTGTGTTTCTACACTTTTTCTGTGTTTTGCACATCTTATGTGTTTTGCGCTTCTTTTATGTTTTGCGCATCTTCTGTGTTTTGCGCATCTTCTGTGATTCTCCACTTCTTTTATGTTTTGCTCATCTTCTGTGTTTTGCGCATCTTCTGTGTTTTGTGCTTCTTCTTTGTTTCTCTAGTTCTTTTGTGTCTTGCGCTTCATCTGTGTTTCTCCACTTCTTCTATGTTTTGCGCATCTTCTTTGTTTTGCGTTTCTTCTGTGTTTCTCCTATTCTTTTCTATTTTGCGCTTCAACTGTGTTTTGTGCTTCTTCTGTATTTTGCGCTTCCTCTGTGTTTCTCCAGTTCTTCTATGTTTTGCGCATCTTACGTGTTTTGCGCTTCTTCTGTGCTTCTGCTTTCTCTGTTTTGCACTTCATATGTGTTTTGTATTTGTTCTGTGTTTTACACTTCTTCTGTGATTCTCCACTTTTTCTATTTTTTACGCTTCTTATGTGATTTGTGCTTCTTCTGTGTTTCTCAACTTCGTTTGTGTTTCTCCACTTCTTCTGTGTTTTGCGGTTCTTCTGTGTTTTGCGTTCCTTCTGTCTTTCTCCTCTTTTTCTGTGTTTTGCGCTTCGTCTGTGTTTTGCGCTTCTTCTGTGTTTCTCCACTTCTTCTGTGTTTTGCGCTTCGTCTGTGTTTCCCCACTTCTTCTATGTTTTGCGCTTTGTTAGTGTTTTGCGCTTCTTCTTTGTTTCTCCACTTCCTTTGTGACTTCAAATTTTTTTGTCTTTTGCTCTGCTTATGTGTTTTAACCTTCTTCTGTGTTTTGGGTTTGTTCTGTGTTTTAAGCTTGTTTTCAGTTTTGTGCTTCTTTTGTATTTTGCACTTTTTCTGTGTTTCTCCACTTCTTTTGTGACTTCAACTTTTTTAGTCTTTTGCTCTTCTTCTGTGTTTTGCGCTTGTTCTTAGTGTTGTGCTTCTTTTGTGTTTTGCGATTCTTTTGTGTTTTGCACTTCTTCTGTGTTTTACGCATCTTCTGTGATTATCGCTTCTTCTTTGTTTCTCTACTTCTTTTGTGTTTTGCGCTTCTTCTATGTTTCTCTACTTCTTCTATGTTTTGCTTATCTTTTGTGTTTTGCGCTTCTTCTGTATTTTACGTTTCTTCTATGTTTCTCCACTTCTTTTATGTTTTGTGCTTCTTCTTTTTTTTGTGCTTCTTCTGTGTTTTGGGCATCTTCAATGTTTTGCACATCTTCTATGTTTTTTGCTTATTCTGTGTTTTGTGCATCTTCTGTGTATTGTGCATATTCTGTGTTTTGTCCTTCTTCTGTGTTTTGCACTTCTTTTGTTTTTCCTCACTTTTTTTGTGTTTTACGCTTCTTCTGTGTTTCTTCACTTCTTCTGTGTTTTGGGCATCTTTTGTATTTTGCGTTTCTTCTCCGTTTTGTACTTCTTCTGTATTTTTACTCTTTTTCTATAATTTGCACTTCATTTGTGTTTTGTGCTTCTTCTGTGTTTTACGCTTCTTCTGTGTTTTGTGCTTCTTCTGTGTTTCACCACTTCTTCTGTGTTTTCTGCATCTTCAGTGTTTTGCTCATCCTCTGTGTTTTGCGCTTCTTCTGTGTTTCTCTACTTCTTCTATGTTTTGAGCATCTTCTGTGTTTTGTGCTTCTTCTGTGTTTCTCCACTTCTTTGTGTTTTGCGCTTATCTTGTGTTTTGAGCTTCGTTTGTGTTTTGCACTTCGTCTGTGTTTCTCCACTTCTTCTGTGTTTTACACTTCTTATGTGTTTTACGCTTCTTCTGTGTTTCTCCACTTCTTCTCTGGTTTGCGCATCTTTTGTGTTCTGCGCTTTTTCTGTGTTTTATGCTTATTCTGTGTTTTGCGCTTATTCTGTGTTTTGCACTTCATCTGTGTTTCTCAACTTCTTCCGTGTTTTGCACTTCTTCTGTGTTTCTCCACATCTTTTATGTTTTGCGCTTATTCTGTGTTTTGTGCTTCGTCTGTGCTTTGTGTATTTTCTGTGTTTCTCCACTTCTTCTATGTTTTGCGCTTCTTCTGTGTTTCTCCACTTCTTCTGTGTTTTGCGCATCTTTAATATTTTGCGCATCTTCTGTGTTTTACGCTTGTTCTATGTTTCTCCATTTCTTTTGTGTTTTACGCATCCTTTTTGTGTTTTGTGCATCTTCTATGTTTTGCGCTTCTTCTAGGTTTTGTGCTTCTTTTATGTTTCTCCCCTTCTACTGTGTTTTGCGTATCTTGAGTGTTTTGCTCTTCTTCTGTGTTTTGAGCTTCTTTTATGTTTCTGCACTTCTTCTATGTTTTGCACATCTTCTGTGTTTCCTGCATCTTCTGTGTTTTGTGCTTCTTCTGTGTTTTGCGCTTCTTCTGTGTTTCTCCACTTCTTCTGTGTTTTACGGATCTTCTGTGTTTTGCAGTTCTTCTGTGTTTTGCGCTTCTTCTGTCTTTCTCCTCTTTTTCTCTGTTTTGCGCTTCTTCTATGCTTTGAGCTTCTTCTGTGTTTCTCCACTTCTTATGTGTTTTGCGCTTCGTCTGTGTTTCCCCACTTCTTCTGTTTTTTTTGCTTTTTTTGTGTTTTGCACTTCTTTTATGTTTTGCGCTTCTTCTGTATTTCTCCATTTCTTTTGTGACTTTAACTTTTTTTTATCTTTTGCTCTTCTTCTGTGTTTTAAGCTGCTTCTTTGTTTTGTGGTTGTTCTGTGTTTTGCGCTTGTTCTAAGTTTTGTGCTTCTTTTGTGTTTTGCACTTTTTCTGTGTTTTGCACTTCTTCTATGTTTTGTGCTTTTTCGGTATATCTACTCTTATTTTATGTTTTGCACTTCATTCCTGTATTGTGCTTCTTCTGTGTTTTGCGCTTCTTCTGTGTTTCCACACTTTTTCTGTGTTTTGCACATCTTCTGTGTTTTGCGCTTCTTCTGTGTTTCTCCACTTCTTCTGTGCTTTGCTCATCTTTTGTGTTTTGCGCATCTTCTGTGTTTTGTGTAACTTCTGTGTTTCTACAGTTCTTTTTTTCCTTGCGCTTCTTTTGTGTTTCTCCACTTCTTCTGCGTTTTGCGCATTTTCTGTGTTTTGAGTTTCTTCTGTGTTTCTCCTCTTCTTCTCTGTTTTGCACTTCAACTGTGATTTGTGTTTCTTCTGTGTTTTGCACCTCCTCTGTGTTTCTCCACTTTTTATATGTTTTGCGCATCTTATGTCTTTTTCGCTTCTTTTGAGTTTTGCACTTCTTCTATGCTTCTCCTCTTTCTCTCTTTTGCGCTTCACATGTGTTTTGTGCTTTTTCTGTGTTTTGCGCTTCTTTCGTGTTTCTCCACTTCTTCTATGTTTTGCTCTTCTTCTGTGTTTTGTGCTTCTTCTGTGTTTCTCAACTTCGTTTGTGTTTTGCGCTTCTTCTGGGTTTCTCCACTTCTTCTCTGTTTTGCGGATCTTTTGTGTTTTGCATTTCTTCTTTGTTTTACGCTTCTTCTGTCTTTCTCCTCTTTTTCTCTGTTTTGGGCTTCGTCTGTGTTTTGCGCTTCTTCTGTGTTTCTCCACTTCTTCTATGTTTTCCGCTTCGTCTGTGTTTCCCCACTTCTTCTGTATTTTGCGCTTTTTCTGTGTTTTGCACTTCTTTTTTGTTTTGCGCTTCTTTTATGTTTCTGTACTTCTTTTGTGACTTCAACTTTTTTTGTCTTTTGCTCTGCTTCTGTGTTTTAAGCTTCTTCTGTTTTTTGTGCTTATTCTATGTTTTGCGCTTGTTTTGAGTTTTGTGTTTTGCACGTCTTCTGTGTTTCTCCACTTCTTTTGTGACTTCAACTTTTTCAGTCTTTTCCTCTTCTTCTGTGTTTTGTGATTTTCCTATGTTTTGTACTTGTTCTGAGTTTTGTACTTCTTTTGTGTTTTGCTATTCTTTTGTGTTTTGCGCTTCTTCTGTGTTTTATGCATCTTCTGTGATTTGCGTTTCTTCTTTGTTTCTCTACTTCTTTTGTGTTTTGCGCTTCTTATATGTTTCTCTACTTCTTCTTTGTTTTGCATATCTTCTGTCTTTTGCGCTTCTTCTGTATTTTACGCTTCTTCTATGTTTCTCCACTTGTTCTGTGTTTTGTGTTTCTTCTGTGTTTTGAGCATCTTCAGTGTTTTGCGCAGCTTCTGTGCTATTTGCCTCATCTGTGTTTTGTGCATCTTCTGTGTATTTTGCATCTTCTATGTTTTGTCCTTCTTCTGTGTTTTGCACTTCTTTTGTTTTTCCTCACTTCTTCTGTGTTTTGCGCTTCTTCTGTGTTTCTTCACTTCTTCTGTGTTTTGGGCATCTTCTTTATTTTGCGCTTCTTCTGTGTTTTGCGCATCCTCTGTGTTTTGCGCTTCTTCTGTGTTTTGCGCATCTTTAGTGTTTTCCGCATCCTCTGTGTTTTGCACTTCTTCTGTGTTTCTCCCCTTCTTCTATATTTTGAGCATCTTCCGTGTTTTGTGCTTCATCTGTGTTTCTCCACTTCTTTTGTGTTTTACGCTTATTCTGTGTTTTGCGCTTCGTCTGTGTTTTACGCTTCATCTGTGTTTCTCCACTTCTTCTGTGTTTTACGCTTCTTCTGTGTTTTGTGCTTCTTCTGTGTTTCTCCACTTCTTCTCTGTTTTGCGCATCTTCTGTGTTCTGTGTTTTTTCTGTGTTTTCTACTTCTTCTGTGTTTTGCACTTGCTCTGTGCTTCTCCACTTTTTCTATGTTTTACGCTTCCAATGTGTTTTGCGCTTCCTTTGTGTTTTGCGCTTCTTATGTGCTTCTCCTCTTTCTCTGTTTTGTACTTCATATGTGTTTTGTGCTTGTTTTGTGTTTTGCGCTTCTTCTGTGTTTCTCCACTTCTTCTGTGTTTTGCGCTTCTTCTATGTTTTTTGCTTCTTCTGTGTTTCTCAAGTTCGTTTGTGCTTTGCGCTTCTTCTGTGTTTCTCTACTTCTTCTTTCTTTTGCGGATTTTCTGTTTTTTGCACTTCTTCTGTGTTTTATGCTTCTTTTGTCTTTCTCCTCTTTTTCTCTGTTTTCCACTTCGTCTGTGTTTCTCCACTTCTTCTGTGTTTTGCGCTTCGTCTGTGTTTCCCCACTTCTTCTGTGTTTTACGCTTTTTTTGTGTTTTGTGCTTCTTTTATGTTTTTCGCTTCTTCTGTGTTTCTCCACTACTTTTGTGACTTGAACTTTTTTTGTCTTTTTCTCTGCTTCTGTGTTTTAAGCTTCTTCTGTGTCTTGTGCTTGTTATGTGTTTTGCGCTTGTTTTGAGTTTTGTGTTTCTTTTGTGTTTTGCACCTTTTCTGTGTTTTGCGCTTATTCTGTGTTTCTCCACTTCTTTTGTGACTTCAACTTTTTCAGTCTTTTGCTCTTCTTCTGTGTTTTAAGCTTCTTCTGTGTTTTGTGCTTTTTCTGTGTTTTGCACTTGTTCTGAGTTTTGTGCTTCTTTTGTGTTTTGCGATTCTTTTGTGTTTTGCGCTTCTTCTGTGTTTTACGCATCTTCTGTGATTTGCGCTTCTTCTTTGTTTTCTACTTCTTTTGTGTTTTGCGATTCTTCTGTGCTTCTCTACTTCTTTTGTGTTTTGCGTATCTTCTGTCTTTTGCATTTCTTCTGTATTTTACGCTTCTTCTTTGTTTCTCCACTTCTTTTGTGTTTTGCGTTACTTCTGTGTTTCTCCACTTCTTTTGTGTTTTGCGCATCTTCTGTGTTTTGCACATCTTCTGTGTTTTGTGCATCTTCTGTGTTTTTTGCTTCTTCTGTGCTTTTTGTATCTTCTGTGTATTATGCATCTTTTGTATTTTGCTCTTCTTCTATGTTTTGCACTTCTTTTGTTTTTCCTCACTTCTTTTGTGTTTTGCGCTTCTTCTGTGTTTCTTCACTTCTTCTGTGTTTTGGGCATCTTCTGTATTTTGTGCTTCTTCTACGTTTTGTGCTTCTTCTGTATTTCTACTATATTTCTATATTTTGCACTTCATCTATGTTTTGTGCTTCTTCTGTGTTTTAAGCTTCTTCTGTGTTTCTCCACTTCATCTGTGTTCTGCGCTTCTTCTGTGTTTTGCGCATCCTTTGTGTTTTGCGCTTCCTCTATGTTTCTCCCCTTCTTATGTGTTTTGAGCATCTCCCTTGTTTTGTGCTTCATCTGTGTATCTCTACTTCTTTTGTGTTTTGCGCTTATTTTGTGTTTTGCGCTTCCTCTGTGTTTCTCCATTTCTTCTCTGTTTTGCGCTTCTTTTGTGTTTTCTGCATCTTCTGTGTTTTGCGCTTATTCTGTGTTTCTCCACTTCTTTTATGTTTTGCGCTTCATCAGTGTTTCTCAACTTCTTCCGTGTTTTGCGCTTCTTCTTTGTTTTGCACTTCTTCTGTGTTTCTCCACTACTTTTGTGTTTTGCGCTTATTCTGTGCTTTGCACTTCGTCTGTGTTTTGCGCATTTTTTGTGTTTTTACGCTTCTTCTGTATTTTGCGCATCTTCAAAGTTTTGCACATGTTCGGTGTTTTGCGCTTCTTCTGTGTTGCTCCACTTCTTCTTTGTTTTGCGCACCTTTTTCGTGTTTTGTGCATCTTTTATGTTTTGCGCTTCTTCTGGGTTTTGTGCTTCTTCTATGTTTCTCCACTTCTACTGTGTTTTGAGCATCTTGAGTGTTTTGCGCATCTTCTATGTTTTGAGCTTCTTTTATGTTTCTGCACTTTGTTCTGTGTTTTTGCGCATCTTCTGTGTTTCGTGCATCTTCTGTGTTTTGTGCATCTTCTGTGTTTTACGCTTCTTCTGTGTTTCTCCACTTCTTCAGTGTTTTGCGGATCTTCTGTGTTTTGCACTTCTTCTGTGTTTTGCGCTTCTTCTGTCTTTCTCCTCTTTTTCTGTGTTTTGCGCTTCTTCTGTGTTTCTCCACTACTTCTATGTTTTGCGCTTCATCTGTGTTTCCCCACTTCTTCTGTTTTTTGTGCTTTTTATGTGTTTTGCACTTCTTTTATGTTTTGAGCTTCTTATGTGTTTTGTGCTTCTTCAGTGATTTGTGCCTCTTCTGTGTTTTAGCATCTTCTGTGATTTGCGCCCTTTTCTTTGTTTCTCTACTTCTTTTGTGTTTTGCGCTTCTTCTGTGTTTCTCTACTTCTTCTGTGTTTTGCGCCTCTTCTGTATTTTACGCTTCTTCTATGTTTCTCCACTTCTTCTTTGCTTTGGGTTACTATTGTGTTTCTCCACTTCTTCTGTGTTTTGCGCTTCTTCTGTGTTTTGGGCATCTTCAACGTTTTTCACATCTTCTGTGTTTTGTGCATCTTCTGTGTTTTTTCCTTCTTCTGTGTTTTGCACTTCTTTTGTTTTTCCTCACTTGTTATGTGTTTTGCGCTTCTTTTGCATTTTGCGCTTCTTCTGTATTTTGCCCTTCTTCTGCGTTTTGTGCTTCTTCTGTATTTGTACTCTTTTTCTATATTTTGCGCTCCATCTATTTTTTGTGCTTGGTTTGTGTTTTACGCTTCTTCTGTGTTTCTTCACCTCTTCTATGTTTTGCGCTTCTTCTGTGTTTTGCGCTTCTTCTCTATTTTGTGCTTCTTCTATGTTTCACCACTTCTTCAGTGTTTTGCGCATCCTTTGTGTTTTGCGCTTCTTTTGTGTTTCTCCACTTCTTCTGTGTTTGGAGCATTTTTCGTGTTTTGTGCTTCTTCTATGTTTCTCCACTTCTTTTGTGTTTTGCGCTTATTATGTATTTTGCGCTTCTTCTGTGTTTCTCCACTTCTTCTGTGTTTTACACTTCTTCTGTGTTTTGCGCTTCTTCTGTGTTTCTCTACTTCTTCAATGTTTTGCGCATCTTCAGTGTTTTGTGCATCTTCTGTGTTATGCGCTTCTTCTATGTTTTCTGCTTCTTCTGTGTTTTGCGCTTCTTCTGTGTTTCTCCACTTCTTTTGTGTTTTGCGCTTCATCTCTATTTCTCCACTTCTTCTGTGTTTTACCCTTCTTCTGTGTCTCTCCACTTCTTTTGTGTTTTGCGCTTATTCTGTGTTTTGCGCTTCGTCTGTGTTTTGCGCATTTTCTGTGTTTCCCACTTCTTCTGTGTTTTACGCTTCTTCTGTGTTTCTCCACTTGTTCTGTGTTTTGCGCTTCGTCTGTGTTTCCCCACTTCTTCTGTGTTTTGTGGTTTTCTGTGTTTTGCCCTTCTTTTATGTTTGCGCTTCTTCTATGTTTCTCCACTTCTTTTGTGACTTCAACTTTTTTTGTATTTTGCTCTTCTTATGTGTTTTAATCTTTTTCTATGTTTTGTGCTTGTTCTATGTTTTGCGCTTGTTTTGAGTTTTGTGCTTCTTTTGTGTTTTGCACTTTTTTTGTGTTTTGCACTTCTTTTGTGTTTTGTGCTTCTTCTGTATTTTTTACTTGTTTTGTGACTTCAACTTTTTCAGTCTTTTGCTCTTCTTTTGTGTTTTAAGCTTCTTTTGTGTTTTGTGCTTTTTCAATGTTTTGTGCTTCTTTTGTGTTTTACGCTTCTTCTGTGTTTTACGCATCTTCTGTGATTTACGCATCTTCTTTGTTTCTCTACTTCTTTTGTGTTTTTAATCGGCTCTTCGTCTTGATCTAAAGATCAAGCCCTTGGAAACTGAATCAAAAATAATTAATTCCAGGGATTGCAATATAGTGTGGAACCTCGGGTTGTCTAAGTTAATTGGAACCGAACGAAAAAGGTTTAAGCTATCCTAATTGTCAAAAATTGCAATTAAAGTTGATAGAAAGGGAGGTTTTGGATCGTTGATCAAAATTGAGGAACTTAAACTAAAATTAAAGAAGAATGCGTAAAAAATAAATTTTTTGGATTTTTGGGAAAATGAAATTTAAAAGTTCAAAAAATGTTCAAATTAGATAAAGTCCTCTTGAAAACAAGCTCATGCTATCACGGTTCAAAACAAATTTTCGAGGAGTGTAATCCACTGAGTTTTAAATTGATCAACCTTAAAGGACTCTTTAAGTCCAAGGTTTAATAAATGAACTGCATTCCTTAAACCTTGTTAAAAGCATTTTAGTGTGCGAAATGAACAGGTTAATGCAAGTGGTCATTTGGATCAAGCATAATCAAAGATATCAAACACAACTAGGCAGATAATGAGGATTAACACAATCACCAAAAGACATATATGAGACCTCATATATTAAGCATCAGAATTCTACATACAACCATATCCATAACACAAAACATTGTTCAACACTTGATTAAACTATAACCAAGCTAATCTAATCACACTACCGTAAACCTTAACTCAGAGTTGTACAATAATATAATTAAATTTTGACAATGTCGGATTACTCCCCTTTGAAGCCCCGTGAACTCAAGCCATTGCTACATTTTCAAGAGGTTGAAAGCCCTAGCCGTGTATGACTCCGGAGATCCTCGTCACTGCTGAAGTTCCGACGTCACCCATAGCTGTAGAGATTGGCGGATGAGTTAACCAGGAAGTGATCGGCAGTGGTGAATGGTGGTCGAAGGTGGAGAATGGCGGTGGTGAAGTATCGGATGGTAGTAACTCTCCGAATGTCTTGTGTTCTTCCCGTCTGTGTATATCTGTAGTCAGGTCTCTTAATTAACTAATTCGGCATGTTTTTAAAAGATCGGGTCGAAACAGTGAGAGAATTTTCCATTTAAAGTCCGGGCACCCGTCCACTCGCCGCTGCGAGAGGATTTGTTGACGTCGCGGTGCGTTCTTCTTGGCTAGCTCACCGCGGCGGGCTAATTAACAGACGCCACGACGTGTTGTTTGGCTCGCTCGTCGCGGCGAGAAGATTGGCATACGCCGTGGCATGTCTTCTTCTGGATGCGCTGCGACGTGAGTGAGGGAGCTCACGTCCTGTTGACCTTCTGATCTTTTGACTCCCCTTTCTCCTACAATATAAAATAACAATTTGCAGTATCAATTGTCCTTAAAAAAATTATAATGGAATTAGTGTCAATTCGCAACAATTTTACTAATAAATTGCATATAATATAAGCTCACTATAAGGAGCAAATTTAAGCACAAAATCACAAATTAAGAGTCAAAAAGTATATTAACAGTCATGAAAGTGTAGCCAATTTATAAGATAAACTTAGGCTCAATCACATTCCCCCACACTTAGATCTTTGTACTCCTGGACAAAGTTTATACGAGTCAAAAAGATACAAGTGTAAAAGAAAAATCTGCCCATGCTCAAAACAATAATAGGAAATTGACACAAATCACTTTCTCAGAATTCAATCAAAGCAATTTGAAAGAGTGCTAAAAAAACAAACACTAAAAGAATTTTAATTCAAGAGATTGGATAAAAGAGATGCCACTCAAGGTAAAGTGTCTGCTCTCGCCTCACTTATGTTTAGGGATATTTCACTCTCGATCTGCTTAATCCATACTCTACCATAAGGTTGGACCAGATCTATTTCTCCACTACAAGAACTAAGATTTTGAAGATCAAGAGGACTTTTCAAGGTTGTAATGTGCGGAGGGCTAGATGAATGGATGGAATGATAGAAAGGAAGGGTATGAACACATGCACTAAATTATGAAATGGATGTCAACAGTTGAACTAATAATAGAAATTATTATTCATTATTTTTTTAATTATTTTTTTTAATTACCTGTTCCTTTCTGAAACACATACTTCTTCTGTTTCTTTTCTTTCTGTACTTTTTGGAACACATAACTTTTGTTTTAGAAAGAAAATGCAGATGAACTAGTGACATCATATTGAAATGCATGCAAGTGCTCATACATAATAATGGCTCAAAGGGCTAACAAGTGATAAGTGTTTGTGGGACTGTGTTTGGGAAAAAAAAGGGTTAAAGAAGGAACGCTTCTGTCACATCAATAAAATTCTAGTCCATAAAGCTTTGAGTAAGAATTGAAACATGTTCTAGAGAGATATGAAATAAGTAGATGCACACAAAGATTGAAGAAAAAAATTAGGCCCAAATATCCTTCCAACAAGGGTATTATCTCAATGAACTATCTCAAGTCTCAAAAACTTAAAGTGCTAGTTTGTTAGCATGCCTCCATTCACTTCGTGTTGAAAACATCAAAAGTAAATTAGCCAATACTGACTATCGTTAAAAGAATGGAAGGTGTTTCATAAACTCAAGTACCGCTTTGAAACTTATAAAATCTTTGGGACACAAAAGTTACAAGAGCTTAGTGTGGAAAAATTTTGAATTGAGAAAAAGGATTTAGCAAAAAAAATCATTTCATTTTTGTAAAAAGGTGTGACGTCGCAGCGTGCAATGGTATGCGCCACGATGTGCGTGCTAAATGGACCATCCTTGCCGCAGCGTGTAACTTATCGCCGCGGCAAGGAACAGTAGAATGACAAATTTTTTTACCAAGTTTTAAAATTGTGCAACATGATTCAGAATTGTCTAACACAAACATAAGTAAGATGTCAAACACGCATGCAACAGAGAAATAAAATGGGAACAACTCCCCCACACTTAATCAACATATTGTCCTCAATGAAAATGAAGCAACTAAGGCATGAAAGTAACCAGGCAAGAAGAGATGAGGAGATAAAAATGTAGTGTTGATCATTAATGGTAAAGTAAGCCAGTACAAAATGGGCTAAAGATCCCAGGAACTAACTAAAACAAAGAAAGTATAAGGAAAAAAAACAATAGAAAACAAAACAGAACAAAATGCCAGCACTACTCCATAGGGTCATCGACGGGAGGATCAGGAGGGGTTGCCAAAGATGTGTCAGGACCGGGCGAAGACTCACCGGCCGCGGGAGGCAGAGGAAAATGCAGGTGAGCTGTAAACAGAGAATACATCTGCCGGTGAAACTGGCGATCAGCAACAACGAGAGGAGAAGGAAGGGGTGAGGGGACTGCACGAGGAGGGGATGGAGGAGAAGGAGGAGATGGGGCAGAACGGGGTGGAGACGGGGGAGAGTGAGGATGTAGATGGCGAGGGTTTTTTAGATGGATATATCGAAACAGAGAGCATGGTTCGAAAGAATGGTCGGCGATATGTTCTGGGACCTAATGGGCCCGAAACAAATCGGTGATTAGGTAGGGAAAGATGATGGAATGGGTCAGGGTGGAGGTAAGGATGGATTGGCGGAGGGTGGAAACGATTACATAGGCAATGTCGACTGGCCGGCCGACCATGAGGAGGTAGAAGTAAATGACTTGTTCTTTAGGAACCAAGGCAAGTGGGTGGTGGGAAGAACGTTGTTGCAGATTAGGTAAAGCTAAGGACGGGCCTTGGGACGGAGATCATCATGCCGGATATAACGCTGTGAAACCCTGGGTTGATGCCATTCGGTACCCTCGGGACAGAGGGTACCAAGGACATCATCCCAGGGGTAGTCGTGGATGAGATCAGCGTAGTGACAGCGACGGATTAGGGGAAGGTTATAGTGTTCACGGATCGAAGTGGTGGTGAAGGCGCGGGGAATTGTGACACCTCGGAAGTTAATGTCTAAGGTGCCATAGTAACGGGCAGAGGTGTAGAAATGACGAACAAAGGTGTCATTTCCAAGAGTCCGAGGCTGTACAAGGCCGAAAAGTTGGCATTGGACAAGCTGGCGAACAAAAGGATTGTTGTGGGGAGAGAGAGGGAATGGATGCTCCTTGAGTAGTGGCCTAGCTTCGATTTTCCCAGCTAGGTCAACATACTCCGGATCGGCCGGAGGAGAGGAAGAGGACGAGTGATGTGGTGAGGGGCGAGAATGATGGGAAGAAGGAGAAGGTTGAGGGGACGGAGATTGTTCGGAAGAAAATTCAAGGGAGCTAGCAGAAGGTTGAGGTGAAGGAGATGGTTCGGAAGAGATTTGGAGGGAGTTGGAAGAGGTGAAGAAATCAGAGGGGGAAGAGGGACGGTGAGAGGCATTCTTAGTGCGAGGCATTGTCCTATAAAGAAAAGAAACACACAGAAAAGTCAGAAAATTAACAAAAATAGAGACGCACCGCTGCGAGAGGGTTAACGCTGTGGCAAGACAAGTTGTGCTCCACACGCCACGGCAAGGTGGCTCACACGTCGCAGCAAGACTAATCACACGTGGCAGCGAGACAAATTACATGCCGTGGCGAGACATGAGGACTTCACAAGAGCATTGTTCGCTGCGAAAAACCATTCTAAATCTACTTAAACGAAAATGGAAAAGGTAGATGAAGAGAAAAGAATGCTTACAGAGTTGAAGAACGGTCACCGAGCTGAGTGACGAACAATGTGCGACGAAGGAGGCCGGCAATGAGGAGAAGAGAGGACGCGATGTAAGAGGAAATAGAAGAGTCAAAAAGGAGGTGGCGAAAAGAAGGGTTCCCGAAGGTTTAGAAAGAGTTGGGGGCTAAATTACGAAAGGGAAACTGGTCAAAGGAAAGGACCGCCGTGCAATAAGGGTAAAAATGGAATTTCACCACCTAGGGCTTACGTATAAGGACTGTGCGCCGCGACGAGGAAGTTGATGCACACCGCGGCGAGAAAGTTGATGCACACCCGACGAGCTGTTTGAAGTAGTTGCGTCGCGGCGGATGGATTAACGCGCGTCGCGAAGTGGTAAATGATGTGCACCGCGGCACATCATCAAACAAGAAAACAAATCCTAATGATCCTAAGCATTCTTTGCATTACCAAACAATATATAAGGCTCATCTATACCAATCTCTTCTACCAAGCACTAGGTATCATGCACCCAATAAAGTTTAGGGCTAAAAAGGAAAGTTAAATTATTAAAACAACTAAAGTTAAAACCTACCTAGCTAAACTAATCCTACTGGGTGAGTTCCTCCCCCACACTTAATCAACATACTTATGCGGAACATAGTCATGCCAATTTAAGTTAATATGCACAAATATATTGTAAATGCAAGGAGAGAAACAATCTGGGGCTTAAGGTGGGTCTTTTATTGCTGGGTGAATGTCTAGCTCGTCTCCATGCCCCAGTGAGATAGTTCGATTGCTCGTAAGCTCTTTGCTCACGTCCACAGTCAACAACTCGCCTGAAATATCAGCAACAAAAATTTCTCCAAAGAGATCATTAGTAAGAGGATTCAAGGATCATCCAAATTTAACACATGCATCATCAACAGCCATATCAAGCATATTAACTCCAAACAGTGAATAATCCTCATAGGGGTGTTTCATAGCTTCATACATATTGAAGCTTACCTGTTGATCGCTAACCTCTATGGTGATCTTACCTTCCTTCATGCTGGTCATGGTGCTTGCTCTCCGCAAGAATGGTCACCCGAGAATTAATGAGGTATCCTGCACAATTTCAGAAGACATATCAAGCATATAAAAATCAGTAGGAAATACCAAACCCTTTACCTGGACCAGGATGTCTTCGATTATGCCCACTGGATGCCTAAAGGATCTATCAGCCAACTGTAAGACCACAGACGTAGGTTTTAAAATTTTCACACCTAAGGCTTGATAGACGGATTTGGGCATTACATTTATAGCAGCCCCTAGATCTAACAAAGCTCTTCCTATAGTTACTTTCCCTATGACGCACGGTATAGTGAAAGATCCAGGGTCTTGACGCTTGACTGGGATTTGGGGTTTAAACAATGCAGACACATTCGAGCTCACTTAGACTCTCGCATTTGGCCTAAACTTCCTTTTGTTTGTGCATAAATCTTTTAGGTATTTAGCATAGGTCGGGACTCGTTTTACTAGGTCAAGTAAGGGGACGTTTACCTCAACTTTTCCAAATAATTCTATGATTTCCTTTTCATGATTGATTTCATTCATACGTTTGCCCATCAAATAGGAATTTGGAAAAGGAAGGTCTTGAAGATTTACCTCCTTACTTGTAGCTTCATATTTGCTCGATTCCTCATGCTCAGCTTGGTCCATTGAACTGCTTGAGGTAGCTCCTTTGTCTTTAACCTCTGACTTCTTCTCCTTCTTCAGACTCTCTTCTCTGACACTTTCTGATCTCTTGATTGCTTCCTTAGGTTGAGGTGCTTCTTCAACCTCAATTTTTTCATTGCACACTTCTGCTTTCTGAGTGTCAAATCTTACTTTCTTTCTGCTTCGCAAAGCGATTGCATTTAAGCTCTTCGGATTCATCACGGTATTGGAAGGAATCGTCCCACTTGTTCTAACGTGATTCTCACTCATGTTGTTGGACAACTGAGTGACATATGTGTTGATGTTCTCTGCCTTGGTTTCCCATTGCTCCATTCTTTTCTCTAAAGCAGTGAACCGAGCAACAATCTTAGAAAAATCCTGTTGAATCAGATTTGCGATTGCATTGAGCTGGTTAGCATTAGAATCCCTCTCTTCCTTCATCAGAGTGATCATGTTTTGAAGCAATTGATTTGTATCATCTTTAGCAGGCACCGTCAAAGCTTGTTGATTGGGGAACTAGTTATTAGAGGGTCCAGCTCCACTCCATTGTTGAAATCGGTTAGGTGCCCTGCTCTCATCATTCCTCCAACTGAACCTCGGATTTGCTTTCCATCCTTCATTGTATGTGTTGGAGTATGGATCCCACTTTTGATTTTGCCTTCCGGGGTACACTGTCGACACTTCTTCATATCTTCCAGGGCATACGCTTGATATGTGCATCACCGACCCACAAGTGTCACAACTAGGCGCGGTAAGGTCCTTTGGCGATGCACATTCAATTTCTTTAATTCTGCAGTGATGAAAGATAGCTGCGAAGTTATCCTGATTTCCAGCGGATCCACCTTTGATTCCAGACTTTCCATTTTCTTTGCTTGAGCTGTTAAAGCTCCCACTTCATGCACTCCTCTAGAATCTCTGACACTGTACTGTTGATGGTTTAAAGCCATCTTCTTAATCAGGTCCTATGCTTCCGACGCTGTGAGGTCAATCGAAGATCCTCCAGATGCTACGTCCAACATTCCTTTCTCCTGACTCTTCAACCCATCATAAAAGTATTGTACCAATTGCTCATCCGAAATTTGATGATGGGGGCATCTCGATAACAGATCTTGGAAGCGGTTCTAGTAGTCATACAAGGACTCGTCATAATCTTGCTTTGTTGAATAAATTTCCTTCCTCATCGATGACGTCTTGGAGGTGGGGAAATATTTCTCTAAAAAGGCTTTCCTCAAATTGGCCTAGCTATGGTATGCGTTCGCTACATGCCTCAGGAGGCTCATGTACCACTCCCGTGCCTTTCCTTCGAGGGATAGGTGAAACACCTTCCAGAGAACTTGGTCCAAATGTGCTCCGACCGGCTTCATGCTTTGATAGATCATTGATAATGACTGTTGGTGCATATACGGATCTTCTCCTGCCAAACCATGAAATTTGGGAAGGAAATTAATCAGCAAACCTTTAACTTCAAAATTAACATCAAAATTAGGGCAAGCAGTAGTAAATGGGTCATAATTAACATCAGAAGTTGTGGCTTCCCTAATAGTCCTACGTCTTTGATTTCCATTGTTCTCTCCTACTCTCTCTTGCTAACCATTTAATCCATGATCTCCATTTCTTGGTTGGTTAGCAGGGAAAATAGGATTCTGTGCAAAGTTAGGATTCTCAGCCATATTTGCTCTTTCTTGTTTGGCTATCCTAAGTTTCTCTTGTTCTTCCCTCCCTTTCCTAAGTTTCCTAAAATGTCTCTCGATTTCAGGTTGGAAATGAAAAATTCTATGTTTCCTGGGCATGCACAAGAACAATTCACGTAAACAAAAAATTGAAGCTGTAGCAAAATTTACTCACGATCACACCAGATCAAATAAAATGGTGAAATGTGATGGATGCGAGTGTATGATGTATGGATGTATGTATGTATGAAAGTGTGTGAAAAAATACTAAGTGTGAAAAGTCGAAGGATGAAAGTATGCTTGTATATGTTTCTAAATGTAGTGCTTATGCAAAAGAAGTTCAAAATCTATACTATAGACAAGTATGAAAACCAAACTATCCAAAATGCAATACAAAAGCAAAGGTTCCTATTATCAACGACAACTAAAGTGGACTATGGCTAACCTATGGAAAACCAATTTCTTGGTTCCCTGGCAACAACGCCATTTTGATCGGCTCTTCGTCTCGATCTAAAGATCAAGCCCTTGGAAACTGAATAAAAAATAATTAATTCGAAGGATTGCAATATAGTGTGCAACCTCGGGTCGTCTCACTTAATTGCAACCGAACGAAAAAGGTTTAAGCTAGCCTAATTGTCAACAATTGCAATTAAAGTTGATAAAAGGGAGGTTTTGGATCGTTGATCAAAATTTAGGAACTTAAACTAAAATTAAAGAAGAATGTGTAAAAAGTATATTTTTGGATTTTTGGGAAAATGAAATTTAAAAGTTCGAACAATGTTCAAATTAGATAAAGTCCTCTTGAAAACAAGCTCAGGCTATCACGGTTCAAAACAAATTTTCGGGGAGTATAATCCGCTAAGTTTTCAATTGATCAACCTTAAAGGACTCTTTAAGTCCAAGGTTTTAATAAATGAACTCCATTCCTTAAAACCTTGTTAAAAGCATCTTAGTGTGTGAAATGAACAGGTTAATGCAAGTGGTCATTTGGATCAAGCATAATCATCGATATCAAACACAACTAGGCAGATAATGAGGATTAACACAATCACCAAAAGACATATATGAGGCCTCATATATTAAGCATCAGAATTCCACATACAACCATATCCATAACACAAAACATTATTCAACACTTGATTAAACTATAACCATGCTAATCTAATCACACTATCGTCAACCCTAACTCAGAGTTTTACAATCATATAATTAAATTTTGACAATGTCGGATTACTCCGCTTTGAAGCCCCGTGAACTCAAGTCATTGCTACATTTTCAAGAGGTTGAAAGCCCTAGCCGTGCATGACTCCGGAGATCCTCGTCACTGCTGAAGTTCCGACGTCACCCATAGCTATAGAGACTGGCGGATGAGTTAACCAGGAAGTGATCAGCGATGGTGAATGGTGGTCGAAGGTGGAGAATGGCGGTGGTGAAGTATCAGATGGTAGTAACTCTCCAAATGTCTTGTGTTCTTCCCGTCCGTGTATATCTATAGTCGGCTCTCTTAATGACCTAATTCGACAAGTTTTTAAAGGAAGGGTTCGGGTCGGGTTAGAACAGTGAGAGAATTTTTCATTTAAAGTCCGGGCACCCATTTACTCGCCATGGCGAGAGGATTTGTTGACGTTGCGGTGCTCTCTTCTTGGCTAGCTTGCTACAGCGGGCTAATTAACTGACGCCGCGACATGTTGCTCTTGGCTCACTCGCTGCGTGTCTTCTTCTTGATGCGCCACAACGTGAGTGAGGGAGCACACGTCCTGTTGACCTTCTGATCTTTTGACTCACTTTTCTACTACAATATAAAATAACAATTTGCAGTATTAATTGTCCTTAGAAAAATTATAATGCAATTAATGTCAATTTGCAACAATTTTACTAACAAATTGCATATAATATAAGCTCACTATAAGGAATAAATTTAAGCACAAAATCACAAATTAAGAGTCAAAAAGTACATTAACAGTCACGAAAGTGCAACCAATTTATAAGATAAACTTGGGCTCAATCAGTTTTTCGCTTCTTCTGTGTTTCTCTACTTTTTTTGCGTTTTGCACATCTTCTTTGTTTTGCGCTTCTTTTGTATTTTACGCTTCTTCTAAGTTTTTCCACTTCTTCTGTGTTTTGCGTTACTTCTGTGTTTGGCGCTTCTTCTATGATTTGCGCTTCTTCTGTGTTTTGGGCATCTTTAGTGTTTTGCGCATCTTCTATTTTTTTGCTTCTTCTGTGTTTTGTGCATCTTCTGTGTATTGTGCATCTTCTGTGCTTTGTCCTTCTTCTGTGTTTTGCATTTCTTTTGTTTTTCTTCAGTTATTCTATGTTTTGGGCATCTTCTGTATTTTGCGCTTCTTCTGCATTTTGCGCATCCTTTGTGTTTTGTGCTTCGTCTGTTTTTCTGCTCTTCTTCTATGCTTCACGATCCATTTGTATTTTGTGCTTCTTCTGTGCTTTGCTCTTCTTCTGTGTTTCTCCACTTCTTCTGTGTTTTGCGCATCTTCTGTGTTTTTGCGTTTCTTCTATGTTTTAAGCTTCTTTTGTGTCTCCCCACTTCTTATGTGTTTTACGCTTCTTCTGTATTTCTCCTCTTCTTCTATGTTTTGCACTTCATTTTTGTTTTGTGCTTCTTCTGTGTTTTGCTCTTCCTCTGTGTTTCTCCACTCATTCTGTGTTTTGCGTTTCTTCTATGTTTTTCGCATCTTCTGTGTTTTGCGCTTCTTCTGTGTTTCTCCAATTCTTCTGTTTTTAGCGCATCTTCTGTGTTTTGTGCTTCTTTTGTGTTTTGCGTTTCTTCTGTGTTTCTCCACTTTTTTTGTGTGTTTTGCGCTTCTTCTGTCTTTTGCGCTTCTTTTATGTTTTGCGCTTCCTTTGTGTTTTGTGCTTCTTCTGTTTTTCTGCTCTTCTTCTATGCTTCACGATCCATCTGTATTTTCTACTTCTTCTGTGCTTTGCGCTTCTTCTGTGTTTCTCCACTTCTTCTGTGTTTTGCGCATCTTCTATGTTTTGCGTTTCTTTTGTGTTTTAAGCTTCTTTTGTGTTTCCCCACTTCTTTTGTGTTTTGCACTTCTTCTTTGCTTTGCGCTTCCACTTTGTTTCTCCACTTCTTCTGTGTTTTTCGCTTCTTTTGTGTTTTGCGCTTCTTTTGTGTTTTGAGCTTCTTCTGTGCTTTGCTCTTCTTCAGTGTTTTGCACTTGTTCTGTGTTTTGTGTTTCTTTTGTGTTTTGCGCTTCATCTATATTTTGCGCTTCTTCTGTGTTTTGCGTATCTTTTGTGTTTTGCGCTTTTTCTGTGTTCCTCCTCTTCTTCTTTGTTTTGTGCATCTTCTCTGTTTTGCGTATCTTCTGTGTTTCTCCACTTCTTTTATGCTTTGCACATCTTCTATGTTTTGCGCTTTTTCTGTGTTTTGCGCTTCATCTGTGTTTTGTGCTTCTTATGTGTTTTGCGTTTCTTTTGTGTTTTTTGCTTCTTTTGTTTTGCACTTCTTCTGTGTTTCTCCACTTCTTTTGTGTATTGTGCTTCTTCTGTGTTTCTCCATTTCATCTGCATGTTGCGCATCTTCAGTGTTTTGTGCATCTTCTGTGTTTTGCGCTTTTTTTTTCTTTCTCCTCTTTTTCCTTTTTTTGTGCTTCATCTGTGTTTTGCGCTTCTTTTGTATTTCTCGACTTCTTCTGTGTTTTACGCTTCGTTTGTGTTTCCCCACTACTTCTGTATTTTGCGTTTTTTCTGTGTTTGCGCTTCTTTTGTGTTTTGCATTTCTTCATTGTTTGTACACTTGTTTTGCGATTTCAACTTTGTCTGTCTTTTGCGCTTCTTCTATATTTTGAGCTTGTTCTGTGTTTTGTGCTTCTTCTGTGTTTTGGCACTTCTTCTGTTTTTCTCCACTTCTTTTATGTTTTGCGTTTCTTATGTATTTTACACTTCTTCAGTGTTTTGTGCTTCTTCTATGTTTCTACTCTTTTTCTATATTTCTGCTTTATCTGTGTTTTGTACTTCATCTATTTTTTGCGCTTCTTTTATGTTTTGCACTTCTTCTGTGTTTTGCGCTTCTTCTGTGCTTTACGCTTTTTCTATGTTTCTCCACTTCTTTTGTGTTTTGCGTGACTTTTATGTTTCTCCACTTCTTTTGTGTTTTGCACTTCTTCTCTGTTTTGCACTTTTTCTGTGCTTTCCGCTTCTTTGGTGCTTCTCCACTTCTTCTGTGTTTTGTGCATCTTCTGTGTTTTGTGCTTGTTTTGTGTTTTGCACTTCTTCTGTTTTTCTCCACTTTTTTTCGTGTTTTGCGCTTCTTTTGTGTTTCTTCACATCTTCTGTGCTTTGCACATCATCTGTGTTTTGCACATCTGCTGTGTTTTGCACACCTTCTGGGTTTTGTGCTTCTTCTGTGTTTTGCGCATCTTCTGTGCTTTGCGCTTTTTCTGTGTTTTGCGATTCGTTTGTGTTTCCACACTTCTTCTGTGTTTTGATCTTTTTCTGTGCTTTGCACTTCTTTTGTGATTTCTACTTTTTTTGTGTTTTGCACTTCTTCTATGTTTTATGTTTGTTCTGTGTTCTACACTTGTTCTGTGTTTTGCGTTTCTTCCGTGTTTTGAGCATCTTTTTTATTTTGTGCTTCTTCTGTGTTTTGCGCATCTTCTGTGTTTTACACATCTTCTTGCGTTTTGCACTTCTTCTTTGTTTTGCGCTTCTTCTGTGTTTTTCCTCTACTTCTGTGCTTTGAGCTTCATCTGTGTTTTGCGCTTCTTCTGTGTTTTGCGCATCTTCTTCTGTGTTTTGCACATCTTCTGGGTTTTGTGCTTCGTTTGTGTTTTGCACTTCTTCTGTTTTTCTCCACTTTTTCTGTGTTTTGCGATTCTTTTGTGTTTTGCGCTTCTCTGTGTTTCTCCACTTCTTCTGTGTTTTCTGCTTCTTTAGTTTTTCTCCATTTCTACTGTGTTTTGTGCATCTTCTGTGTTTTGCGCTTCTTCTATGTTTTCAGTTCGTTTGTGTTTCCCCACTTCTTCTGTGTTTTTTGCTTTTTCTGTGTTTTGCGGTTCTTCTGTGTTTCTCCACTTCTTTTGTGATTTCTACTTTTTCTGCGTTTTGCGCATCTTATGTGTTTTGCGAATCTTCTGTGCTTTACTTTTGTTCAGCGTTTGCGCTTCTTCTGTGTTTTGCGCTTCTTCTGTGTTTTGCTTTTCTTCTGCTTTTTGCCCATCTTTTGTGTTTTGCGCTTCTTCTGTATTTCTCCTCTTCTTCTATGTTTTGCGCTTCATCTGTGTTTTGCGCTTCCTCTGTGTTTCTCCACTCATTCTCTGTCTTGCTTTTCATCTCTGTCTTGCTTTTTTCTGTGTTTTTCACATGTTATGTGTTTTGCGCTTCTTTTGTGTTTCTCCAATTCTTCTGAGCTTAGCGCATCTTCTGTGTTTTGTGCTTCTTTTGTGTTTTTCACTTCTTCTGTGTTTGTCCACTTTTTTTGTGTTTTGTGCTTCATCTGGCTTTTGTGCTTCTTCTGTGTTTTTCAATTCTTCTGTGTTTTGCGCTTCTTCTGTGTCTTGAGCTTCTTCTGTGCTTTGCTCTTCTTCACTGTTTTGCACTTGTTCTGTGTTTTGTGCTTTTTCTGTGTTTTGCTCTTCTTCTGTGTTTCTCTTCTTGATGCGGAACCCCAAGACCCTGAATCGACCCTTAGAACTCGTTACCAAACAAATCAGATTTGTTTCCCAACAAAGCAATCAGGTTATGATTTGTTCTTACACCCAAGAACACTTTTGACAAGAACCCAAGTTAATTTTCAGAAA
>JAOTAX010000198.1:31030892-31043026 GCA_025629825.1 Erythroxylum guanchezii | reverse complement strand
CAAAACAAAATACACTTAACTTCGAAAAATCATAACTTTCACTCCCGATATCGAAAAATATCAAACTTTATGGCTACGGAAAGCTCTCAATATAAGCTACAAGTTTAATGAAGATCATTTTCTCAAATTTGGCCTAAATCAAAAAGTCAACTTTTATCTCCAAAAAGTCAAAATTTCACAATTCTTCATATTTTCACACTTTTTCTCCTTATTTCTTGATTTTTAACTTTCATTTCAATCAACTCATTCACTTTACTCTCATAACCGATACAAGTCTAGTCAAATATCTAAGTCATCAAAACTAATCGATTCTTTTCTCATTAATTTTCTTAAAGCACAATTTCATCTATAGCACTATTCATATACAAAAACACTCATTTCATTTAATTTTAATATTTCTAATTTCCACTAAAAATTCGAGGTCCAACACTACAAATGATTTGGACTATTGATTGTGAGGTGTTTTCATTTTTCCTCTATTGACCTTTTTCTTCTCACATTTTTCCTAAATAAAGAAACAAAATATTAGATAGTCTTTAAATCATCTAACAAGATTAATGTAAGAAAATGTGAAAGGAAAGAAAACAAACCTGAACTTTGGGAAACGCCCAATAATCATATAAATTATTTCAATTTTCTTGAGACGTTTGCTCCAAAACATGTCTCCTTACCTCCGCATCAGAAAAACAAGATTATAAAACTTATGCAACCTATAACAACGATCTATGGTCCTTTTCAACAATGAAGTCATCCAATTTGAACCATCAGTGTTCTTAATATTGACAACATTCAATTTCATAAGTGAATAATAAGTAAAAGTGTAAATAATTTTAAAATAAGTGAAACAATATTGCATATAGTCAAATAAATTGAAAAATTACCGCAACTTAATCCAAAGTATTTTCAAGCGGGTTGTCTTCCTTCAAGTCCTTAGTACACTTCATGCAAGGTAATTCTATTCTCACAATAATTCCTAAATCACCTAGCAATTTTGCAGATTGGATTTTGTCTACAGGATGACCTTGCAAAGTATCAATGTGTGTTGACAACTTACTATTCATTACAACTTTTATTTATTGTAATTCACAAACTCTAGTTATCACAATAAATTATGGAAGGTGTTAGAATTGAGATAGCAAGTTCTTTCATCAAGTTAGTCAAATAGTTGACTTCAACGGTAGCAGATGTAAGGTCATGATGTTAAACTTCAGTGGATAAGCATACGAAAATAGGTTGTTTTCTGGACCTGCTTTCGGAGCCCAGCATTCGGAGACATCTAACAGAAACAGTACTTATCCTCAACCATGGTGAACTTGTCTTGGGGAAATAAGCATAACTTTCTCTATAGGTATTGGATTAAAGTGTTCTTTAGACAGTTCAAAAGAGGACTTCAAGATCTACAACTTTCATGCAGATCCTGAAGACAGATTCTATTGTCTAGGGGAACAAAATTGGACTAGACGATAGGAATAGACGAAACCAAATGAAAAGTCAGATTGAAAAGACAGATGAATAGGGACAATTGCCATAACGTTTCCTATAGATATTAGGTTAAGGTTTTCTTTGGATGGTTCGAAAGAGACGTCAAGATCTACAATTTTCATGCAGACCTTAAAGACAGATTCTATTGTCTAGAAGGACAAAATTGAACTAGACGATAGGATCAGACGAAACCAGACGAAAAGTTATACGAATTGAAAAGACAGAAGAATTGGGAAAATTGTCATAACTTTCCCTATAGATATCGGATTAAGGTGTTCATTGGATGGTTCAAAAGAGAACTTCAAGATCTACAACTTTTATGAGACCTTAAAGATATATTCTATCGTCTAGAGGAACAAACTTGGACTAGACTATAGGATCAGACGAAACCAAACGAAAAGTCAGACGAATTGAAAAGATAGACGAATTGAAAAAATTGCCATACCTTTCCCTATAGATATCGGATTAAGGTGTTCTTTGGATGGTTCAAAAGAGGACTTAAAGAGCTACAATTTCATGAAGACCTAGAAGACAGATTCTATCATCTAGAGGAAAAAATTGGACTAGAAGAATAGTGCACAGAAGAAGTTTCGATCAATAGAAGAAGAAGCAGAAAGTCAACTATAGAAAATATGACGTCATCACAGACGATATGACTTTACTCTTGGACATCTTCTCTTATAAGGACCATAACTTTCAACTCAAATGTCCAAAAATTTCACACTATATACCATTAGAAAGATAAAAGAAAGACCTACAAATTTCTAGAAGACAACTTTGTCTAATTCCACCTAGATTAGTCCAGATTTCCTCCTGAAGTCTGAACACAATTCCTACACCTATGAAAGACTTAAAATTTTGAATTTGAACAAGTATAAGGGTCATAAGCACGCACTCATTGGGAACTTTTCAGTTCTAAACCCATTGCTAAATCAAAAGAAGTTGATACATAACTTTAATTACATCATAACATCATAATCAGAGGATTAACACAAAAATGAAGAATACATTGGATGATCAATGTTTAACATGCTTTAAAAGCTATCCAAAAGTGATCGAACTAACTTAGTTACAAAAGTTTCTTATGTCTTGAAGTTTCCGATGCCTTGCAAGGATTGCTAACCTTCTCGTTCTGCATTTGAGGAGGGAATAGTGGGGTGAGCTGCACAACTCAGTGGCTAATATATTTATAGCCATTGGCAATTGACCAAAATCAAGCATATGTGCACGTATATATATATATATGTAAATCCAACAATTTAAACATTTGTCAATTTAGTTCAAAACTCGTAACATATAACACTCAAATGTTTCATACTTGGCAGTTCAATTATGCAATGCACAACAATTGGCTCGAGGGTTCCATAGAAACAGAATGAAGAAACTGAAGTTTACCCCATGAATAGAATGAGTCCATTCTTCGGAGCTTATATGTCACAAACGGGCAACCAGGATAAGGCTCTTGTCGACATGCACGTGACGAACAGAAATGTTCCACTCTCGCCCAAACAGAAGCACATAATCATGCTCAAAAATCATTTTATCAAAAGCTCATACTTTTTCTTCTTTTTGCTTATATAAAATGTTATAACCTTTTTCCAAGGTACAACAAATCCAGATCATCATACTTTATCAAATTTCCACAGCATCAATTAAAATTTATACATTCTATACATACACACACATAGGCAAGAATTTGCCCAATCACACAAAACTATAAATACATTACCCACCTAAGTAGCCTGCGAAAATCCAAGTCAAGCTTGCCTTTCTCCTTGCTTTTGGGTAGGATTCTCTTGGTTTCCTAAAACAACTAAGGTTCTATTCAAATAAGATTTCAAAAAAAATTCATAAACATTCAAAAATCACAAAAATTTAGCAATAACACAAATTAAGCCATAATCTAACTTACTCATAGTCCATCTAAGTTAGAAAACCCCAGACCTACTTTAAAAACCTTAAAATCAAATGAGGTTCTCTTAATTGATCTTCTTCCAACACAAAATTTTCATTCTTCAACCAAACTCCTTCTCTCTCTAACTCCTTCATCCTCAATACAACTCATTTCTTTAATAAAGCAAGAAAAAAAGATGGTCAACTTACCTTAACAAGCTTGATTTCTCCTCTTTTCTTCTTTCACCGAAACCTCTCTTTTTCTCTCTTATTTTCACTTTTCACCCTTCTCTCCCTTCAATTCATGTTTTTCTCTTCTTAACAAGCAAGACAACATATTCTTCTTCCATTTCTACCCTTAATGAGTGTACAAAGTCCTTCTTGCCCTTCCTTATAAGCCCCATGTCTTTTATGCTTATGTGATCTCCCAAAGATGCCCTTAAACACCCTTATTACCTTAGCACTTTGATTCCACTTACCCATTCAATAAATCCTACTAACTTTGACATAACAATTAACTCCAAAAACAATTAATCCAATAAACCTCAAGAATTATTTTAAATCATGCTTAACTTTTTTAAAAAAAATTCAAGATCCAACATTGTTTCTTAGTGCTCTAACTAATGGGTTATAGTCAACAAAAAATTAACATAGGCAAAATAATTCCCTATATGAAATTTAAATATAAATGTCTCTTTTTTAAAAACTTATTTAAATTGAAATTAATATTTTTATTCGAGAATTGATTAAGATGATTTTTACAATATGAGTGATTTATTTAAATGTTTCAAATATTTGAGTCAAACTAAAATTTTAAAAATCAAAAAAGATTTTGTCAATTAAATATTTCAAAGTTTGGAAAAATGACATCTAAAAAGTGTCTATTATTTGTTCTTGGGATCGTTTAAAATTAGCTCAATCCAAAATAATGAAAAAGTTTGAAGATATACTAAAATCGACGAATGGTCTTTTAATAAAAGTTAAAATATAATGTAATCTTTAACTTTTTTAAACATTCAATTAAATCCCCAACATCATAAAGAGAACAATTTAGTTATTATTTCAAGAACAAAATATTTTATGATATGTAATACATTTTTAATAAATAAGTATTGAATTATTTTCTTTTATAATTTTATGTGTTTAATCAGATACTTTAAACTATGCTGTTATAATCAACGTTAATATTTATTTGTAAACTAATTTATTCCCATTGCAGGTGACCCTTCAACTGACGGAGGATTGACAAAAGACGAGGCCATCCAAACGACTATGAAGGCTTGAACAAGGTAGACCCGATCAAACCTACAGAGTCACAAACTAGCGCTCCAGCGATTGGAAGATTAAACAATAATAAGATATAACATTCCCTGGCCAGCGCATCAGTTGGATGTTGATGAATTCCAGTATTCAGCTGTAGGTGCAACCAATTGATAGGAACAGCAGTATAAGTTCAAAAGAGTAGTTAGTCTAGTTGAATAATTAATACCATATTATTGGAATCATAGTACATATCCTGTCAAATATAACTATTAGATTATTTTTATGGATAAGAATATCAAGAGATGGTGTTATATGCTGTGAACTAACTCATTACTCCCCGCTACAAATAAACTCCCGATTATTTTGGAAGCTATACCTTTCCCCAAATAGCCAAGAGGAAATATACACCAACATATATACACAATGATCATTGGACTGAGTCTGAATTTGATTGATCAAATCGGCAAATTTGAATGAAATATCACTAGATGAAGCTAAAGAAGGTCGTTCTTCTCAAAGAAAAAGTCTCGAAACCTAGCTATCAATCCGCTGGCTTGTGGTTACTAGTTGTTTTCACATTCAATCGGTCTTCCCCACTCACCTCTATACGGAAACCTAGCTATCAATCTGCTGCCTTGTGGATACTAATTGTTTTCACATTCAATCGGTCTTCCCCACTCACCTTATACGGTGGAGTTATGAAGCCATCCCATTCTCGTAATTCTATTAATTCACTGAGGTTCCTTTTTTTTTATTTTATAAGAAACAACTGTTTTTTTGAGAAGGAGAAAGTACTAAAAAGCATCAATAATCTCTGTGACATTATTATCATCCTATTCTTTTCCTAAATTTTTTAATTTAAATTTCCAATCTTGATCACTAACAATGAGAATTTGTGTATAAAAATAAAGTGAATTACAAATATAAAAAGATAGAACAATTGTTTTTCACGATATTCATAAAATAGGGTGACAACAAGAATTTATATTCAAACCCCTACCCGATACAATTTTACATAATTGCTCATATGTCATACTCTAAACTATTTTATACATCACTCTAATAAGAATCAGAGTTCTTCCAATACAATAATTTCTCCAACACCCGTCATTTGTAGATTAGACAATCTATTATAAACACTATCTGAGACATATGATTATATCTTAAGTTGTGTCTAATACTGTATCTTTTCAAAAGAAAAAATGAGAAAAAAATATATTCATATTATAGACCGTGTACTCGACTACTTCTTTTTAATGAAGAACATGGATATAGACACGCTTGTGTTTCAAACCTTATATATTTTGGTAACTTCTTCACCATTCAGTACACCTTTGAGCAACTTATGCATCGAGTTGTTTCTTTACTGTATAATTTTAGAGCAAAAAGTGTTCTAACCATGACTTGGTTCATATTCAATTAAAATACTCTAAGATACGTAAATATAATACATGATTTATACATAACAATCTCCACTTTGACAAATATATATCCAAATAGGTTAGGTTATAATGTCATGTAACATCAAAAGACATTGGTCAAGACCAACCAATGTTTAAACTTATCTGTGGAAACAGCCTTTAAACATCTCATTTGTATATCCAATTTGTGAATCTTTTCTAACAAGATCTGAACAAATGCAATCAACTTTCTAATCTTGTGAAATTTCACATCGATATGCTTGGTCCAAATATGATAAACTTTACTCTTTTTCAAATAAATGGCACTTTATCTATTACAATGCACTTGATTCCAAAATTATTCAATACTCACTTCCTTATTTAAACATGTAACTTATAGTGCTTCCTTAACAACGTCAGCCATTACCACGTAATTAATTTTAATTGTAGACATTGCGTCTATAGATTGAATTATTAATTTCCAATATTAGGTCATCTTATAAGAGTAAAGATATACCACGTAGTAGACATCATATTATCTAAATTGTCTGCATAAATTAAATTTACAAATCTGAAAACTAAAGGAACTGTTAAGCATATCACTGTCTGATGTACCTATTAAAAATCTATTTGATTGCTTCTAAGTATTGTCTTCCATATTTCACTATAAACTTGCTAACTTGAATAATAGCATGAGCCAATCTAGCTTAGTATAAGCCATCATGTACATCAAACACCTCATACTACTAGCATATGGACCTTTGGACATGTCTTCGATCTCTGAATCTATATATCTTCGAGCAATAATCTAAGAAAGGAATGGTAACAACAAATTATTAGCCCAAAAGCTCTTTAAGGTTTATAGTAGGAAAAATTACACTAAGAATTATGCTATTAAATTTGATTACATAAGGCATGTAACTCAATTAGTTTGAACTTTATTTTGCATATGCTGGAGGTTTTTAGTTTCCCTAAAACTTTCATTACTTAGATCACCATTATATCACTACTACTTCTTTTTATGTTTTAGTTAATAGAGAGCTAAAAATCTAATTAAAGATGGAAGATGTCAAATGCAAAGAGATTAAATCTCCCCATACTTGTTTATTCTCTGTATAGACACTTTAACTAGGTTAGTGGAGCACAACATCAATTAGCGTCCTAAATTCAAATACCATAGTAAATTTAATAAGATTGGATTAGTTAGTCTCTCATTTACTAATGGATTCCTTTAATTCTCAAGGTCAAATGATAAATATGCTAGTAACCTAATGGCTTCTCTTCTTACATTGAAAGAATTGTCAAGATTATCTATCAAGACAAGCAAGATCATCTTATAGTTTTTACTAGTGAGAACATCAAGCAAAATGGCTATACTTAACCTCTAGTCTCCAAATCAAATATCCTCCTTTCATATACTTAGCCTTGCCTATTTCCACCAAGAGACTTCATTATAAGGATTGCATACCTTTGTTTGAAAAGATTCAAAAGAGATTAAGTAATTTAATGCAACAAAGCTTTATCATTTATAGGTCAATTACAATCTATATACTTTGTTCTTTACTCTCTCCATACTTACTAGTCCTCTTATACTTCCCTTTTTAAATGATTGATTTATATAATAGAAAAGATATATAGAAGCTTCTTACAGTCTGAGGGATATGAAAAACAAAAATACTTAGCTAAGGTATGTTAGTTTAAGATCTACAAGCCTTAGGTAGAAGGATGACTTGAAACTATACCAATCAAAATCAGCAATAAAGTACTAATGAAAAGAGATATGGATATCTAACCTTCGGCTTCATGGTTCCGTTCCCAATTGCTTATAGTAGACAAAAAATGTAAAGTGGGAAATAGAAAATTAGCTTCTCTATTTTATGATAACTGGAAAAAAAATTGGGGCTATTAAATATTTCATATTTAAGTCCTAGAATTCTGAATAACTTCTAAGGTTAAAAATTTCTGATTTGCACCAATCTTTAGTCCAATTACCCAACTAATTTTGTGCACATTTTGTCTTACGATAGCCCCAATCTTAAAGCGAATGATTTTTATATTTGGCTTAAGTATCCTTAGGAAAATTCACAAACCATTCATGTACAGATTTTTCCGGACCTAAGGACAAAACTATCTTAGTACGACACTATCTTGAGCAATAGCTCTCTCCCAAATGTATCATTCTTCATTTGGCTAGTTATTAAAAAAAAGAGTTTCCATATTAGACATATTAAGCTTTCTTAATAGGTCTCCAACTTGTTTACTTTATAAAAACCAACTTGAAACTCTTCCCTGCCTCTTCTTCAATTTCGATTACTCAATTGCCTTATGGAGAAAATTTGTAGCCATCTATCAGCTCAATACTACCAGTTGTAACCTAAAATCCTTGAACGGGGGAAATCAATAAGGAAAATAAAGCTATCTATATATCATCTTTTGGTTCTTTTATCTATATCATTTGGAAATAAAGAAAAAGAAACAATAGATTCTTCAAGGGAATTAAAAGCTCCAAAGCATATGTTATTGCAAATCTAACATTATGTATAAAAGAGAATCTTTTGACTAATCAAATCATTAGAGTGTAAGAATGTAATTACTTCCTCATAAAATATAGCCCACAAATTGCCATAAAACTAGCCCTGGTATTAAAGTTATTCTCTTAGCCTTTATCTCTTCTGAAAAGAAAGAAACTAGAGAGTGAACTCACACTACTAGAGCATAATCTATAAACTATTTAGCTGATCATGCAATATATGGTTAGTTTAGATAGAATGCAACAACATCAAATGGTTGGTTTAGAAAGAATGCAAATTAGATGCTTTGTTCAAGACTTTATCTCTTCTTTAAAACCATTGATGCCTTCCAAGGCTTGGTCTTTTATATGTTATACCTACTCTCTTAATAAAATTTTTATTTAAAAAATTATATACTAGAAACCTTACATGATTTTAAAAGTTTTATGAAATATTTCAAAAAGATATCTAGATAGAAGTTACTCCTTAATTTTAATTGTGAACAATTAAAAAGAAAATATGTCTAATAAAATCAATTTTCATAAAAATTATTTTTAATAGAATTAGTTTATTTTTAGAATGATCATAACCATTTTAAGTCATTATTCATAGAATTATCTCAAATTTTCATATGTACCATATCTAAAAGTATTTAATTATTTCAAATTCTCACATGTACCATGTCTAAAGTATTTAGTAAGTTAATACTTTTTAAATATATATTTTACAAAATAAAATTTAATCTTAAATAACATTTATTTATCTTACATAATTAATTTAATTTAATTTTGAATCACTTAAAGAGCATACCAGATGATATAAGTTGCTTACAAAATATGTAATAATGACTAATTAATAATAAGTTTGAAATTATTATTGAATTACAATAACACTTCTATTATCATGTATAAACTATGTTAGAATCATTGATATTTAATAATTGGATTCCATTATTGTTGTTTATATTGTTGGTATTGCTGAAGTTGACAATTATACTTGTTCATGGTATAAATTAGAATTTTAAAATTTCATTATAATCATCTTTAATAAAACTAAAATTTTAGAAAATGAGTAAGAAACTCAAATTTTATTAAAATATTTAATATAACTAAAATTTTAATTTCAATTATGAATTCAAAATTATTCTTTATGTTTTTGTTTTTGGTGGATCGAAATTTGTTGAATATCAACAAAACAGATGAGAAGTTAATCAATGTTTAGTTTGAAAACCATCTTTTTATTTGTTTTTAGTGCCTAATTATCTTATTTCTATTGTTTATTATTGGCCTTTCTATTTATTGTCAACAAAATTACCAAATAAATTTTATTATATTTCAAATAAATTATTTAATGAATGAAATTTTTTTGCAATTATTTAATGAATGAAGTTGAATCCATGTGTTTCACCAATTACACCAGCCTTTTATAGCGCTCCTTTTTTGGTACAAGTAATAATGATCATTCTGAGAACGGACAGGTCTGGTCTATATTTTAAAGCATGAGCCAATAATTAGGCAGGAACGAAGCCATCAACACAAAAGTTAGGTAAGAACGTGAATGTCCAAGCTTGACAGCTAGCGTTGCCTCAGCCAAAAATATGATTTCAAAGCGCTCTATCAGTGTTTTTTCCTTTCACGCGCATACTATTAAATCAGATGCCTTGTGAAAATACATTTATAAGTAAAGTAATATACATAATATTTAAGGAAGAATGTTCGCGAAAAACTTCTAATACTTATATTATATACATCACATATACCTTTTTTGAAGCCTTCTGCTCATTTTTATGTTATTACAACTCAACTCCAAATATATACGCACCTACTAAATTATAGGTGACTTTGATAGTTACCTTCAAATATATGGAATTCTAAATAGACACGCATTTTTGACAAGGACTAGAAGTATAATTAGTGATTGATATTCGTATATATCAAACCATACGAATGTTATTTTCCTAAAATTTTGATGCAAAATGATGAATAACTTTGGTAGTTACCATCAAATGTTTGAAACTACGTACACATTTTTATTCCTATCATTAAAAACAATAATTTTTTAGTAAATAAAAATATACAAAGTCTATGACATATAATAAATAAATAAAGTTAAATTAACATATAATAAAATAAATAATAAATAGTAATAACTTTACTATTCAGTATGTTCAACTAAATGAGATTTTAAGTAATGGTTTAAATGATAATAAATATATTATTAGTAATATTGTTATCTTTAGTTCTATTAGTAAATTAATTAGTCAAATACAAGTAAAAGGATAAAGATCAAGTTCAACAGAAGGAAAAAGTGATTAAAAGAGGCAATTAAATCAATAGATGAAAAAATTAAGCAAAAGTAAAGCTGAGAGCTATATAACAATTCAAGTTAAGTATAACAAATACAAGAAAGAATGAAATGATTTTGTAAATAAAAAGTATTCTAATCATTCTTATAACTTTATTATTTTCATTTTAATGAATTAGAGACTCAATCATTACATGATTGTTGACAAGAAGGCAAAATGCACAATCCTTTCATAACCAAGAGGAATTTTATTTCGAATTTTAAAGAAAACCTTTTGATCTTAACAAAATTTTTTTTACGAAACTTCTGAAATTGTTTTGCATCAAGTTTTTGTCAACATGGCATATCTTATCTTTAAAAAGATTGAGAGTTGAAGTTTTCAAATTGTTTAGCCTAATGTTTTTGGTCAATTAGCCAGACATAGGAACAAAAAGTTATACATGAATAACTAGCTAATGGATTGAATAGTTATGGACATAATAAGTTCGTTATATTTGATAAAGGTACCAGTTAGTCTATCCCTTAATCAAATGTGATTCGACTAGCTAATGGTAGGTGATCGACTAGTCGATCCTATTTATATGTTAGTTATTTTAATCACTAGTTTTTGTGTTTAATGCCAATTTAGTGTACTTGTGAGTATAAATAGAGAATTGTGAGAAAAATCTTAGACATGCTAGAGAGTTATTAAAAGTCTTTAAAGGCTAAAGAGAGTAATTGGGTGCATGTTTGCACTGAAAAATATATATTGAGTCACAATTCATTAGTGTGAGCACGAAAGAGAAGCTTTGAGTTGTATGTCGATATGCAATTGTCATAATTAAAGAAATTTTTGGGATACATATTGTGAGAGTTCTTCTTAACTTTAAACAAGATTTGTAAAAGGTTCCTCTTTAGACGTGATAAAGTCACACATAAACAAAAGATAATGAGATTGATATAGATGTGTCAGTTTATAAGGCTCAAAATCTCACTGACTTTTGTCTACTACTAGTTACTACTCTTCTAAAGATAATACATATTGATCAATCATGTTGGACCCCGATCTTTTAGTGAAATTTAGAAATATTAAATGAAATTGAATGGGTGTTTTTGTATATGTATTATGTTATAGATGAAATTATGCTTTAAGAAAATTAATGAGAAAAGAATCAATTAGTTTTGATGACTTTGATATTTGAGTAGATTTGTATGGGTTATGAGACTAAAGTGAATGAGTTGATTGAAATGGAAGTTGAAAATTAAGAAATAAAGAGTGAAAGTGTGAGAATTTGTTGAATTA
>JAOTAX010000198.1:31004589-31021769 GCA_025629825.1 Erythroxylum guanchezii | reverse complement strand
TGACATATTTCAAGGCATAACATGATCAAAATCACAATTCAATTATATCAAAATGTCATACATCTTTCATATACTCAATCATAGACAAAATGCTCATTTACACAATAACCATAAATATATTACCTACCTACTTTGCTTGCAAAATCCAAGTCAAGGTTATCTTTCCCTTTGCTTTTGGGTAGGATTCCATTGGTTCCCTAAAACAAACCAAGTCTCATTCAATAGGAATCCAGTAGAAAATCCCACAATGCAAAATCACTAAAATTGATTGTAGCATACTTAAACCTAAACATTTTCTAAACTCCATGAACTAAAATCCTGTCAAAAATTCGAAGGATTCAAAATGATCTCACCTTCACTCTTCACCAAATGAAATGATCTTTGGCTCAAAGGAAAGCTCTTTTCTTCCTCTACCTTTTTCTCTTCCTGAGCTGCTTCAAAATCTTTGTTAAAGACTAAGAAGAATTAAACCCTAGCTCAACTCTCTTCTTTTTTCTCAAACCACCAATCTCTCTTCCACTTTCTTTCTCATTTTCGTTATCCTCTCCTTCCATCCCTTAATTCATGTTTTTCTTCTTCATTTAAAAGCAAAACAACACTTCTTCTTCAAATTATGCCCTTAATGGTTGAGAAATGTCCCATTTGCCCTTCCATTTATGCCTTATGTCTTTTAAGCTTAAGTATGTTACCAAAAGTACCCTTGAACATTTCTATAACCTTAACACTTAAATTCAGAAAAAGTTCCCCTTGTCTTAAGTTTCTAATAACACCAAAATCATTTAATTTGGTTCATAAATCTAAAGTATTACCACAAACACTTTCAGACTGTTATTAGACTGAAATAGTACACTATTCCTAACTTCCATCCAGAATTTGAAAATCTTAGGGAGTGAATTACAATTTTATGCCTTTAGTTTCCCACAAATCAAAAATCATCTCACTTGGGGATCTACTGATCAAGAAATCATCAAAATACCGAAGTATGTTTAGAAAACATCCAATTCATACTCTTCCAATCAATACCCTTAACTTGATTCAATCAATCATTTTCAAAATAGCATCAAAAGCTATGACTTTCATGGAGACATAAAAAGAAATGCGTTAGGAATCTATGGGTTTTAGAATCACTTCATTTGGAGGTCGGATAACAAAATTATGGCTGAAAGAATCAAACAAGATTTGGTCCTCAATCATATTAAACCTATCTTGGGACAATTGACATAACTTTCAATATAGATGTTGTATCAAGATCATTCTTAGATGGTTTGAAAGAAGACTTCAAGACTAAAACTTTCATGAAGACCTCAAAGACAAATTCGATCATCTACAGGGTCCAAATAGGAATAGACGATATGATGTCACTTATAGATATTGTGACATCATCAGACGATAAAGGATTGGGAAAATTGTCATAACTTTCCCTACAGATATCAGATTAAGGTGTTCTTTGCATGGTTTGAAAAAGGACTTCAAAATCTACAACTTTTGTGAAGACATTGAAGGTGTATTCTATCATATGGAAGGTCAACACTTTGACTAGACGATTCAAGAAAGACAGTGCACAGAAGAAGCGAAGGGTCAACTATAGAGAAAACAGAAAGCAGACGAGTGATTACAAAGCAGACAAATGCGAAAAAGCAGATGAATGCTATAAAGCAGATAAATGCAGAGTAGACTAATGCTACAAAGCAAACGAATGCCATAAAGCAGACGAATGGGTAACAGCAGATGAATGCCACAAGGCAAACGAATGCGAAACAGATGAAGGCGGAGCAAACGAATGCCAACCAGTATATAACATCCTGTCCCCATATTAAGGGTCAGAACCCAAATTTCAAAGTGGAGATAGTAGCAATGTGATAGTTAGAAAATTTTGCATTTCATGCCCAGAGCATGTCAGCATATATGCATGTGAATTTTAATCTTTGCATATACACAAGTAAGTGTACATGCATTCATTGACAACTTCTGGGTATGATTGTTTTTAAATGTGATTTTATTGAAAATGAGAAGTAGAGGGAGTTGAAAGAGTGATCTTGGTATGAGTTGTAATAAGGAAAGATTTGGAAATAAAAGTGGTGGTTGATCTGGAAAATGTTCACTGAGTGTGCTTCGATCTGTTAGCCATAGCTTTTTCTCTAGGTATCCAAATGAGATGATTCTTTGTTTGGACTAAACTAGAAACATATGGCTACATTTCTTATGAAGAATCGAATTTCAATTTGGTAGCTAAGGGTCTCAAAATTTGTCATAAAGTTGAGAATTGGGTATAGTACGTTGGTGGATGAATGTAAAATTCGTCTTCGAAATTTAGGGGAAAATTTAGAATTGATCTAGATAGGTTTTGGCAAACTTGTCTTCTAGAAAGTTTCAGGTCTTTCTCTTATCTTTCCAACGGTATATAGTATGAAGTTTTTGGACATTTGAGTTGAAAGTTATGGTCCTTATAAGGGAAGATTTATCCTCTGTGTTTTGCTTCTTCTATGATGACGTCACATGGTCTGTGATGACGTCATATCTTCTATGTTTTACTTCTTCTACTTTTTGCTCCTTCTGTGATGACATCACATGGTCTGTGATGACATAATATCTTTTATGTTTTGCTTCTTCTGCTTTTTGCTTCTTCTGTGATGACATCACATGGTCTGTGATGACGTCATATCTTCTATGTTTTGCTTCTTCTACTTTTTTTGTCTAGCCTATCTTCTGTTCCATTTTTGACCCTTCAGAAGATAGATTTTGTCTTTGAGGTCTTCATGAAAGTTATAGCTCTTGAAGTCCTATTTCTAATCCTATAAAGACCACCTTAATCCAATATCTGTAGGGAAAGTCATGTCAATTTTTCCAATCCTATATTATCTGATGATGTCACTTTATCCATAAATGACATCATATATCTGTTCCTATTTTTGACCCCTTAGATGATAGAATTTATGTTCGAGGCCTTCATAAAAGTTGTATATCTTGACATCCTCTTTCAAACCTTCTGAAGAACATCTAAATCCCACATCGTTAGGGAAAGTTATGCCAGTTGTCCCAAGACAGGCTCAATATGATTGAGGACAAAACCCGATTTGATTCTTTGGCCATAACTTCTTCTCTAGACACCAAAATGACTTAATTCTTGAACCATTGGACTTGTAAGACATTGCTCTACATTCAAACAAAAAAATCATAGCCATCTAAGATTAATTAAGAAAGATTGAGTGAAAAACGTGGGACGGGTACAATGAGAGTGCTCTTAAATAATATGAACTGGTGTTATTCTACTGATCATATTTCAGTATTTTGATGATATCTTGATTTATAGAGCTCCAAATGAGATGATTTCTGACTTGTGGTAAACTAGAGACATGGAGCTACAAATGGGAAGAAATTGAAATCTAATTCAGTTTCTAAGATGTTTAAATTCTGGATAGAAGTTTTGCTTAGTATACTGATTTGGAGAAGAGCAGTCCAAAAATGTTTGAAGTGTATCTTTCGAATCACTGAATCGAATTGAATGATTTTGGTGTCATTAGAAACTTGAGACAATGGTGGGCATTTTTCTGGAAGAAAACCATTGGCAAGACACTTAAGTGTAAAAGACATAAGGCATAAATGGAAGGGAAAATGGGACAATTCACAATCATTAAAAGTATAATTTGAAGAAGAAGTGTTGTCTTGCTTATAAATGAAGGAGAAAAACGTGAATGGAAGGATAAGCATAAGGGAATAACAAAAATGAGTAAGAAAGAGAAAGAGAGTTTGGTGGTTTGAGAGAAAAGAAGAGAGTTGAGCTAGGGTTTAATTCTTCTTAGTCTTCAAGAAAGATTTTGAAGTTGTTCAAGAAGAGAAAAAGGAAGAGGAAGAAAAAAGCTTCCAATTGAGCTAAAGATCTCTTCATTTGATGAAGAATCAAGGTCAAGTGTCCGCATTCAGACGTTCTCGAAATTTGGAAGCAAATGCTAATCTAGTGCATACTGTGAGTAGACCAAGATGGTCTCACTTTATTGTTTGTTATTTGAAATTTTGTATTATATTACTTAAATGTGAATTGGATGAACTATGTGTACTTAAGGTGATTGTTAAATGTGTTCTAAATGTGCATTTGCATAGGAATGAAAGTGTGAATTCTCAACTAAATGTTGAATGCCGGACTACGGTCCGATGATATGTGAATATGATTGAATGGGATTATGCAAATGTGATTGATGCATTCCATTTCATGAATGCATGAAACATAATGGAGTTGTGACCAGAGGAGCCATCGATCAAAGCTTAAAGCTCAATGAGTGAAAATGAGATTCGAGCTCAAAAGTGAATCAGAGCCTCAGGCTCAACATTTAATGAACCCTATATCCCCCAAGCGGATAAGGGACAGTTATCAATTAGCCCTATATGGGACAGTTTAGGCACTTGGTCACAACAAAGTAACAAAAGAAAAGTGAGTCTCATGCATACTGCATATGCATAATATGAATGATTAAATGGTAATGAGTACAAAAATGTGAAATGTTGTGAATGTGATTGTGTGTTATGAGACTGGGTGAGCCATCGATGATGGTCACTCATTGAGTTTGCAAAAACTCACCCAAAATTTGTAATTATTTTTTTCAGGATCAGAAGAATACCCCATTAGGCCAACGGGAGTATACCTACAGCATACAAGTGAAAGATAGAGGTCGAGATTAGTTTGCGTCTGCATTTATGTTTTTCCTTTTTTGTATAAAATTGTCTATTCTGAAACTATTGTACAAATGATTTATGTTGTAATGTAAAGGCATTATGACTAAAGTGTATTGTATGTGTGAAAGGGCCCAAATGGCTATTGATAACCTTGTTGATTGTATTATGTTGATTGGAAATGTTTATGAAGGGAAGTGGGCCTAAATTGGTTATAGATTTTCGCATATTGTGTTTGTGGTTCAAAAAAAATTATACCGATTTCTGAATGATTGAGTACTTTAGCACGCCACCCTCACGGGGCATGGACTCAGATATCACCTATGATGTCAGGTTCTGGTCATTACGGGAGTGGGGTGCTACACAGCAAACGAATGCCACAAGGCAGACGAATGCAGAAAAAACAAAGGTAGAGCAGACGAATGCCACCCAGCAGACGAATGTGGAACAGACGAAGGCGGAGCAGACGAATACGGAGAAGCAGACGAATGCCACAAGGCAGACGAATGCGGAACAGACGAAGGCGGAGAAGACAAATGCGGAGAAGCAGACGGATGGCGTTAACTTAAGATGATGCAAAGTCAACTTAAGACAATGCAAAGTCTTAGATGAAATGTCGTCATCTGACCTGATGTCATCACAGACGAAGCGCCTTTTACAGACGATACAACTTTAACACTCCTAAGCATCTCCCCTTCCAAGGACCATGACTTTTGACTCCTATGCCCAAACATTTCATACTATCTACCGCTGGAAAGCTAGTAAGATAAGCTACAACTTTCCAGAAGGCAACTTTGACTAATTTAGTCTAAATTAGTCCAGTTTTTCCCCTGAAGTCAGAACATGAGCTTTACATTCCTCTACCAATGTACTATACACAATTCTCAACTTCATGACAAATTTTTTAGACTCTTAGAGATAGAATTTAAATTCGATGTCTTCATAAGAAATGTAGTCATATGATTCTAGTTTAATCCAAATCAAGAAGCATCTGGTTTGGATAGCTAGAGAAAAAGTTGTGGCTAAAGGACTGAAGCATACTCAGTGAACATTTTCCAGATCAACTACCAATTTGTTCCAAAATCTTTCCTTAACACAACTCATACCAAAATCACCTTTACTACTTCATTTACTCCTCATTCTCAACTTCATTTCAAATCAGTATCATCCATAAAGAAATTATAGTCCATGATTAATCATGAGCACTAATTACACAACATACACATATATACATACCCTTTATTAACTTACTACACATATTCAACTTCATTTTTGCTTTCATTTCACTTCTGACTTTCACCTTAATTCTTTCCATTTTATAATCTCTAATCCACCAAAACACCAAAGCAAAACATGAGAAACGTTTGAGATCCAACAGTTGCCATGTCAATTGTAAGTTGACGCTAAACTAGAAGCCAGATAAACATTAGACTCGTAGTTTAGTTACTTAGATTTTTGTTATTTTAAGTTGTTATTTCCTTTTAGGATTGTAGTTCTTAGGTTTTTATGCTTATAAAAAAATTTTATTACTATAATTGAAAATTTATCATTATTATTGATCAATAAATATCTTTTAGAGATAGTTATCTTTAATCCTTTGGACAAACTTTTGCTTTAGGTTTTTCAAAACTTGTGATCATATCTAGCCTACTAATGGCGATCAAACCCTAGAGTCTTTTTACTCCCAATCTTATCTTTGTAAGGTGATTTTGTAGCATTCTTTATGCTTTTATATTCAATTTTTTGGATCAAACTTATCTTAATGGAGTAATCCTTGGTTTTGTTCATATTGATATCAAATCTCACTTTGAGGTCATATTGGGTTAAGTTAAGGCTTGACTTATCTAAACTTGGCAGGCACATAAGGCCTTCAATACTATTATTCAATTTTGTTTTGCCCTAAAAAGGTCATCATCACAATAACCACTTTATTTTATATTAAAAATATTTGATATTATTAACTTAGAATGCATATTTAAAGGGAGCATTATAAGAATTATTCATTGATTTTATGTCTATACTTGTAAAATCTTTAATTATATGACAATAATTTGGAAAAAGGGAGGAAGATTATTGTTTATTTACTTAATCCTTTTGATGAATTTAACATCATAAGAGCCATATCCTTTTTAGTGTTGACAAAAAATAGAGAGAGAATGGTAATATTAAATCTTGATATTTAGAAATTAATGATATATGAATTGTGCATTATGCATTACAGATTACTTTGATATAGGACAAATATATTTATTTTCACTTATTTTCCTAATATCATTAAATATTTTGAAAATTATATTTTCATTTTTTCTCAATATCACCAATATTTTTATTATAAAAACGAGGGAGATTATTAGATCAAATATGGTCTTATCTAATGATTTTGATAGTAACAAAATTTGTTATTACTATTTTTTTATCTTTGATAATATTATTAAGCCAATTTTTCTAAAAATTCAATCAAAAGGTAAAAGATCAAGTTCAATAGAATAGAAAAGAAACAAAAAGATCAAATGGAATCGATTGAGCAAAAAAAAAGTTATAGAATTAATCTAAGTAGATTACAAATATTATTTAAGAGAGCTTCAAGGCAAATCAAGTTAAATGGACCAAGAATAAGAAAAATTAAAGTCATTAAATTTGTAACAATCATTGAAATCTTGTAAAAAAAACTTAGCCATTTTAATGGATTAGAGGATCAATTGTATCATCATATAGAATATAATATAAAAATTCTTTTATAATCAAAAGAAAATTTATTTTAAAATTAAAAACTTATTGATCTTTTAAAATTTTTTGAGAAACTTCTAAAATATCTTTGAATTAAGTTTTTTTTGAAAGATATGATTTATTTTTTAAAAGACTTATATGTTGAATTTTAATTTTTTAAATTATTTTAAATCAAGTTTTTTGTGAAAGGATTGCATTTTATTTTTTGAAAGACTTGGGAGTTGAAGCTTTTAAATTGTTTTCTGTATAGATTCAATTTAGCATAAGGATTTTAATTGTCTAAGCTAAGATATGAAAAAGAAGTTACATAATGGATCATTTTTCATCATCAAGTTGATAAGCCAATCAATTCATAATTAGCTAGTTGATGATAGAATAATGTTGAATATAATAGGTGCATTCTATCTAGTGAGGGTATTGACTAAATGATACTACAATCGAACGTGATCTTACTAGGTTTTTTTAAAAGAAAGAATAAAATGAATTAATAAAAATACAGTTAAGAGCTTACAAGAGGTTAAAGGGGATACCCATTAAAACAACATAATAGCAGTAAATATTTAGCTAGACAAAACAAAGAAGTAATCGAGAGAAACAGAACTAAAGAGTGTTGATGTTGTTGGGAGTGCTTCTTTACACTATAAGCTCTTTGACACTGTCGAGAATTTCAGATATAAGAATGTCTATAGTCTTAGTCTTGATTCAAAACGCATTGTATTTCTCTCTTTCCATATAGATTGGACATACATGCCAAAAGCTGCTATATGAGATGAATATGGGGGAGTTTTTTGAGCTACCAAGCACTGAACAACAACAGAGAAAGTATTCTCTTGGGTAATCCAATAGCATCGCATTAATACAGCTTTCCATACCCGATTAGTCACCTTACACATAAAAAAAATAAGTGATTTCTAGTTTCTTCTTGGATTTGATAGAAGGGCAGAGTGCATTAATGCTCAAATTTCTAATCCGATTAGTTGTATTCAACCTATTTTGTATAGTAAGCCATAATAGAAAAGTGGTTCTTGGGGGGATCATTTTGCGCCAAATGATTCGATGCCATAACACCTCTTGTTTTCTCACCCATAATAGGTCCTTAATGAATTTATTTGATAATTTGTGAGTTGGCTTGTTATGCCAAAAGAAAGTATCCTTAGAGAGAGATGGAGAATAAAGAGAATGCAAATGTCGAAGATTATCTGAAAAAATCTAGCAGCCTTCATTGATGAAGGAATCAAATGTAGTATTGAGAGGAAAGTTGACATAACCTATGAGAAAATGTTGAGATTGAAATGAAGGTGCTTGACTTGTCAAATTATCAAACCACAGAGAAATAAGCTTCTCATTAACAATAATGCAAAGCACTTGGTCCCAAACAAGATTCCTCAAATGAATTAATTTGTTCAGAAAATAGGAGTTGCTATAGTCTTGCGGACAACCTATATACTTCTCCCTTTAAGGAAATAAGAATGTAACCACTTTATCAATAACATTTGCATGTCTTTAAGAATCCACCATAAGCATTTCAATATGAGGATATGGTTGGCTTTTAACAGAAGGGATATTTAGCCCACCTTCTTCCTTTGGGAAGAAAATGTTAGACCATTTAACATTTGCACTACCTTTAATTCCTATCGTTTGGTTCCATAAAAAAAAGCCTTAAGTAGTCTTTCAATCAACTTGATGACACCTTTAGAAAGAAATATATGACAGCTCCAACAAATATGCAATGAACTAAAAATCAATTTGATGAGTTGAATATTCCCAACAAAGGAAAGGAATTGATTAACCCATTTTTTTTCTAAATTTTCTCAACAAGAGGATAACATTTGAGGATTATTAGTCTCCTAGTCAAAACTGGGAGGCCCAACTAAAGTAAAGGTGGAGCTTTGTCAACCATTCCAGTAAATGAAATTATTTGAGAGACCATTGGAGCAGCTCCTTTAGAAAGGATAAAATGACTTTTGATGAGGTTAATTCTCAAACCCGAGAGTTCTTTGAACCTAGCATGAGCTTTCATGAAACTGCAAACTAATTCAGGTGTGGCTCTACAAAAGAGTAGTAAATCTTCTACAAAGGAGAGTTTAGTTAAACCAAGTTTCTTACACTTCGAATGGTATTTGAAAGTAGTGTTCAAGGACAGTTCACGCTGAATGATAATGTTGAGCATCTCCATGCACATGACAAAGAGGTAGGGGAAATAGGATCCCCTTGCCTCAGTCCTTTCCTAGCCTTGAAAAAGTTGGAAAGTCTTCCATTAATCAGGACCAAAATAAGTGACTTTATGCTATGTTTGGTTGAATGTAAGGTTTTTAATAGAAAGGAATGGAATGGAATGATTTATAATAGAATGAAGTATAAATGGATGTAATATTAGAAAATCGTTGTTTAAGAGGGATGGAACGATTCATAATGTAATATAGTGAATGTTGTTTGAAAGAAGGATCCATAATATAATATAGTGAAATGTTGTTTATTATTTTAAATTCTCTCCTAAACTCCCCAAATTGAAGGTAACTTATTTTTACTGTTTAGGATGGAATGAGATGTAATATAAAACCCTCTCATTCCATCCTATTTGATTAAATTCTATTATAAACCCTTCTCCTAAACGATAAAATAATATTTCATTCTATTCCATTTCGTTAATAACTACTTAACCAAACCCTTAGAGACACATTCTTGATCCAATTGGTGAAGATAGTTGGAAAACCAAATCCTTGTGTCATCTGTCATAAAAAAACTCCAATGCACACTGACAAACGCCTTATGAAAATCAACCTTGATAGTACAGTTTAGAGATGAATTGGCTTGAGAATATCCTTGGAGTAATTCTTGCACAACCAGAATGTTATCATTAATTTGCCGATTGTAGATGAACGCCCTTGGTTTTCACTGATTAGTGGGATGAGAGCAGTTTACAATCTAGTTACAAGGATCTTTGATATAATTTTATAAAGGAAATTTGTGCAAGATATTGGTATGAACTCACTAAAGGAAGTGGGTTTAGCTATTTTCAGGATCAAACAAAGGAAAGTTTGATTGACTTCATTATGAATCATGCCATTAGAGAAAAACTCTTTCATTGCTTGCTTAAGAAAAGAACTTGTAATGTCCCATGTATTCTGATAAAAGAAGCCGTTGAAACCATCTCGAATTGGTGCTTTTGTGCCATTCAACTTTGACAAAGCTTCCTCGATCTCCTTATCATGGACAACCTTAATTAACAGATCAATGGCTTCCTGGTTTATTTTCTTGGAACTGAAATCCGAGATGTAAGTGATCGATTAGTCAATCATTCTTCATAATAGTCATTATAATGACTACTTTATGCATCCAATGACTATTTGAATTGCTTATGAATAAAAATAGGCCAAAATTAAATTGTGGAAAGAATGTTAAGCACACTAAAGTGTTGTTAAGTATCTTAAAATAATGGGGAGATTTATTGAGCCTTAATTAATTAATGTGAGTAAGAAAGAGAGACTTTGAGTTTTATATGATTATATGATTGAAGAAATTATCAGGATATACATTATTTTAATTCTTCCTAACTTTCAATAAGATTTGTAAAAGTTTTTTCTTCATTCATGTTAAAATAAGACGATTACAAGAGTTCATTTTGCTTATAACAAGTAAAATATTATATAAAAGGTTTATATTCAGCCACTAAATGAAGATAGTAAATTTTTAAGTAGAGTTTATTGTTTCGCTAATATTATAAAGCCATTTTGTATTTCTATCTTTTATTATTATTATTATTTGTTAAACTATCATAATTATTTATCATGACACTCCATTTATTTATTAAAAATTTTAATATATCAAGAAGTGAACATATACGATAAAAGCATAGACAACTTTTAATTGATTAACTTGCATGGTCCCGTTCAGTATGTTGGCGCGTAAAGTGTAGATAGAATTTAATGCATTGTTTTGAATTTGAGAAGTAAGGTTTTGACGGTTGGGCCTCATCCCCTCGTGCTTTCTACCCGTCAACCCTACCTCACGACGTCACGCTCCTCTACTATGTAGCTATTAGGTACTGAGTGGGGTAGTTTTATCCCCGTCACGTGAACATCTGACCATCTGTCTTCTCTCCCAATCCCATGTAATGTCTATACAGTTTCAGGTTACATATCGTAAATCTTACTCACTTAGACCAACTTCATCTGTGGTTAAGAACTTTGTCTATAAGAACCCCCGTGAAACAATTGTTTGGACACAAAAGTAGCAATTTGAATCGTTCGACTAAAGAAGTTAAAAGTGAAGGGCTGTCATTTTGTAACTGAACTTCTGTGCTATTGTGTGTGTGCGTGTGTGTGCGCGATAGATTATATTTTTAAGATTCTAAAGAGCGAAATAGACGGTACGTAAACAGCTTTGTGATCATCGATCAAAATGGTGGCTACAGTGGCTTCAAGAGTTGAGATCCTGTCAAGCAGTGGGATTCAATCAATCCCAAATGAGTATGTCCGTCCGCAAGAAGAGCTCATAAGCATCGGAAACATCTTCGAGGAGGAGAAGAAAAATGAAGGGTCCCAGGTTCCAACCATCGACTTAAAGGAAATAGATTGTGAGGACAAAGAGGTTCGCGACAAATGCCGTGAAGAGCTAATAAAAGCAGCAAAAGAATGGGGTGTGATGCACCTTGTGAACCATGGTATTTCCGATGACCTCATCGACTGTGTCAAGAAAGCTGGCGAGGCTTTCTTCAACCTTCCCGTGGAGGAGAAAGAAAAATATGCAAATGATCAGGCCTCCGGTAAGATTCAAGGTTATGGAAGCAAGCTAGCGAATAATGCTAGTGGCCAACTGGAGTGGGAGGACTACTTCTTCCATCTTATTTTTCCTGAGGACAAGCGTGATTTGTCCATTTGGCCTAAGATACCCAGTGACTATATGTAAGTTTAAGCAACTTATTATCAGCATCACCTTTTTAATTTCTCTGCTTACTTGGTTATGGTATGATCATGAGTCATGGCTCAGTAATTTTATACCAATAGTACATATATTCCCTCATATTGCATTTCTTTATATATCCACATAAGTATAATTAATACAATCTTTTTTTTTTTTCTATATGAACATTTGTGTTTGGGTAACATATTTACTTTTTTTTTTCTATATGTACTTTTTTTAATTTTTGCACCAAAAAAAACATATATTTTTTTATCACGAAGTGAATAAACTATAACCGATTTGTACTAGTTCAAGCGTAAGTCATCTTGACTAAATACAAATGATGACGATACAATTGTTCCCTTGGCAGAGAGGTCACAAGCGAATATGCAAAGCTCTTGAGAGGTCTAGCAACTAAAATTCTGACAGTACTATCACTTGGGTTGGGGTTAGAAGAAGATCGACTAGAAAAAGAAGTTGGTGGATTCGAAGAGCTTCTACTTCAGATGAAGATCAACTATTACCCTAAATGTCCACAACCAGAACTGGCCCTAGGCGTGGAAGCTCACACAGACGTGAGTGCGCTCACTTTCATACTCCACAACATGGTCCCTGGACTCCAGCTATTTAAGGAAGGCAAGTGGGTGACAGCCAAATGTGTTCCAAACTCCATTATCATGCACATCGGAGACACAATTGAGATACTGAGCAATGGTAAGTACAAAAGCATTCTACACAGAGGCCTTGTGAACAAAGAGAAGGTGAGAATATCATGGGCAGTTTTCTGCGAGCCACCTAAGGAAAAGATCATCCTCAAGCCGTTGCCGGATGTTGTCTCGGAGGCCGAACCAGCGCTGTTCCCTCCTCGTACCTTTGCTCAACACATCCAACACAAGCTGTTCAGGAAAACTCAAGAATCTGCTGGCACTCAGGTCTCCAAATAATGGGGAGGTTAATTTGTACTTCTTGTTTTGATCTTATCGTGCATGCTTAATCCTCCTTATTATGATGTTCTAATAACGTTTATCCAGTGGATTTATGGTTTATATAAACGGGGAAAGCAGGGTAGGGTTGTGCTGAAGCTTTCTAAATTATTCTATGTCAAGTTATTAAATTAAAAAGAAAAGTTCTTCCGCGAGGCGTTTTGTACCATCAAACCGTGCGTTAGTTAGGGTATTGTGTGTTTTATTCCCTTTGTAGCAAAAAAAAAAAAAAGAAAAGAAAAGAAAAGAAAAGTTCTCGAGGACATGGCTGTGTTTGTCCTCGACTCTTAGAATCTATCTCCCTGCTGTTATCGAAATAAAGATACTATTATCAATTAAGTAGTTGCTTATTAAGCCAATATCTTAATCAAGGAGTAGGTGAAAAGCAAGAAGTTGGCAACTTGATTAATACCACACCATACGTTTGCTTTGCCCCAGTGATGCAGTTTAATTGTCGTGCAATTTAACTCAGGTGACCTAACCAATGAAATAAATTGACCTTGGTGTATTCTTACTAAACAAAGTACGTGAAAGTCATTAAGAGTGCGCACTATTAGATTAAAATATACACCTTCACTTTCAACTATGTTTGCTCGACCTACAATTAAAGCGTCAATTCCGAACATACCTTCCATTATTTCACTGTCGCCAACGTTGTTTCACTTATTCTGGGATTCAGATACAAGTATGTATTTAAATCTAAAAGTTTCTACGATGATACTATTTTAAGAAGAAGAACAACGATTGAGTGCTTGGCAAAGAGAACAAAACAGATAAACAATCATATAGCTAAACAAAGTATTCCCTTTCTTCTGTTAAGGTGAGAATAAGACAAATAGTTATAATTATTCAAAACAAAAACAATTACAGAATGTTTAGGGATAGTAATTGAACCCAGGTTCAGCTAGACTCGGGATTACAGTCTCCTCCTTCGGAATGTCTTACTGTCCTTTTAGAGAATATGCATAGAGTCTTTACCCTAAGGGCCACTGTTTAGGCCTTGCTTTTCTCTATTATATATATATATATATATAAAAGTTTGATTGCCCAGTGCTCGGCGGAGACAACTAATTAAGTGCTTAATTGCCGAAAAATTATATATCCGACTCTAAAGACCGCTCTCTCGTTGTGTATATATATATATAGAACTCGGGTAAGTGATATATATGGCATAGGAGCACGGGTAAGTGATATCCAGGCTTTAAATCCAATATTCTCTTTTAAGTAAAATAGTTTTTGGGAAGATATTGTTTTGAAAAGCAGTTGGAAGTGAATGCAATTGCAATCAAATTTCACCAACGAGTCAAGGATAAAAATCAAGAACAAAGAGAGAAGAATTGTTGAAGAAGAGTTTGGTCACATTGTGTGGGTTAGGTTGTGGTCCAACTTCTTGCTAGCTATGAACCCTATTTTCTTCCGTTCAACAATGGAAAGGAGAAACGGCCCCAAGCGAACTTTCTAACGCCTGAGTGGCGTCCACAATCAATATAATTTCTTTTCAAAAAATTAAAACAATATCAAATTTGAGACCAGAAGTTTCCAATCACACGGATACGACTTGAGATCGGAACATGGGGTGGGCTCGGGAGAGTCGGTGGATCCAAAAGGGTGAACTGGGCTGCAAGTGGCGTCGTCTCTGGTTATTTGCTCGGTAAACATATATAGGGTAAAAGATAATTAAGTAATCTTGAAAAAAAGACAGACGCTTGTCTTGCCTTTATGCATGTCCAGCACCTATCCTCAGTTGTTTTACCAACTTCCATATTTATTGACATCTGCAAGTTAAAGCGACTCTAAAGTATTTTCAATTAAAGAAAGTTGCAGTCAACTATGTGTTTTCTCCTTTAAATTATCTCATATAAGATAATAAATTAAATATAAGAAAAATATTATATAATTCATATAAACAATGCTATAAAAGTTATAAATATCAAATAACATGTAAATTATGGACACACTTAACTTTTAACATATGATGACATTTAACATATGCTACAAGTCCTTAAGCTATTAGGTGTCACTAATAAAAGAGTTGGTAATCTCCGTACTTAAAGGTCACTCACAAACATTGATCTACACTCATTTGCTAGTTTTGAAATTAATAACATAAGGTATACAAATTTCAATCTCAATTGAATTGCAAAACTTCAAGATGTAATATTTTATAAGCAAATCACTGTACAAACATGATAAAGAAAACAATATTTCACTTCTTTTATTAAGTTCAAATTGGCATATCCTCAAAAGATATCATCCATCCATGTGAATGTTTAAAAATTTTGGTGAAATAGTCTTGTAATTTTCTATTAAAAGTGATCTTACATAATCTTAAAAATTATCTAATTTTTACTACGTAAATAGATATAATACAAGTTAAAATCAAAAGAACTTTAAATAGGGTTATAATGATGCAAAGGGTTAAATAAGCTAATAAAGGAAAGAGAATAAAGGAAACAACAATGTTTGCAATTAGTATAGCAATAAAAAATAAATAAAGAGAACTAAATAACTTAGTCTTAACTCCACCAACTTCTCATATTCTTTTAACTACCCATTTTCCTTCCTTCTTTTTCAATTACAAGAGTCCATATTAATCTATTTCAACACTTTATTTCCAATACTTTTCATTGTCCTTTCTTCTTTTCTTTGAGTTTTAAAATAGGTAGGAAATTTTCCGTTTTTTACATTGCCTCTTCCATAAACTTTACCAATTTTTTAACACTTATTTTTGTGCATCATATTCTCAAAAATATCAAAACAGAGGTAAAACCTCAATTAATTATGAATTAGAGAGCAAATACTTATGGTTTTTAGGCTCAAGGTTCTTTAGGAAATGGTTAAGTAGAAAAAGCTTAAATTTATGTAAGGTAGGCAATTTGGCTCAAACTCAAGTCCTAAATGCCTTTAACATCTTAATGCTTGCATACATCTTATATATAATCTCAAGAAGATAGAATTCAAGCTCTTGAAATTCAAAATCAAAGAACATATCCATATAAGAATCAATCAAATTATGGCATGAATAGGATCACTCAAATCAAATTAAAGCGTAATCATTTAACAAATTCAGTTTCCTATCATTCACAAAGATAAGATTTGCATAACATTCACTTAATCATATTGTGCATAAAATTTTTCCAATCAATCTTGACATAAATTTATGCATAAACTCATACTATCATCATAAAGCTACTAATGAGAACTTAAAAACTAGAAACACAAAGGTTTTTAAAAATTCTAAAAATTTTCATATAGTTAAAACAAATCTTACTCCACCAGCCACACTTAGAATAATATTATCCTCAATATTATGCATTAAGAGTGAGAAAGAAAAAGACTTTGAAAAAACTCCCTAAACACCTATATAATATAATTGAAATTTATTCATCATGAAATACTATATCATACTTTAAATCTGTACAACATCAAAATCTGTGGAGGCTCATAAATAATAAATTCCATTGTACATTCAAATTGTAAAAATTCTCAATTCAACAAATGAAAAAAAAATAAAATTCAATCAAAACAATACATAACGTAAAAGATTTGAAACAAACTAAACCTAATTGTATATATGCATGCATACAAGGAGAAAGTCACTAGGAAGGTGACGACCATGGTGGAAAATGTTATAGGTAAGCCCATACAGAAGTTAACATGTCATGCATCACTGGTACATCTCTATGAAGGCTATCAATAGATGACATCAACTATTGCATTGTTACACTTTGTGACTTAACAATTTCCCCGTTCTCCCCTTGTTGCTCCTCAGCATCTTCATCCTATCTCACTTTTTGACTCAAGCTACTTATGTTAGCCCCTGAAATTTTTTTTATTTTATTGAGCATGATTAAGTTGAATTATGAGATCTTAGGAAATTAAATTAAGATGACATGAATGTGC
>JAOTAX010000198.1:30986801-30996811 GCA_025629825.1 Erythroxylum guanchezii | reverse complement strand
AAAAATTAATCCATCAAACCTCATAATTCATTTAAATCATGCTTAATTCAACAAGAAAAATTTCGGGGGCCAACAGAGCAGGCGTACCTAACCCTTTAATTCTCATCAGCTGCAATGAAAATAGGTGACAAATTCTGCAGCAATGCTTTCTTTACACCTGGTTCAAACTTTGTGTCCCACTTGGCAATTAGATTACTGTTCATCTTGATGACAGCTTCTCATGAGTATAAAAGTACATAAAATCAATAAAAACGAGAATAAAAAGTAATCAAGACTATAACTAGATAGAAAACACACAATGCTAGCACTTTGCAATATGCTCCAAGGTAAAATTTTCTCCCTCTTCTCTCTAATATATTTTCATTATCATCTGTAGCCGTAAGAAGTGATGTAGAGAAGTGAGCACAACTCTAGTTGGAGATTTCTGAATGAGGGAGTAAATTGCATTATGAACCCACAGTTATAGAAATCGAGAACTTGAAGAGAAAGAAAGAGAGATAGAGAGGAGCGGAGAAAGAAGATAAAAATTATTTTTATTTTTATTTTTATATCTCATTCATTTACGTAATGTCTATATTTAGGAAGAGACTGACAAAAAATGGATAACTTTTTTAACGAAAGATTGATAGAGAAGTTAAGTGAGGTTTTAAAATAAACAATTATAAAATGTTAAGTTCTTTTTTAACATGATGATACGTTTAGGTCTAAAGTGAATTTTAGTGAAAATGTTGGGTTTCAATTTGACCCTCTTGCCTAATCTTATAATATGTGCTCTATTTGTAATCTAATGAACCCTTATGGAAGAAAGCATGGAAGCAAGCTGCTAGTTATAAATCCAAGTTGAAAAAGGACTTGTTAAGAAGTCCAACTAAAAGAATAAAAAGGAAGTGTTGACTGGGAGACAACTCAGTAGTTACTTTTTAATGAGTAATTTGCAAGATTTTCATTAATAGTTTAGTTATTTTTATGATCGTCTTTTGATGGTCTTAATTTTGTTACTTGAGATTTGATGGAGTTCTACAGACTAGGAACGCAATATCCCCCTTGCATTAAAGTAGAGAAGATTTTACTGGTACTGGTGGATGTTAAAGATATTGGACAAGGCTAGAAATCTTTTACTATTAAGGGAGTACTAGTTATCCTCATCACCTACCATTGTTATTCATATTTTTCATTGTTCTTGCATGTTTTGTATATTAAGGACAATGTACAAATTAAGTGTGGGGGAGGGACATAGTAGTCAAACTTGTCAATTTTGTTAGAATTAGCTTAATAGTGAATAATTTAAGAAATATTTTATAGGGGATGTTAATTAAGATGATTCATTATAAGTTTGGTTGTACTTGTGATTTGATTTGTTTAGGTAAATAGTTTTGAGTTTTGATGATTACGTTGATTTCAATTCAGTTCATTAATTTTAAGAATGGGTACCTGATTGCATTATAATACTTCATGTTTAATTTGTACATATACTTAGTTTAATATGAGTTCTTTTGAGCATTTCCAATACCTATATAAAAAAAAGAAAAAAAATGAAAATAGTATATGAATAAACGAGCATAAACAATTTCACTATACTAGCTTTGTACTAATAAAAAGGTCGAAGTTAAAGAGTGGTGCTATTAGTCATTTGAGATAGGGAACTAATTGAGTAACTGTGGATATTTATGAAAAGGTGTTAACTTTCAAGTCAAAAGCTAGGTGACTTTTAAAACAAGCTTCTAAATGCTTCTATGTTGTTTAAATTTAGTGTTTTATTTTTTATAAGGGGTATAATTACACTACATCCATTTGGGCTATAACGTAATACACTATCAACCTAACTTTTTTGAAAAATGACTGGGACAACATTCTAGTTTGGGTTGACAAACAATTTCAAAATTTGGGAAAGGATCAAAAGTGCCTTAGTCTCAGCTTAAACTATTCAATATATACGATTTGGATGAAAAGGAACTAAAGGCCATTTCATAAAAGGAAAATTGAAAAGTATGCCTTAGCACACAAAATACAATGTTGGATTAAAGAAATCCTTAAAGCTCATCAATTCATTAAAAAGCTAAGCCTATATGCTATGAGAAGATATAATCTTTTACTTACCTTGTATCTAGTGTTTCCTTTGGATAATAGTTGGACTTTGTTGTTATTGCTAATTAATTTCAAACTGTTAGGCACAGCCTTGTAATCTCTTTTTATGCCTTTCATATCTATTAATGAATTCTTTATTTTTCAAATTTTTTTTGTATATGTTCACTTCATGCATTGAATGGAATGGGGAGAATTGAGTTGAAATTTTAAAAATTGTGGGGTGAGTGTGACTGATTTATAATTTGATGCAAATAACTAAGTGCTTAACAATTCAATAAACTTTACAATTTAATGCATAATAAAGAATTTTAATGGATAACTTCTATATATTTAATACTTTCTTGGAGTTGTTTCTTATTAAGTTGATATTAGTGAAATTGATTTCCTTGAGGACAAGCAAATGCTTAAGTGTAGGGAAGTTTGATAAGTGCTTAATTATTCATATTTTTGGGTTTACATTTAGTGCATTTATCTTATTTATTTAATTTTTATTGTCTTTGGTACTTAATTCATTTCCTATTGTGTTTTTAGGTTGAAATTCACTTATTTAGAGCAAAAGGAATAAATTAGGACAAGTTTGGTGCAATTTGGAGTTACCTTAACCAAGTCAAAAAGAAGTTGAAAATCAACACAATCACTGGACACTCCCATGATGGATATACAGTTCCAGAGAGTTACATGATCATTGGACATGCTCATGTCAAATGCCTGTGTGCATATTTTAAGCCTATATTCATTATGGATTCAAGAGTTTCATGATTTTTAATCAATATAGCCACCACACAAGCTAGTGTTAGTGACTGTATACTACTCAAAACCTTAATTGTTAAATTATAAAAGGCAAAATTAAGAGCCAAAGTTTAAAGAGAGGATCAAGGAATATAAATTGACAAATTAGGGTGATAGAGAGAATGAATAACATGCAAGAAAACACTTTCAAAGTGGAATAAATTGATTATTAAAATTATTATTTCATAAGAAATCCTGGGGGAATTTGAATTCCAGGTACTATTGTCATTGATTGTTTCTTAGTTTAATCTTTTTTTTAGTTAGAATTTTGGTTTATTATTTTAATTTTGAATTTGATTATTCATAAACATATAATTTGTTAGATAAGATAATAAAAAGATGGTAAGTATTAGTAGTTATAGTCTTAATGGGATCGACCTGTACTTGCTAGTGCTAGTTACTTCTACAACGCACAATTTTGATTAAAACTAAAACATATCGTCAAGAATGTTCTACCATCCTACATAACAAGTTACCTTAGAAGATAAAATATCCCGGGAGTTTTATTATCCCTTGTAATATTGGAAACTTGTTAACTGATAGACATTAGTAGATTTAGATGGTCAAATAATTTGATGTCTTATAATTTGTTTAAGAAATTAAGATTTGGTGATCCTAACCCAATTATGATAACCCTTAAATTTTAGTATAAATTGATTAAATATCCCATAGGTATAATAAAGGATGTGTTAGTTATAGCTGATAAATTCTTCTTTCTTATAGACCTTGTGGTTTTCGACACGAAGATGATATAAAGATGTCCTTAATATTAGGAAGACCTTTCCTAGCTATTGCTAAGGCCTTGATAGATGTATATGATGGTAAGTTGATCCTAGCTATTAGGAATGAAGAATTAGAAAAAGATATTTGAAACCATAAAACCTATAGTATATAATCATAATACTTATATCTATTTTGAATTGATACTAAATTATCCTACATTATGTAGGAAGCAATGTTGCGCCCCGTTACCTTAGGGTACATACTAGGATGCCCGGTGGACATTCCAATACGTAACCTATGATAATGGTGCGCTACGATCAATCACTACATTCACTTAACATGGCATCATCTATCTTTATTCTCTTATAAACACCATACAAAAAGTCACAATATTTTAAAACCAACTTTTCCTCATTTCATTTCATAAAAATGAACATTATACAGTTTATCTTTCAACATTCATACATATACAACATCGTAGCCTATTACAAAAAGCGTGCTACATGAAAGAGGAAATTACACAAAATCTATCTAATCTATCCATATCCAGCTGACCAACCTTTGAGCCATTTCTTCTCTTTCCCAAAAGTACAAGTCTACACTGCTTGTAGCATTCCTCAACAGCTAATATTGTCTCTTAGTCCTAAAAAGTCAATATTGCAATTTTGATAAGTTTTGCGAACTCAATGAGATAACCATCATCGATGGTTCACTCAATTCATGCATCACATCAATGCACGTAACATATTATTCACATCTTTTTGCATATTCATAAAATATCACATTTCACTTTCGAAACAATCATCATAATCCTTTCTTTCATATATAATACACATATCAAGTATAAATGCAATGCACATGAGACTCACTTTCATTTATTATTGTCGTTGTGACCGAGTTCCTTTTTACTAACTCATATCCCATAGTGGATACCGAGCTGTGTCAAATTATATCCCATATCTCTTAGTAGATACCGGGTGCATTCACAACTGAGCCTAAGGCTCTTTTCACATTATGAGCTTTAAGCTCTTCTTTTTTCACTGGCAACTCCGGTCACAACTTCCTTTATCTTACGTGCATTCATGTATTGAAATGCTTCACATATCATTTTCTCAATCAATCATATGCTTGCACATTCACATTCAATTCACAATTTTCATCGGACCCAAGGTTCGACATTCAAAATCATTGTTGAGTCATTTATTTCATAATATTCACATACAAGTAGCACTTCAATCTCTCATTCATATATCACAATTATTGGACCTTCATTGTCCGGAATCAACATAATCAATCACATTCATCTTATCATTCAAAACACAAGTTAAAGCAAACAGTAATTGAGAGAAATCATCTAGGTTACACACAAGTCACTCCCGAAGCTAATGCCTAGAGGTTCCGGCAACGTCTGGATGTTGACGTTCCAGTAGCTCCTCTATAACAAGAAATATACACATATCATAAATTGGCATAATTAAAAGTGTTTAATAATGCACATGTATGTAATGAAATATGTACAATGCGTGTTCATGACAATCCCTATTACTTTTCCATTAGTTTTCTCACAAAACTAATCCAATATCAAAACTCACTTAAGTATCATTTGTACTTAGACTTATACCTCAATAAAACCATTAAAATCATAATTCATAACTCATTGAATCACTTTCAGATTTTTCCAAAAACTGACTTTCGGGTCTACTATTCTTAATCATTTAGACAATGAAAATGAACTAATTTGGCAATACTCTCTTCTAGAATAGTGTTCTCCTATCTCTTAAGTTTCTAATGACTCCAAGATCGTTCAATTTGATTCAGTAATCTGAAAGTTATACCTCAAACATTTTTGAACTATTCTTATACTGAAACAATACACTATACTCAACGTCCATTAAGAAATTGAATGTCTTAGAGACTGAATTAAATTTGATTTTTTTCAGAAACTCTATAGTCCTATGTCTCTAGTTTACTCCAAATTAAACATCATCTCATTTGGATGATTATAGAACAAGATATAACCAAAATACCCAGGCTTGTTCAGTGAAATCATACTAGTTCATACTATTCCAATAGATTCCCTCACTTTTCTTCAATCAATCTTTTTCAAATCAATTCAAAATGCTACCAATTTTATGGAGAGATAGAATAATGTGTTAGGAACCTATTGGTTCAAGAATCAAGTCATTTGGAAAACAGATAACGAAGTTATGTTCAAAAGAATCAGACATGTTCAGATTTGGAAAACCGTTCGGGTGGCAAAACATTGGTGAAGTAACGAGGTGCGAGGCACCCTGGGAGTAGCCTCGTGTGCGATCGCGACAAAGAGAGTTGCGAGACTACTCCCAGGGTACGATCTCACCTTTCTTTGTCGTGATCGCACCCGAGACTACTCCTAGAGTATGGGATCGCACCCTGCTTCCTCGCGATCGCGACTGAGGCTTTTATACATCCCGTGCAACATTGTTAACTTAAAATGATCATATCTCTCATCTCCGATATCCAAAATTTTCATACTTTATACGGTTGGAAAGCTAGAAAGATAAGCTAAACTTTCAAGAAGACATCTTTGTCTAATTCAGCCTAGATTAATATAGTTTTTTCCCCTAAAATCAGACCACACGTTTTTTCCCCTTTTTTCTCTTTTCTTCCTTTTATTCTAAACCAACTTCTCTAACTTATCTTCTCTCAAAATCTTTCCAATTTCATCTTCCATGCTGCCCAACATATTCAAAACATATCAAAAAATTTAGGGAATTAACATCAACCATCAAAAATCAGAAAAAATACATTCATTTACTTCATTTTTACTACATACTGCTCATCTGCTTCATGTTTTGCATTTCACCATTTTCTACACTACAACTTTTATGTACGTTTCCTATTTTTCTTCTCAACTTTCATTTTAAAAAATCTTTCTCATCTCCAAACATCATCATACAACTATTCTTCAACTATAAATTCATTCTTTTATCCATCTCTAAAAACACTGTAAACTCACGTGTACGGCGATTACACAACCATAAACAGAGCATTTACTTGTTCTTCTCTCCAAATTTTTTTACACTTAATCATACACGTTTCCTATGATCTTTCCACTCATAAATCATTTCTACACTATCTTAAAACATCTAGATCATCAAATATTCGAAAGTCACACATCAAAAATTTTCATATCTTAAACCCACGATGTTCATGAAAAACAATCATTTTTCTTCATGATCATGCAATGACAAATAAATCACCACTTTTGTTTCATAAACCAACAACTCTAAAGGATTTGCACAATGCTTACTTGATATTACTCCAAAATCTTCAAAATCTCATTCAACCCTAGCTTCACACATAACCCACGATCATCATCTTAAAGGTTGGAAGGCTTGGGTTTTCTTACAGAAATGAAGAAGATAACATGAAGGAAGCAGCAAGTGAAAGATGGAAGCAAGGTTCAATGTTGGTGATGGTTGGCAACACAACTCATGAAGAAGGAGAAGAGAAGCCCGCGAAAAAGATGAAGACGATAGAAAAAAAATGAAAGACATAACAATTACTTTGGTCTTTCAGGTGAAAGAACCGTGAGCGAGAGGAGTGGTGAGTGGTAGTGACACTTGTCACTACCACTTGTCACCTTCTTATGGTCCCATATGGACCCCTACTAAAAACTAGTCTATTTGTCTCTAATTTCTAATCCAATTGTCTCTAAATTTTCAATGACACTTGTAAATAAATATCAAAGTCATTTATCAAATTTTTCATTGCCAATTGACAGTAAATTCTACTACTATTTATCATTTGTCTTGCACTTGGCATTTTTCCTAGTCCAAAAATTACCCAAATTTTCAAAAATTTTCCCAAAATTCACCAAAAATTCTAAATCACTAAATACACTCTACAAATCATTTTTCAACATATAAAAACCACAATTCTCAATATAATCATATTTATAAACAATTATACCCAGAATTATCCATGAATGCATGTACAATTATTTTCATGTGCAGAAGTTCAATACTCACATGTATGTGTATATCATATAATGCATAAGCATGCAATGCATTTCTAATCTCTCATTAATCTTTCATATTTACTATTTTAGCCTTAACATGGGTAACGGGATGTTACAAGCAATCATATAAGATATCATAGATATGTGGTATATGCAAAGATAAGTAAGGGAGAAGGATAACCTTATCCTAAGGTAACAAGAGACACCCTCCAAAAGGGTAGCACTATAAGTAAGGAATTGTTAGGGTAAAACTTGAATAAGAATTTCAGTTAAACAATCTATAAAGAAGTTCATGCCTCTAAATCAATATTTTACTTTCTGTAAGCTTTCTACGTTTGGAATCTGCACCAAAAAAATCTACTTTTCTAATTTGCCTATGCTCACATCCTTTTATGGTAAGTTTTAGGGTTTATAGGAGATACAAGATCTGATACACAGGTGTGTATTAGATAGGATATATTCCAAAATATCCAAAATTTGCAATTTTGCATTGGCTGTGAGATTTACACAAATATAAACACGGTTGTGTATCTCTAATTTGCTTCAAAACTTTGTTTTATGCCGCATTTTCATTCGAATTCTTCTCCTTTTGATTCACGAATGCAATTATAAGCTATAAATGTACTTGGAGTGAATTAAGTACCAAAAATACCATAAAATTATAAAATATCAATCAAAATATATCAAATATGGGTGTATAAATATTTTCAAATATTCATATATCTAATATCCCCACATTTAAGCTTTTGCTTATCATCAAACAAATTATAATCAAAATTATTATCTTTACAACATCTATCCTTTGTTAATTTTCACCTATCCATCCTTACTCTAAATCATAATATGACATTAATCAAATTAACATACATTTTGAGTTAAGTTATCCTAAAACTAACTTCATAAGTTAACATTAATAGTAATCACATCAATAGCCTCATTGAAATCAAAAGCATAAACCTTTTCACCCTCACCAAGATTTCACTTAATGCACTCAAGTGTTTAGGGCAAAAAGTATTAAGCTTGCAATTTTATCACAACTCCACCACTTGTGTATAAACTATAAACAAAAATCATAATGACCTTATCAGGTTGCAATAGGCTTAGGAAAGGTATAATTAGGATAATAAAAAGGGTTGATTGGAAGTAATTTTATAAAAGAAACTTGTTACTAATATACACAGGTCATTTCATTACAAATCCATTGGTACCATATACTTTTAACCACAAATTTTCTATGCTCTTTTTTTATCAATCAAAATAATTTCAAGCATTCATCATGCATCATAATTTAAGAAATACATGTGAAAATTTTAAGTTTTAAGCATTCAAGTAATGTAAATAACCTTCAAGGTTCAAAACAATAAAAGAGCTTCAAAAAAGAATAAGATAAAGGTTATTAAATGGGTTTAATTAATGAAAAAGGTTGAGGCTTAACTTGGTTATTCCTAAAGGATAAATTATAGGTAAGGCAATTAGCAAAGAAATAGGCTTGAACAAATTGTTGAATCTAACTGCCTTTATCATTTCAATGCTTCTAATTTAACAGCTGAGGTCTCAATATGTATAATAAAAGCAAGTTTTAGAATCATTCACTATGTATAATAAAATATATGAAATAAATAAAAGAGCTTCAAAATTTTTGAAATTTTGCTTTTAAGTTTAAAAGCTCACAAAAAAGATAGGTTTATGTGTGAAAATATTATGCAATTTTCATTTAATTTGATTATCTCAATGACTATTAAAAATATGAATTATAAAACCAAATTTATTCTAATTATCATCCTTTTCTTACTAATTCAAATCAATATCAATAATGAAGTACAATATTGATGGACAGATTTCAATTAAGTTAAGATATCAGTTCACAAAATTTAAAAACAAAGATTATAATAAGCTTAAGAAAGTCATTAAAATCATTGACCCTTTCTCCACACTTAAAATTAGACATTATCCTCAATGTAAATAGTATAAGCATAAATTAATAAGTGATAAAGAGTTAATACTTTCCTAAGTATGACTATTTCCTAATTTTGAGATTATCCATCCAATATGAGACTACACCCTTGTAAAACATAAAGGAAAAGGAGATAAAAAATAAAAAAAAGTGAATAAAAGTAACACAAACAAAAATAGATACAAATTATGAAACTAACATAACAAGAGTAAATCCTAATTCTTATGTTGCCTCCCAAGTAGCACTTGGTTAAATTTTGTGGCTTGATGTACTTTGTATGCTCAAGGTGGCTTAGTTAAACTGATATTTTTGGTATTATTATCAAGCTCACCCCAAAATTATAACTTCATGTTAGTAGTGTGCCCTAGGCCAATAGATGTATGTGATTCATGTATTAACATTATGACTTGTTAATAATATATTATGAGGTATTCCTTTCATATATGCATGTATGTC
>JAOTAX010000198.1:30972248-30982707 GCA_025629825.1 Erythroxylum guanchezii | reverse complement strand
TTTCTTGATTTTTAACTTCCATTTCAATCAACTCATTCACTTTACTCTCATAACCTATACAAGTCTACTCAAATATCAAAGTCATCAAAACTAAACGATTCTTTTCTCACTAATTTTTCCTTAAGGCACAAAACATCTATAACACAATTCATAAACAAAACACTCATTGAATTTTATTTCATATCTCTAAATTGTCACTTAAGGATCGGGGTCCAACACTTTAGGGTTAAGACAAAGCTGATATGGTTTGTAATATGAGAAAAGTGATATATGGTTTGAAACAAACCTCCAAACAATGGTATCTTAAGTTTTATGAGGTTGTTACCTCATTTGTCTTTGTGGAAAATAATGTTGAAAGATGTTTGTATTACAAGGTCAAAGGGAGCAAAGTTATCTTTATACTCTTATATGTGGATGATATCTTGCTCGCATCAAATGACTTGACAATGCTGCATAAGGTGAAGCAACTTTTGGCCAAGCACTTTGACATGAAGGACCTTAGTGAGGCATCTTTTGTCTTAGGTATTTAGATTCACCAGGATAGGTCTTAATATTTGTTAGATCTCTCGCAGAGAGCATACATTGAGCTAGTGCTATAAATGTTTAATATGGTTAATTTTAAACCTGTTACGGCATCAATCTCTTATAGTGAGAGGTTATTTTTGATACAATGTCCAAAGAATGATATAGAGAGAGAGGCTATGAAAAATGTCCCATATTCTAGTGTCGTTGGTAACCTAATGTATGCCCAAGTGTGCACTAGATCGGACATTGCATTTGTTGTTAGACTGTTGAGAATGTATCTAGCTAATCCAGGAATAGACTACTAGAATATGATCAAATGAGTGTTGAGATATTTTAAGGAAAATAAGGATTATATGTTAACATTCAAAAAAGTCAACAATCTAGACCTTATAGGCTATATTTCTCCCTTAATACAAGTTCATGGTGGATCTTGGGGCACAAATAAATTTCGTGTTATATCTAACAGGTGTTCCTTGGAACGGGGAAGACAATGAGTGTAATTGCGCTAATGAGAAACTTTAACTTCCTTGAGTCTAATGACAAGCAGTTGAAATCGCCTGAAAATATTTACATTGTGGAATATGAAGCACTGAGTGGATATAGGGATACCAAACACCATAGATCTTCTTGAGAAATTGCTCCTTCATATTTAAAGTCGTGTGGGTACTAAGAGGCTTTTTTTTTTTTTTTGTTCCTACAATTTCCTATAACTTCTACAAATTATTTCAAGTCGATTTAAAGGAATTTATGGGTTTGAAAAGCAGGCTAGAGAATTTGCTTCAATGAAGGTAGCAACTATTTCAATAGATGCTGCATCGTGCTTTGGAGATATGCAGGTGAGTGGCAGAAATTGTGGATTTTCACATGAAAATTTTTACTCTTAACCTGTGGAGAAAAGGCCACTTCATCTGGAAGCTATCGCACCTGAAAATAAGAACCTCGGCTCTTTGCCTTTCCATGTTGTTGGATAAAAAAAAAATTCTCGAATTGTCAAATTTACGTTGTCGCAGGGAGAACAGAATTCAAAGATACATTTTGGATGCATGGCCCAGGTAAATTAATTTCACTTTAGAGAGATAAGTCGTCTCGTCTCCTGCAATTCTTTTTGGAAATTGAAAATTAATATAATTAAGAACGATTGAATTGGGAGTCAAAAGATGATTGTTGAACAAGTGGAGAATTTTGTTTTAATTTTAAGACCTAAGACTCAGTTATAGGCATCTTGTTTTAATTTCAAGACTTGTTATGTATTCTAGGCAATCCTATAAATGTTTTTCTAAACTTTTAAGATCCAAGACTCTACTTTGAGCATTTAATTTTATTTTCTAATTCCTAAGATTAATTATATGCTTTATATTTCGTCCCATTTTATTTTAAGCTTTTTTTAAACTTATCATCCATTCTATATCTTGTTTTTAATCTCAAAACTAAATATCCATTTTAGATTTTTTTTTTAATTTGCAAGTCCTAGGTAAGACTACAAACTCCTAGGTATTCAACGATTTTTTTTTCTTATTCTTTAGCATTCTTTTAAATTCACATCTAAATAAATTTTTTCAGATCTAAGTAATTGCTTAAAGTAGTAAAATAGGATGTCTACACATTCTATATCTTATAAATCAACCTCCAAATATGTTTTCTAGTTAGGACTCATAGTTAACTTCCTTAGATTATTCTCTATATTTCCTTAGTAAAGTAGGTGATGACTTCATTTTTTCTTTCGTTCTTTAGTAATAGTTTGGTTTTAAAGGTGTGCATGAAACGTCAGTGGCAATATTGAATGCTTGTTATTTGCTCATTAGATGGTATTATACTATACATGTGTCATTTTCATATGTAAGCAAATTTCAATTGTTAATTCCCATTTAAGTACTTTGTTTTTCACTTGATCAAGTTTATATGTCACTTGAGTAAATTTGATTCTTAATAAAAAATTCGTTAATTTTCTATTCATTATAAGAGATAAAATTCATAACATTATCGAAATATGTGTTGAGTAGATGTTAAATGTTATGTCGCTTTCACATATGAGGAATTGATCATTTTATTCATTTTTTTCTCAATGTCACACTATATTGTTATCACTATCAAAAGAGGAAGATTGTTGAATCAAGGAAGGTTTCAATCTACATTTTAATGATAAATAAAAACATATTTGATACTAATATTTTATTTTTAATAATCAAAAGAAAGCAAAATCAAATTATTCAAGATTATGAATCAATTAAGTTAAAAGTTATTGTATGGAGGAAAGTCAAGCATCGAGTGACATATGAAGCTAATTACACTAAATTTGTAAAAGTCAAGGTAATCGTTTTTGTACCTTTAACTTAGTCATTTTAATGCTTTAAACGATCTACATCCATAAATGTATGATGATTATTCTCAACGCATGTGTTTTTTCATATTTTAAAGAGGAATTTAGATTTTAATTTTCAAAGATAAATTTTATGATCTTTCAAGCAAAATTTTAGGAACTTTGATAGTGAGTAAAGTCAAATTTTTATTAAAGAATAGAGCATTTTTTGTTCTTCTAAAAATTTAAAGTGTTGAAAATTGATAAATCAAAGTTTTTAAAAGCTAATTTTTTATGATTTTAGTAGTAAAAGTGTTTAGATAGGCTAGTGAAACGTATAAAAAAAGTTACATAATGGATTGTTTGGAACTAAATAGACCATTGGCTAACTTATAGGCCAATTATTTAAATTAAAAAACATATTAAATTAGCAATAACATTAGAATAAAAAATTAATTTAAAATATGAGTAATATTTTTTATCTTACCATCTCCTCTATAAAATTGATACAAACTTCTTTATTGTTAAAGAAGTATATTAAAATGAATATAATAACATGAACAAGAAAAATCATGTCTTAAATATTCTGTTATATTAATTTATAATTGATTTATGTATATTTTAAGTATTTATGTGTAACATGAAAAAGGTAATTAGTATTCATGTGTATTGGTCCTCTTTTATCTAGTTCCCAAAGAGCATTATTAAGAGTATTAAGCAGCTTGTGAGGAGATTTGTTTTGTCTAGTAATGCTACTAATAACTCTTTAGCTAAAGTTAAGTGACATGGCTTATGCTTGCCCACTGATGAAGGAAGACTTGGGATTTTCTCCGTAAAGACCACTAACCAATTGCATTTTATCAAGAGGATATAGAGAATTTTTGATGAAAATTTATCATGGGATTACAAGTAGGGCGAGGAGGCTTCAATATCCTGTTGGCACGATTATTAGTTAGGTACAAGCCCTTTAAATGAATTCAAGATATTTTCATCTTTTCAATGTATGATTGCTAATAATGCTTCAGTTAAAGAGGCTTTAACCTCAAATATCTCAAACTTCTTGCATTCTCTAAACTTAAAGGTAACAGCTTATTCCAATTTGGGAAGATTACATCGAATGGAACTTCATTCACTTTCACCAATGATTCATGCTTCTGAAGCCCCTCAGCATAGATTGATATGGTTCTCTGAAGCGTACCTTAAAGCTTCTCTATCAAGAGAAGAATAATCATTCTAGACATGATTACAAGATTTATGAACATATCAAAAACTTGTGTATTTCGTAACTATGAAGTATAAGCGATTGAGCATCTCTTCTTTGGTTGTAATTTCTCCTTTAATATTTGACATGTAATTATGTATATGTGTAACAAGACAAGATCTCAATGAATGGTATTGTTTAAACTAAAAGGGGAAAGATGGAGATTGGATAGCTTTTAAATTAGCACCAAGTAGCATAATTTATGAGCTCTAGATGAAGAGGAATGAAAGGGATTTTTTGACAGACTTTTGTATAGAAAAAAAGCCCTCTTAACATTATAATTCAATCCATCAGAGAGAATAGCCTATGGCCCAACTTAACTGGACTTGCAGCATAACTATGGTGACAAACTGAAGATTACTCCACATAAGCTAGTATGAGAGATGATTCAACGCATGAACGACACATGGTAACTTAAAACAATTTCGGCAGACAGTATAGTTGTTACAAAAGGCAAATATGAAGTTCAATTTTTAACTCATCAACAGGTGAAAAAGTTCCAAGAATACACTAAAAAAAATGTTTTGGTTATTAGCAAAAGTACGACGTCTTGTTTAATTCAATCGTCTCGTTTTTATACTAACTTTTTAACAAATTCTTGTTTAGTTCCTGGTGTCCTTTTGATGGTTGGAATTCGTTACAGCCTATGACACATGCATTTTATACTAAATTATATATCTTTTTATTCAATATATTCTTTATTATTATTATTATTATTATTATTATTAGTAGTAGTAGTAGTAGTATTATAACAATATCATATTACTAAAAAGGGATTCACAATTTTTTCAAAATTTAGATTTTTTAATACTATTTCTCTTGGATGTTAATACTTTTTATAAACAAGATGTAAAAAGAAAGAAATTGTTTATAAAAAAATAAAGGAAAAAGGTTACAGTGTTGAATAAGAAAAAAGAATCATTTCTTTTCTTCCTTTTCTAATGTTAAAAGTAAGTAAAGATTCCTATATTACCTCCTAAAGTATGGTGACATCACATTTGTACTAATTAAAGTGAGCATTGAGAGAATGTCCATAGACCCCTAGCGTTAAAAGTTGAGATTGGTGTTAAGGTAGAGTATATTTTATCTGAAATAATTTACATTTTAAAGAATATTAGAAAAATATAGCATTTGACGATTCGCATATGGGACTCTGGGGCCCGCTTGAGAGGGAGAAGAAAGCAATTGAAATTGAGAGTTGTGACCCACAAAGTTTTTGAAGTGGGAGACAAGCCATGAAAACACCTTTGCTTTTGGAGTATTTGAGCTCCCAACAAGTCATTCCATATCCAAAAGCACGCTATCGCTTATCCAAGGAGGGATTAATAACGTAACGGAATCAAACGTAACATATTTTTATTGTTTAGTTGAGAGTTTTAAAATAGAATGGAACATAATGAAATATAAGTGAAGAGTTTTATATACGTAACATTTCATTTTAAATAATGAAAATAAGAAATTTTCAATTTAAAAATTTTAAGATGGAATATAAACTAATAAATATATACTATTTAATATATCCTTAATAATTTTTCTTAATACTAATTATTTCTTCTAACTTTAACATTTTTTTTCTCCGTACTCATTTATTATGGTTCACAAAAATTATATATAATTAATAATATTTTTATATTATTTCTCTTTACCCTAATAATAATATTTTATATTAATAATAATAAATTGTATATAATTAATAAAAAATAAAAAATAATTAAAAAATCTATTAATGAAAAATAAAAAATATATAAAAAATTATTTTTTAATTGTTTGCATATATTTCTATATAAATAAAAATATAAATAAATTATTTTTAAATAAAATCACATATAATAGAATAAAACAAAATTTAATTAAATAAGATTTATTAAATAATTAATAATATTATTATATATATTTAATAATAGAATATTAAAAATTTTATTATTTTAAAATAGAAAATATATAAAAATTATTTGTTATAGTTGTGACTTGAGCCGTGATTTTTTAATTAGAAATGATTTCTATTTTAAAATCATAGCGTTAAATTTCCTGTAACAACTATTTTAATATTAAGAATATAATAATCATTTATTATATATTATATTATATTATATCAATCTTTAAATAATATTTCACTATATTATATTATGAATCTTTTTATCTTTACCAAAAAAAACTTTTCAGCATATTACATTTCATTTGATTTATAACATTTGACTATAAATCATTCCAATATGTTCCTTTATATTCTATTTATTAATTAACGTTGTTCCTTTTTTGAGGGTATGAAACTGTTATCATCAACCCACGCCCCGAATCATTACCCCCACCTCATCTCGATCCTTTCTATCACTCATCAAAAGTTTACCTTCTAAGGAAGACAAGCTTGAGCTTTTCTCCTGTTGCTCTGTAGTGCCATTCCTTGATTTCTTGGTATGCAACTAATTGTGAACAACAACCTGGTCTTCCTAATTCTTATATCAACAACAAAAGACATGCTTGTAATTATTTAATTTGCTAAGATATTATGCCATTTCCTGTTGCTATCAGAATGTTCAACCAATAATTGTGGCACTGTTCACTCCTGAATCGACACGGCTGATCTGTTCTTCCCATTATTTAGTGAGATATACTCATGCATCGTCTTTGAATCTAGAGAATCAATTTGTCTTCAATTCAGAATTGTTGATATGACCATAAGCGTGACCATTATGCATGCTGGTACTTCCAGCTTACGATGAAGTGATGAGAGAGACTTGCTCCTCCTAGAAAGTCTTTTACCATCAAATTCCAATTAACTTGTATCCTCTGAGGCCTGCATTATAAAGAAAGAAAAACAAAGTCTTCTCTTTTCCCTTTTCAGTCCTTCTTTGTCTTTAATCCTCCAAAGTTTCCTCCTCACCATAAATTTCCCCACCCACAACCCAAAGCTTTCCTTCTTGGCATCTCCATCCCTAAGCCATCCCGAAGCAGCTGATCACTCTAGAGCCTTCTTCCGCAAAAAAACTACTCTTTCTTTTCTAATGAAACTGCCCCACGAAATTGTGAAGAACTATTCTACATCACCGATCAACTCCTTTTGAATCAATCTTCACATGGGCTCTATCTTCCGTCCGGCTTTAGTACTAATTCTTCTTTTGATGGTATCGGTGGGAATTGAACCTCAAGGGATCAAATCAGCTCGTCTTCTTGATCTTCTCATCAGAGACTACACCTTTAAGTCGTATGACATACACATCAAGACAGGAAGGATACATGCTGTACATTTGCCGGCAAACTTCTCAGGGATCGTTGTAGATACAGCGAGGTTTCGATGCGGAAGTTTAAGAAGGTATGGAGCTCAGGTTAAGGAATTCCATCTCGGTATCGGAGTAACAGTACAGCCATGTGTAGAGAGACTGATGGTAATCAGACAAAACTTGGGATACAACTGGTCTTCTATATACTATGCTAACTACGATTTATCAGGATACCAACTTGTGTCACCTATTTTAGGCCTATTAGCTTACAATGTTGGTAGTGGTGTGAATTTTAGCAACTCTTTTGAGCTTGGGATTCATGCTGCAGGAAAACCAATAACCATAGACTTCAGAAATACGCGTATTTCCGACATATCATCAGGAAACAAAACGCCACTCTGTGCCAGTTTTGAAAATGACGGTAAGGTGACATTAAAAGGCCTGGAATCGCCAAATATTTGTGTAACCACAAGGCATGGTCATTATGGCTTGGTGATTAAAATACCTCCTCCAATGGAGGTAGGAAAGAAAATTAGCTTGTGGAAAATAGTGGTCGGGACCTCGGTAGGGACCGTATTAGGTGCATCTCTATTGGGGTTGCTGCTGGTGGCCATGTTTGTCAAGGTGAAGAAGAAGGCTAAAATAGAGGAAATGGAGAGAAGGGCTTATGAAGAGGAAGCTCTGCAAGTGTCAATGGTTGGTCACATCAGGGCTCCTACGGCTTCTGTAACCAGGACAATGCCTGCGATTGAGCACGAGTACATCCCTTACCCTTCCTGATCATCAGATGTTCACTTCTGTCACAAACATTATTCTTTCTGTATTAGTAGTTGAAAGTAACAAGAATTTGTTTTGAGCTGAAGCATAAATTCAACCGAATTCTTCTTTGTATTGGAACTGGGAAAGAACCATATTTCACTAGTACTATATCTTTATTCTTTTCTTTCTCTTTAAAGTCTATTATTTGTTCTAGCTTCTTTTCATCTTTTCGTGGATTAATTTGAACAAAATTAAATATGGTATTCAGTTAGGAGATAATGACCATTTTCATATCCCCTATGTATGCTTCAAATGAGATGCTCATGCTTTGGATGGCTAAGTTTTCAATTAAGGACTGAGAGAGATTTTGGGCGGTGAGGGGTGGGTAACATGGTTGAGAAACTGGAAACGAAATTGAAGAAGTAAGAAATGCCATGTTGAGTATTTAAGATTTATTCAATTCTGCAAGTCTTCCGTTCATAACACAGCTTAAAATTGTGGAAAATAAGAAACAAGGGGATGATACTACCACAAGCAGTGTTTTGAAACCCCAATCGAACATCGAATCGGAGGCTTTATTGGTCACCGGTGTGACATCATAATTATACAATAATTATATTTAATTATATATAATATTAATAATATTAAAAATACAAGAATATACCAAAAAAAAATTTATTGAATTAATGGTCAGATCGGTCGAACCGGACCGGTTCTCACTAGTTTAATTGAGAACTGGTTTTTAAGAGTGAACCGGACCGAATAGTTAACCAGTCACTGATCGAACTACTCAGTTCGGTCCAATTTTCAAAACATTGACGACAAGCTGTCCTTGCAAAACTTGGGAGCCAAATGTCGGATCGACTATGATTCTGTTCTCCTAACATAGAAATGAGAGACTTTTGAAGATGCTTCTTGATGGAGACCAAGTCAATGTTTATGATTCTCGGCGACAAAGAGCCTAAAGCCACTTTCCTAGTTTCTTTTTAAGGAAAAGTGAAACAGAAGCAGCAAGCAATTAGTTTCTTATCTGTTGGGCTATGATATCGATGAAACATAAAGGCTGTTCATGGAGAGCCAACCAATCAAATTTATTTTTCCATGTAGAATGTAATGTGGTTCTTTAGAATATTGTCAAAGGACTGTCGGTTGTCGAATTGATTTCAAGGGTAAGGCAGGGTTGGCTTAGGACATAGCTTCCATGATGGTTGCTTGGCATATTTAAATCCATTGAAATCATTTAAAATAGCCTCAGGCATATGATAGAATCAATTAAACGTGGTAGGACAGGAGCTTCACGTCTAAAGATGCAATGAAGCTTGGCTTAGAAGCAGGTTTAGTCAGATTTGTCTTGTGAGTGAAGCTCAAGGCCTTACCAGGTATTTTGGGGCCCTACAAGGACCTAAGAATAATGAAATCGGACCTTGAAACCATAAATACACTCAAGTCTTTTATCCTAACAAAAGAAAGGATAAGTGGAATTCTGAATAGAAGAAACACACCGTCAATTTTACATTAAAATCTCCAGCTCAACTTTTGTTTTTAGTCAGAAACGAACCCAATTTAGAAGAAGTGGGGGAGTTGCTTAGTTTTTTCAATTTGTGAAGAATAATAACCTAAAATTTGATATTCAATCCTCAAAATAGCGGTTGAGGGAGAAGGTGTTAGACTATTTTATGTCCTATGTCACTTATAGATTTGAGTCCAATTAAAGCACCCAAGATAATGGTTATTGGGTATTATTGACTGGGTCTCAAACGGGTCACGGACCCTTTTCCTCTCTCTTCCACTTACCAAATGACATGTCCGTTGGGCATGCTATATAAGTTGAAACAACTTATTGAAACATAACGTTTCTAAAAACGATTATGAACCATTGAGGAATTCTCTAACGAAAGAAGACGAGAGGAAATAAATCAGCATCTTACAATAACGACAAACAATTATGGATACAGGTACACAAATCTTTCGATCCGATAAATGATTTACAATTGGTATCAAAGCCATGGTACATGATTTTTTGTTCTACCGTGCATCATTTATGTATGATTGCGTTTCTGTTTTGTTCTTTAATTTCCATGCTTTTCCGAAACTGGTTTTCGGTCTTAATGATGGAGATAAAATGAAAAACCAATTAAATGTGTTGCACTGGAATGATGCTCTCTTTGACATGTGGGTATGGTTGTTCAAGAACCGAATATGAATATTGATATGTATGTATTGTCTTCTTTATTGTCTCGTATTATAAATGGTGTTGATACAGAACACATAAACATAAAAGAATCCTTTTGTTGTGTTGATAATGCCATGTATGGAAAGGTACGACTTGGGATAGTTTTCGGTAGGGAAAAAGAAAAGAAACCAACCATTTGTGTTTGGAATTACCGATGATTTACTGTG
>JAOTAX010000198.1:30913921-30927569 GCA_025629825.1 Erythroxylum guanchezii | reverse complement strand
AATACATATCCGGACTGAGATATGGAGTCATCCCTATCAGATTGAAAACTGGCATTAATATACCCGTTTACCTCAAGATCACCTTCTCCATATACCAAGAATATATCCTTAGTTCTTCTCATGTACTTAAGTATATTCTTGACAGCCACCCAATGAGCCTTACCAGGGTCCGACTAGTATCTGCTCGTAATACTTAGAGCATACAATACATCAGGTCTAGTACATAACATAGCGTACATGATTGATCCTATAACTGAAGCATAAGGAATCAAACTCATGCCAGTCCTCTCACTTTGTGCCTTTGGACACATAAATTCAGAGAGTGTAGTCCTATGTACCATAGGAAGATAACCTCTCTTGGACTGCTACATGCTAAACCTCTTTAACATCTTGTCTATGTATATAGACTGAGAAAGACCAAGCAACCTCTTAGATCTATCTCTATATATCCTTATCCCCAAAATATAAGTTTCTTCTCCAAGATCTTTCATAGAGAAGTTATTAGCTAACCAAATTTTGACTGATTGCAAAGCAGAGACATCATTACCTATTAGCAATATGTCATCTATGTATAGTATAAGGAACATGATTGCACTCTCACTAACCTTCTTATACACACACAACTTATCCAAATTTTTTGAGAAACCAAACTCTTTGATTGTCTCATCAAATCGGATATTCCAACTCCTAGATGCTTGCTTCAATCCATAAATAGATTTCTGAAGCTTACATATCTTTTCTCCATTCATGGATATGAAATCATCAGGTTGTGTCATATACACATCCTCGGTTAGGTTTCCATTAAGGAAAGTTATCTTCACATCCATTTGTCATATCTCATAATCATAATGAGCAGGAATGGCTAGGAGTATCCTAATGGATTTAGTACAGCTACTAAGCTAAACGTTTCGTCATAGTCAACACCTTGCCTTTAACGATAACCTTTAGCTACAAGCCTAGCTTTATGGGTAACTTCACTATCCTCCATGTCAGTTTCTTCTTGAAAACCCATTTGCACCCTATATTATCCCTTCAGGTGTAACCAAAGTCCATATTTGGCTTTCATATATGGAATCCATTTCGGATTTCATAGCTTGAAGCCATTTGTCAAATTCTGTACTCTTCATAACCTCTTTATAGATAGTAGGCTCATCATCTTCTATGAGTAATACGTCGTTAAGTTCACTTATGAGAAATCCGTATCTCTTAAAAACATGGCATATCCTACCTGACCTACGAACTTCTTGTGTGTCAGAAGATTGAACTATTGTTTCATCTTCACGAACAATATACTCGGGTCCAGGTAGCTGATCTGCGTCTACTTGAGCATCTTGAACTTTCACAAGTTTAATTTTTCTCTCACTGTCTTCTCTTAAAAGAAACTTTTTCTCTAAAAAGATAGCATGTTTTGAAACAAACACCTTTTATTTTAAAACATGGTAGAACTGATATCCTATAGTTTCCTTAGGATATCCCACAAACAGACACTTGTCAGATTTAGCTTCAAGCTTATCTGGCTGAATCCGCTTCACATGAGCAAGACAACCCAAAACTTTTATATGAGAAAGATAGGGTTTCTTGTTAGTCCATATCTCATATGGAGCAACATCAACTAACTTGGATGGGACTCTATTTAATACATAAACAAAAGTTTTGAGTGCATACCCCCAAAAGGATTTTGGTAAATCCGCTAAACCCATCATAGACCTCATCATATCTAACAAGGCTTAGTTTCTCCTCTCAGCCACGTCATTGCATTGTGGCGTGTAAGGTGGAGTCCACTAGGACAATTTTCCATTATCCCTGAGATAATCCAAAAAAACTTAACTTAAGTATTCACCACCTTGATCCGATCGAAGTGATTTAATACTTCTCCCAAGTTATTTCTCAACTTCGAACCTTTCAAAGGCTTCAAACATGTATCTCATAAGATACACATACCTATATCGAGAATGATCATCGATAAAGGTAATGAAGTATATGAAACCACCTTTGGCATGTATGGACATCAGACCACATACATCAGTATGTATTAAGTCTAAAAGACCACTAGCTCGTTCACCCTTTCCCTTAAAGGGTAACTTAATCATCTTGCCTAATAAGCAAGATTCGCATGTGTCATATGATTCATAATCAAATGACCATAAACTACCACACGTGTGTAGTTTATTCATGCATCTCTCACTTATATGGCCAACCCGACAATGCCATAAGTAAGACGATTTCACATTATCTCGTTTTATTCTTTTGTTATTATTGATATTTTCAACCGAATTAGACATATCCAATATGTATATACCATTGCATAATGTACCCAAAGCATATAACATTCCATTCAAATAAATTAAACAACCATTGTTACTGAAATTTAAATGGAATTTAGGTTTATTAAGACTAGAACAGGCATTACATTTTTAGTCAAAGCATGTACATAAAAACAATTGTCCAATTCTAATACAAGCACACTAGGGAGCGTCAATACATATGTGCCTACAGCTAATGCAACAACTCTTGCTCTATTGTCCACTCGCAGGTTTGACTCTCCCTTTTTGAGTTGTCTACTGTTCCTGAGGCCCTGCATGTCAGTACAGATGTGTGAGCCACAGCCGGTATCTAATACCCATATTTTGTTACTAGAAACAATATGAATATCAATAACATAAATACTTGAAGTAAATGGGGCACCAGATGCCTTCTTCTGCTTCAAAGACTCTAGATAGGCCTTGTTGTTTCTCTTCTAGTGGCCATCCTCGTCATAGTGGAAGCAAGTTCCCTTCGAGGCAGTCTTTTTTGCTTTCTTGACACCTCCCTTAGGCCCTGTGGACTTCTTCTTCTTTTGGCTCTTTTTCTTCAAACCAGAAGAGTCCACCAGCATCACACCTTGTCCTTGCGGACAAATGGCTCAACTGTCTTGAGCATGTTGACCAGCTTGGGAATTGTGCTGGATATATTATTCATCCAATAATTAAGCACAAATTGTGAGTAACTATCGGTTAAACCCATCAGAATTAAGTCAATACTTAATTCATGATCCAAAAGAAAACCTAAGGAGGCCAACCGCTTGATGTAGCCATTCATCTTCAGTGCATACTGCACTGGAGATGTCCCCTTAACCATCTTGGAGCATAAAAGCAATCGCATAGTCTCGAACCTTTTGGACCTTGCTTGCTCATCAAAGAGCTCCCTAAGATGATAGATTATGGTATAAGCATCCATAACCTCATGTTGATTTTGCAGCTCTGGTGACATGGTGGCTAGCATAATACAACTAGTCATCTCGCTATCATTGAGATGCTTCCTATATGCCCTTCGATCATCATCAGAAGCATCAGCAGCAGGGGGATCGAGAAGTGGGGAGCTAATATGATTGAACTCAAAATAAAGTAGACATTAATTTTATGCTCTGTCTAATTGAATCATTGTATAATGAAAGGATTAAATTATACGAAAAAATCATGCATATAAAGGTTAATTGAAACCATATTAACATTTCTAGATATGTTGGTGGTCATGATATGTTGCTTGACACCAATCTTGATCTATGGATATAAATTGTTTAATAAGAGAATTAAAAAGAATTTTAATTTAAGTAATCCTAAATATAATTTAAGGTTATAATTTATATTTATCGCCAACATAGTTGGAATTGATTGTAAAATTGGAGAAACTTTATGATTAAATATGAGATATTTAATAAATAAGGATCAATATAAGTTATTGGATCTTATTTGGGCTTAATTAGTATTTAGTTATAATTATATGAAATTCTAATTAAATTTTAATTGAAATTATAGTTTAATTTTAATTAAATTACTAAAATGTCTAAATTTTATTATAAATAAGCTTAAGCTCTAATGGAACTAGAACTTCTTGCTTAACCAACTTTATAAGAGTTACAAAGTTCTCTCAACATATTATATAAATACCATTAAAGGTCAAACACTTGTGTAATTACAGTGGTTGAGACGAATCAATTTAAAAAATAGTTTGAATGATACGATAAGAATATGATCAAGTTTTGGAATAAAATATGAATTAAGATCCATACTTTAGTATGATTAAATTGTTAATCATTTTACAGAATTAAAATGATCTTGGTTTTCAAGAAATCAAAATATGATAAGATTTCGTAAATATTCTGTTACGATCGGGATCGAATCTTGTCCTGATTTTCCAACAATCTTTTCTATCTTATGTATTTTATTATGTTATTAAAAGTATTTTGATTTTTGTATTCTAATTTTCAGTGACTTTAAGTTAATTAATATATTTTTCAAAAAAAAATAGTTAACTGATTTAGAATTCTTCGTCAACACTATAAATAATTATATAATATTTTATTTTTTGAAAGAGAGATTAAAAAAATAAAAAGTTTCTATCTTTGCAACAATTACAGCAGTGGATATCTCATATCTGAGATTGGTCATCTAGCCGGCATTGTCAAAATATTTTTAAAAGGAGGTTTAGATGATTATCATTGCCCTGCTAGCTTAAGTCCAATGAGAAATGAGGGTTTTGGAAGTAGTGGCATGAGCAGGGGGTTATGGAGCCCCCTCAAATCCTCCTGTCCACCGACTTGGACTATTTATGTGTCAACTCATCTCAACTATTTATTTATATACGATCATATAAATAAATAGCTAAAAATATAAATAAATAACTAAAATGAGTTGACAGCCAATTAATTCAGAGTTAATGGCCACAGGATCAGGTCCCTTGTGGAGCATCGTCGAAAAACTAGAGTACTACTTTAGTGGTCCCATGATTCTCGTCGAACCTGTCCCATGTAAAGTTTTGGTCGCAGTCAAAAGCATAGAGCATGCTGGAAAAGTAGTAAAGGGAGTGATGTTATTTTCAAACTGTAGGCCAGATGTTGACGTAGCATAGAAGTTTGGGAATAGCAGTTGGGATTCATTAATATCGGATTGGAAGAGTCCCATGTCAATTCTCTTTTCATATTCGACATCACCAAAGCAAATGAACCCCGGGGCTTAGTGTAGTGTCAGCTCGTCCTTTTTATCTGGTGCCGTGCTCCAAAGTCCATAGCTTTTGTCGATTTGTTATGTCAAACGGAAACAATGCACATGATAAAGCTAATCCCACATTATCTGTTTCTTTTTTATGCATGAAAAATGGGTTTTCGACGCCAAAGCAGCTAACTAAGTTTTGTGAACGATCAATCATCTACGTGCTGGTAACCCTAAAAAGGTTTAGGGTAACCGTAAAAAAGTTTTTTAAGGTTTTGGGAATTGGGATGCAAGAAAAAGTGGAAGGAGTGAGGCAAAACGTGACAAACAATGAGACATCAAGTACGACGACTGTCTGCAGTGAAGTTTTGAGAAAGAGAGAGTTCGTGATTGTAAATGTGATAGCTGGATCTGGGCCACATGGTATTCCTAGGCTTCTATTCTCATATATGACAAGGCAATGGGCCTAATGTTCTTAACTTGCGGACCCACAACCAAGGAAAGGTGGATCTGAGTCAGCACCGAAAAGTGCGGAGCACTTGGGATCATCCCAAGGCTTTATTTTAAACTAAGATGAGCGGTTGAGTGAGTTGTTTTGGTAACGTAATGTTTATGGACTTTTTACTGCGTACTTCCCTTTGAAAAAGATTGTAGGAGGTGGAGAAAAAGAGAGAAAGAGAAGTTGAAGAAAGAGAAAGATAAGAGGCTATCGCGGGGTTCATGAAAGTGACGACACCTTATCATCTCCTCTTTTTCTTACTTATAACCGCTGTACGTCTCTTTTTTTTTTTTTCCTTATGAGAAAATCTAATATTTATAATATTTAAAAACAGAATATATATATATTGTTTCTAATATATATATATATATTAGAAACAATTTTAGAACGGGGGACCACACTGAGAGCTTGTGTGAATCTCAAGTCTTGTAAAATAGGGGAGGATATGACAAAGCTACAGCTGTTTCAAAGAAGTGGACCCCTCAACCCTCCCTCCTAAACATAGCCGCTGTCCGTTGGTTAAGGGACTCAACTCTCCCGGCTCCTCAAGACCTGTATAATAGTGGACCTATTTGTCTGTACCTAATTGCATCAATGAATGGCTAGGATGAGAGGAGAACAGGAGGCACAGGATAATTAGGTACAGAGGATTTAAAGGGGTATAATATTATATTATAGATCCCACTCCCCAAGTTCAAGTTCTCGTACAAATTGGAAATGAAAATGATCACGTTTAATGCATGCTGTACACATTTTTTTAACAATTCATAAAGATAAACAATAATTTGAAGTTCATACAAATTAAATTAGATAAACGATGAAAAATAAATAAAAATATGAGAGAAGACTAGAAGACAAAATAACGATTATATAAAAAAAATGTGTTTTAAAAATAAAGTTTAGATAAATAATATTTTAGAATTAAAAATATTTTCCGTTTTTATTCTTATTTATTCATCTTCCTTTATCATGAAATGTTTTTCAAAAAACATGTTTTTAAAATAAGTATATTGATAAACAAGAATGAGAAAGATGCTTAAAAATTAAGAGTAAAAATAATGTTTTGAAAAATTTGATATAAAATTGTATCCACTTTTTTATTTATAAATTTTTTAAAAATCATATTTAAAGGATTGCCAACAATTAACACCAAATTAGATTTTCGGTTTCTAATTTTAAAATAAAAAATATTTGATACAAAATTAAAATTAAAATTATATTCATTTTAAAGTTATCGTCTTTTTTTCACAACTCTACGTCGACTGAATAGACACTAAAAAATTGAGTGCCTAGTTTTTCAAAATGGAAAATGTTATTCGAGCATTAAAATTTTATTTTTCCATTTTGCTTGAGATATGTCCGTACAATGACCCCTTTTCAGAACTAACAAACCGTTTTGGTTGTATAAAAATGGATGAAATTTATAATTTTTATAAAGGAATAATAAATTCTAAATTGTCTAACCTTATAAGTTTTTTAGTTCAGTATCTAAATTTTTAAAAATTTCAATTAAATGATCAATATTTTATATCCTTAATAACTCATTTCAAAATATTAGTTTTGTTAATCTTATGAAATTTTTTTAATACAATACCTAAATTTTTAAAATTTTCTATTAAATGATCAATATTTTATATTCTTAACAACTCATTTTAAAATATTAGTTAGTATTTTGCTGATTTGACTAATAATTCTTTTGTCCGGCAAAATATAGAAATTTTTGTGAAAAATTAATTGCTATTTAATCATTTTAAAACACTCAATCTAATACCTCCTTTGCACATTGGTTTGTTTAGATATTTTAGTCGAAGTGAATGATTATTTAGCAATTAAATTTTCTCATAGACACCTATATGTTATGGACAAAAAAGATTATGTTACCTAAATCAGAAAATATTAAATAAAATTAACGTTTTGAACTGAGTTGTTAATGTTATAAAAAATTAGTCACTTAATCAAAATTTTTAAAAGTTTATCTACTGAATTAAAAAAATTTCAACATTTTAGGAACTTTAGAATATATGATCGCCATTCACAAATCTAAGATAATATAAAACTTGATGCAATTATTAAATAGATGTTGGGATAAGATTATTAATTATAAGATAAAGGTTCTTTTGTGGACTAAGGCAAAATTCAACACTTATTTACATAAAAAAGGACATCATAATTAAAAAGGTTAAACTAAATAAAAGCCAGAGATGGAACATTTATAACACGTAAGATATAACTTATTACGTATCCCGGATCATTTATGAAAGTATAAAAATGAAAGAAATGTGGTATACCTAATTTCGGTTTCATCCGTAGTTTTGAAGCAGTTTTCGAGGCCAAAATGAGCTCCAATCTCCCTGGGACTTTTGTGGAAGTCAATTACTGATACTCGGTTAACGGCTTTCTTCAGTTTTCTTAAGACATAAGCGCTCTTAACGGGTCAGAGGATCCGTATGCTTACGAATTACGTAAGCAACTGAAGGAGAGATTAACTTTTATATATAGCTTCTATATTTGATTTCCCTATCACAAGCTAGATATGGGTCCAGTCCATACTAATTGAGATCTATTTTCCTCCTGAACTTCGATTCATTAATCCGGGTCATTTATTGAGCCACTTTATTACCTTTGTTAGGATTAAATTACGTAACTTAACCGATAAGTTATTTAAAAACTAAAAATACAATTAATAGTTGTCCAATTTATAGAGAAGGGCAAAATTGTCCAACATTTTCCTACTTGGACAAGCATTAATTGTAGTTATAACTCAAGTTTTAAAAATAGTTTAAAAATCGGTTAAGTCACGCTACTGTATTGGTACCAAATTTTTACAAATTTAAAACATTCGATCCAAAGGTAATGAAAGTCTAACATTCCGTACTGTAAGGCTTTCGATACCGAAAAACGGCACAAGTTGAATATAATCATGAATATTATCTCACTATCATGAGTAGGAAAATAGAGTGTGGCAAATTAGGATGATACTTATATGATCTAAAATGTATCATCTTCATTTGTAAGTCTCGATTTGTCCAACTTTATACTAAACTGCATGTGCTAAACTGCAGTAGAGAAATCTTGTTTTCCTCACCTAATGCTAAACAGCATTAGAGAAAACATTTATGTTCTCCAACTGAATGGTAAACTGCATTAGAGAACCTTTATGAGATTAAAAACTTATATCTCCCTATGTCATGTTAAATTTATGGATATTCTTATTAAATTGTATGTGTCAAAACGACATAGGCTCATGGTCAATCTTTATATATGCCCTATGATCTTTAAAACGCTTAAGATCAACACAAATCTTAAGACTTTCATATGTGTTATGATCATACACAGGAGCAGTTATTATTGAGGATAAAAAGATGATCATCTATATTAATAAATAATCATAATGTTATAATATATCAAAATGTACAAATCTTTAAGGAGCAAATACAATGATCCCTAACTACTACTGTCTAAGGACTTTTAACACACCCATACTAGATATATGTCTAACAAACACTAGTGGACGAAGTCCTTTAGTCAACAGCTAACATCTCCTCAGTCCTTATGTGCTCCACTTTAACGTCACCCTTCTAAATGTCTTTTATGGTCAAGTACTTGACCTCCAAATACTTAGACCATGTGATATTCTTGTTGTTATTACTGAACAACACTACAATAAGATTATCACAATATAACCAAATAGGTCTAGCTATCGAATATACCTCAAACAACTCAAAAATCAAGTTTCTGAGCCAAACCGCTTATGTAGCAGCTTCATAACATGCAATAAACTCTGCGTGCATGGTCGAGGAAGTTACCAATGTCTGCTTGACACTCTTCCACAATACTACACCATCTGCTAATATAAAAATGTGCCCCGATGTGGATTTGCAATCATCCGGACACATAGTAAAATTGGAGTCTATATACCCTGTGAGATTTAAAATGTTGACCTTCCTGTATGTCAACGTATAATCCTTGGTACCCTTTAGGTATCTCATCACTCGTTTAACTGCATTCCAATGGTCTATACCTAGGTTAGCTAGATATCAACCCAGCAGTCCGACAACTAATGCAATGTCTGGTCTAGTGCACATATGGGCATACATCAGGCTACCAACTACACTAGAATACAAGATATTCCTCATAGCCTGTCTCTCAACTTCATTCTTTGGACACTGTACCAAAAATAATCTCTCACCATGAGAGATAAGTGCTACAATAGGTTTACAGCCAGCCATATTAAACCTCTGTAGCACTCACTCAATGTATGCTCTTTGTGAGAGGCTCAATGAGTGTTGAGATCTGTCCCGGTGAATTTGCATATCGAGGACAAAAGATGCTTCACCTAAATCCTTCATGTCAAAGTGTTTGGGAAAAAGTTGCTTTACCTCATGCAACATGGTCAAATCATTTGACGCAAGCAAGATATCATCTACGTACAGTAATAGAAAGACAACTTTGCTCCCCCTGATCTTATAGTATAAGCATCTTTCAACTTTGTTTTCCACAAAGCCGAATGAGGTCAAAACCTTATTAAACTTTAGGTACTGTTATCTGGAAGCTTGTTTCAGACCGTATAGTGATTTAGTCAACTTACAAACTTTGTTAGTTGCATCTTGATCCTAAAACCCTTCAGGTTGCTCCATATAGATCTCCTCATAAAGGTCACCATTTAGGATAGTGGTCTTAATGTCCATCTGATATAGCTTCATGTCATAATGAGCTACTATTGTCATCATTACTCTAAATGCATCCTTTGAGGATACAGGAGAGAAGGTAGCATTGAAGTCAACTCCTTCTCTCTGAGTGAATCTCTTGGCAACCAAACGTGCCTTAAACTGCTTAACTTGACCCTGCGTGTCCTTTTTGGTCTTAAATAGCCACTTGCAACTGACGGGTCTACAATGTTAAGGTAAATCAATAAGCCCCATACCTTATTATACCTCATAGACTGCATCTCATCCTTCATTGCTTCCCACCACATATCCGTATGGGGTCCAAAAATGACTTTTGTAAAAGTAACTGGATCCACAACATGTCCCATGTCATAGTCTTACTCACCTAAATAGACTATGTAATATGGTGAGATAGTAGGCCGCCTCTTTTTAGTGGATCTACGCAACTGTATAGGATCTTGTACCTCAGAAACCTCTTCTTGAATAGGTACAGGTTCTTGGGCCTGCATAGGTATGGTATTTGGACCTACATCCATTGGACTTGACTGTATGAGAAGTGGATACGAAATAATCACAGTATTTGTATTGATATCTCCTGAAGGATGTAAAGATCCTCCCTCATGATGGACATCGTATTCCAGAAACTTAGCCATCTGCTATTCTACTATTTTGGCCCCTCCTTCTCTACAGTAAAATGTGTAGCCCTTAGAGTGGTAGGGATAACCTACCAAATAGCAACGAGTGGAGCAAGATTGCAATTTTCTCTTATAAGGATTATATAACCTTACCTCAGTAGGGTAGTCCCAAATGCGAATGTGCAAGGCTTGGCTTCCTTCCAACCCAGAGTTCAAAAGGCATCTTTGGAACTAGCTTACTGGACTCTATCTAAGATATACAATGTCGTCTTGACAGCTTCACCCCAAAGGTATTCAGATAGGTTAGTCCTGCTTTGCATTGACCTCATCATATCCTTTAGGGTGCGATTCCACCTTTCGACCAAACCATTTTGCTCAGGACTTCCTAGCATAGTGAACTGAGCCATTATTGTAAAATCCCGTTCCCCCATTAAGGGTGAGGACCCGAAATTTCAGTCCATGTTAGCTTAAAGAGAGATTAAGGAAATGTATTTTCTTGCTCATGCATAGCATATATGTACATAAATAGTGAATGTTTGCACATAAAAAGTGATACATGCATTCATTGACAACTTCCGGGTATAATCGATGCTAAATGTGATTTTATTGAAAATGAGAAGTAGAGGGAGTAGAAAGAGTGATCTTGGTATGAGTTGTGATAAGGAAAAATTTAGAAACAAAATTGGTAGTGAACTTGAAAATGTTCACTGAGTGTGCTTCGGTCTGTGAGCCATAACGTTTTCTCTAGTTGTCCAAACAAGATGATTCTTGATTTGGATTAAACTAGAAATGTAAGGCTACATTTCTTATGAAGACATTGAATTTCAATTCTATCTCTAAGAGTCTCAAAAGTTGTCAAGAAGTTAAGAATTTGGTGCAGTATGTTGGTGTATGAATAGAAAATTCGTCTTTAGAATTTAGGGGCAAATTTGGAATTGATATAAATATATTTTAGCAAAGTTGCCTTTTGGAAAGTTGTAGAGCTATCTTTTATCTTTCCAACGGTATATAGTATGAAAATTTTGGATCTCGGAGTCAAAAGTTATGATTCTTATAAGTGGAGACATTCTGGAGCAAAAGTGAGACACAAAAGTGAGACGGAAAAAGTGAGACGGAAAAAGTGAGATGTAAAAGTGAGACGAAAGAAGTGAGACACAAAAGTGAGACGATAGAAGTGAGATGCAAGTTTTGAGACGATAGAAGTGAGACGAAAGTTTTGAGACGACAGAAAGTGAGATGATGGAAGTGAGACGATAGAAAGTGAGATGATAGAAGTGAGACGGAAGTTTTGAGACGATAGAAAGTGAGACGATGGAAGTGAAACGATAGAAAGTGAGACGATAGAAATGAGATGATAGAACTAAGACAAAAGGAAAGAGAGACGATGCAAAAGTGAGACGATACAGAAGTCCAACGATAGAATCAGCCTTCGAAGTCTTCATGAAAGTTGTAGATATTGAAGTCCTCTTTCCAATGGTCCAAAAACGAGATCAATCCGACATTTGTTGTGAAAGTTATGGAAATTGCGCCATAATAGGTTCAATTTGATGGAGGTCATAAACAGGTTGCTTCTTTTGACCATAATTTCTTCACTAGACCTCCAAATGACTTGATTCTTGAACCATTAGATTCGTAAGACATTGATCTACACCTCCAAAAAGAAGCATAGCTATCTGAAATTAATGGAGAAAGATTGAGTGAAAAGAGTGGGACGGGTACAGTGAGAGTGTTCTTCAATAATATGAACTGATGTTATCTCACTGAACATACTTCAGTGTTTTGATGTTCTCTAGATCAGTAGAGGTCCAAGTGAGATGATTTTTGACTTGTGGTAAACTAGAGACATAGAGCTACAAATGGTATGCAGAACTTGGAATCTAATTCAGTCTCTAAGATGTTTAAATTCCCAATGAAAGTTGTGCATAGTATACTATTTTGGACAAAAGCAGTCCAAAATTGTTTGAAATATATCTTTTGAACCATTGAACCTAATGAAATGATTTTGGTGGCATTAGAAACGTAAGACAATAGGGGAGATTCTTCTAGAGGAAATGTTATATCAGAATGTTCAAGGGTAATTGTGGCAAGACACTTAAGTGTAAAAGACATAAGGCACAAATGGAAGGGTAAATGGGACAATTCTCACTCATTAAGGGCATAATTGGAAGAAGAAGTGTTGTCTTGCTTATATATGAAGAAGAAAAACGTGAATGGGAGGATAAGCAGCAGTGATTTATGAAAATAAGTAAGAAAGAGAAAGAAAGTTGGTGGTTTGAGAGAAAATAAGAGAGTTAAGCTAGGGTTTAACTCTCCTTAATCTTCAAGAAAGATTTTGAAGTTGTTCAAGAGGGGAAAGAGGAAGAAGAAGGAAAGAGCTTTCATTTAATCTAAAGATCTCTTCATTTGGTGAAGAATCAAGGTAAGATCATTTTGAGTCTTTTAGATTTTTGAAAAGATTCTAGTCCATAAAGTTTAGAAAATGCTTGGGTTCAAGGATTCTAGAATCAATTTTAGTGATTTCTGCATTGTCGGATTTTTCAATTTGATTCCTATTGAAGGGGAAATGGATATTATAAGATTATATGAGGTTAGAAAAGAGATGACAAAATTTGAGTTATGATATAGAAAACCAACTGTTCTTGAGATGTGAGCTTATGAAAAGGGTAAAGATTGAAAGGAGCATCTAGAATGATCAAGCACAAATGAAGTGTAAGTCTAAGTTCAAAAAGACATGTATGAATTTTGAAATGGGAAAGAGCATAAAATGTGTTCTAGAACATACCCGGGATTGTCATTGAGCATGCATTGTAATAGTCCATTTATACAATTGTGCATAAATAAATGTTTATACGTGTGCAATTATTGATGTGAGTGCAATAT
>JAOTAX010000198.1:30894794-30913821 GCA_025629825.1 Erythroxylum guanchezii | reverse complement strand
TGAAAGGGCCCGAGTGGCTATTGGAAATTGTGTTAAATGAAATTGTTTATGAATGAATGAGGGCCCAATTTGGGTATTGACTTCCGCATATATTGTTTTGTGATTTAAAAAAAAAGTATAACGATTTCCGAGCGATTGGGTGTTTAGCACGTCACCCTCACGGGGCACGGACTCGGATATCATCATTGATGTCGGGTTCGGCTCATTGCGGGAGTGGGGTGCTACAATTATTCTAACTGATTCCAAATACCTGGTAAACAAACCCTTTTCTTGTCCTGCAAACCCATGCCTGCATAATATTCCCCTCCCCTGTCAAATCTAACTATCTTTATTGATTATCCCAATTGGTTCTCAACCTTAGTCTTAAAGATCTTGAACTTATCAAGAACTTCAGACTTTTCTTTAGGCAATAACATATAGCTATAGCGGGAATAATCATCTATAAACGTCAGAAAATAGCTAGCATTGCATAACGTGACTGTATAGGGACCACTTATGTCTGTATCTTGGTCAACTTACCCCTACAACAATCGATACATGTTTCTAGATCACTGAAGTCTAGAGTTAGGAGAAAATTATCCTTTATCAATCTCTCAACCCTCTCTCTGGAAATATGACCAAGACATTTATGTCACAACATGTACGATGTTTCCTTTATGAAGGCTCTTTTTCGAGTAACAGGTTCAACAACATAAGAAGAGGCATACATTTCGTTAGGAGTAAGACACATTCTATATAATTCATAGGATTAAAAGGCAGTTTCGATATGTCTTGTATTGATAGAAATATTTACAACTGAAGTATCAAATATAAAACGAAAGCCTTCTTTCTCCAAAACTGATACAAAAATCAAGTTTTGTCTAAAAGATGGTATATAAAATGTGTCTTGTAAAACTAATACAAACCCCGTATCAAGGTTCAATCCTACATCTTCTACATACAAAACGTCCACCTCCTCATTGTTGCTGACTATCAGCTTCTCCTCTCCTTAGTCGGCCTTCTCCTGGATCTGACCCCTGCTTTGCGGAAGCAACATAGTTAGAAGCTCCACTATCTAACCACCAAGAACTTGATATGGTTATAGTTACATTGGATTCATAAATCATAAAGGCCGAGGAGTTACTTGACAGTTCTTGCTTAACCTTCCACAGCTTATGCTTCTCGCAATCAGCCTTCCTATACCTCTTCTTCTTGCAGAAGAAGCACCTCATACCTTTTAGGTCATGTGGCCCTTTAGCAATGCTGGACTATCCAATCTAAATCTTTGGAGAGGAATTGGGTTTCTTACCTTTACCCTTAGGTTGTTGAGGCTTAACCTTTCCCTTGCCTTTGGGAGCTGCAAACATAGCTATATAAGGAGAACTCTTAATCTTCTCCTCCGCTGCAACACACCGGGAAATCAAGGCATTGATGTCCCAGGTCTTATCCTGAGAGATGTGGGAGGTAACTAACATCTTAAACTCTCTAAGGAGAGTATTTAGTGCCTGAAGCACTATGAGATTATCAGGAATTGGTACATCAAGCACCTTCAGCCTATTTTGAAGGTATACCATCCTGATAATGTACTCTCGAATGCCTACTTCTTCCATATACCTTATGGAGAATAGTTTCTTAATCAAGGTGCTCTGCTCTACATAAGAAGATACCTTGTATCTCTAAGAAATGTAACCCATAAACTCCTTCGCTATGGCCTTATCTGGTAATCCACTCAGTAGATGATCTAGGATCAACCTCTTGATGGTCAAATAGCACATCCTATTTAACCGCTCCCAGACTGTCATAATTGCTTTATTAGCTTCTGAGTTGACATTCGTAAGTGAAGAAGGTCTCTAGATGTGCATCACCATACTGACGTCAGCCATCTCAAGTGCAAACTCCACATTCTTCTTCCACTTCTTGAAATTAAAATCATTTAAGGTCTTAATCGTGACAACATTGTTGATTACAAAAAAGGTGACTGAAAGATAGAAAAGACAATGTAAAAAATTAGTTTAAATGCAGGACAACAGTGATACTTAAAGCATTAAAGCAGTATTTCTGTTGAGAATCCAATCACACATATTATGAAACATCTTTGGGCTGAATACATAATATATGTAATTAGACCCTCATATAAAAACAATAAGAGTACAAACTATTAACTTTCATGACACTACCACCTTTGGGTGAATAGATCATTTAAGCAACAGTTTTCCTCCATCTGATGCGTTTATGAACATCTCAAAACTCTATGTAAGGTCAATACCTTCAGGCAGAATAACCAAATATAAGGTTAGAGACATCCCCAACATGTGAGTAGAACAATCCAAAATACTGACTTGAAAGATCACTTTAGCAACTACATTCTTTTCAATACCCTAAAAAGTCCACAAACACAAGGGATACATCTTTATGTTATCCTCACATTTTATATGGGCATAATATATGTGAAAAATAATTATAACTGTAAAAACTAGATCCAAAATTAAATAATGACAAATTAGTACTGAAAACATTGTCTTTAAATTTTAGTTGAGACTTTTATAAATAAAAAATCTCAATGAGAGTGACTATCATACTTTCCCTAATACTGAACCTATTACATGAGACATAAAACTTTAAGTGTCTCCCTTATGTGCAGTTTAGAGTATGAAAATGCACTCAAATTTTGCTTAAAAAGGCTGTAAAAACTTTTCAAAATCCAATTACCAACATAATAAATTCAGAAAAATTGAAAAACCACTTTAAAAATTCCCTGAACCTGGAAACTGACTCAAAAGGACCTGAGGCACCTTTACGGGAATTCTGAATTTTCTTTTTTTTTGGTGTTAATGTCAGCAATACTCAGCAGGCCTCAGCCTGCGCGTGTAAAAGGAACACGCACCAGATGCATCTGGCGTGTGCGCACTCATATGATTGTGCATTGCCCTCCAATGGGGATGACGATTTTTGGCAACCCCGGTACTCATTTTTCCCTCCATTTGGCCTGTTTTCGAGCCGTTTTTCATAGCTAGCCTTATGTATATCACTTTTACGTAATTATATATGCAAAAAAACTGAAAAACGAACCAAAAATTGAAGAAAACCATAATGAATGGAAACCGAAAAACCTTCGTTTTTGGCAACCCAATCACGTAACTGCTCTGATATCACGTATAACACGTAAGATAGACCTTATTATGTATCCCGGATTGTTCATGAAAGGGTTGAAAATGAAAGAAATGTGGAATACCTGATTTTGGTTCCATCCGTAGTTTCTGAAGTCAAAACGAGCTCCAATCTTCTCAGAACCTTTGCGGAAGTCGATCACCCACACTCGATTAATGTCTTTTTTCAATTTTCTTAAGACGTAAGTGCTCTTAACAGATCAGAGGATCCATATACTTGTGAATTACATAAGCAACTGAAGGAGACCTTAACATTTATATATAGCTTCTAGATTGGGTTTCTCCATTACAAGTTCGATATGGGTTTGGTCCATACTAATTGAGATCTATTTTTCTCTTGGACTTCGACCCATTAATTCAGATCATTTATTAAGTCATTTTATTACCTTTGTTAGGATCAAATTACGTAACTTAACCGATAAGTTATTAAAAAATCGAAAATACAATTAATAGTTGTCCAATTTATAGAGAAGGACAAAATTCCCCAACAAGATTAGTTTGTATCCATCCAAATCTATATTTTCAATTCACGTTTGTTTGGTACTACCTGAAACGTAAATATCAGTTCCTACTTCCTACGCCTATTAAAATTTGGACTTGATAAACGGACAAGTGCCTTAGCTATAACGTCAGAACAAATATCCACTAATCCTTTTACACCTTCTCAACATTTGATGTTGTTTTCTCTTTACTGTCATTTATATGCACCACATTTGATGTTGTTTTCTCTTTACTTTCATTTTATATGCTTAAGTTTAAACAGTTATAGGGTTTAATTTACATAAGGGAGAAAAAAAAATAATTTCGCAAAGGATAATTGTAATAATTCTTCAGTCATTACTCTAAACGAAAATTAAAATGGTGTATAGGTGACAAATTTATACATATACAACGGAGCATTAGAAAGATTAAAGCGGATGCGAAGTAAGTTTTTACAACTTGGTGTCAACTATATATGTAGAGACACGATCAGTATATTCATTGTCTTGAACGGCGGCCATGTCTGTTATCTGTTGCTATATCTACTTACCGGTTTGCGTTGGTACATATCAGCGTAGAATTATTTTTAATTATTAGTTTGTGTCTGTATATTAAGATAAAGATATATTTAATGGCAAAATTTTGAATTCATCTGAATTTAACCCGAAAATTTACAAAAATCTGAAGCTGATCACGACATATCTATTGCCAACCTAAATAGGAACCAGTTTTACATAGTTACTAGTACTGCAGCAATCGGAGCCGGTAGTAGATGTCTGTTCTTCTGATGCTTCTAATGAAATTTGTACAAGGCTGCATAGCTGGTTTCGATTATCACTATTCTCTTGTATCTGCTCGGATTAATATAAATACTAATTAATCTACTTTTGTTTAATCTAACTGCCTCGTTTTAAACAATCTGTAGTTATAAATCAATCTAGTGTTCGGTCTTTGATTTCTCCCTTGTTGGTATCTAATTAATTAATAAAAGGGTTACCATTAAAGCCAGAAAATCATCTTCGTCATGTGATATAATTGTTATTATCACTACCACCAAAGTCGCATCGCAATATTGATGAAAGCATCATACGTTTTTTGTTTTATACTAATTTGGGGTAAACTATATTCCAATTTATTAACACATCAACAGTGCGTTGCTAATGTAGCCAAGCCTTTAATCTGTGGCCTGCAACGTAAATTACATTGTGAGGGTTTAAATTTCCAGTAGTAGTGACACTAAGGACAACGTTAGATTGTACTGACGCATAGTCCATGATTCAGTACTTCCCACAACACAGAAAAAGACAGTACTATTGATGTTTATTAGACACTCACAAGGCATTATCTTCATTTTCCAGGTACGTGAATTTGTATAGATGAAAATATTAACCAAAATGTTTCGTTGTTGCGTTAATAGATTAAACCAAAAATAATTGAGTTACTTCATTCTTCAATCTCTCATTAATATAACAATAATTCAGACTGCAGGCTGTATCCATGTTATAATGAACAATTAATTCAGCGGTACTTCCATTGAAGAGGCTTTTTTTTTTCTAATAAAAGCAATTTCCAAATTATAACTCTTAATTTATCATCCCCTTAAATTACTTTTGGATGCATGTTTGAAAAGAATGGACGCAAGAAAAAGTAGCCATCTTGACGATTCTTTTGTCCATAAATTATTGCAAAACGTTAAGGCCTTGATGATCTGTTTATCCATATATAGGCATTACGTGGTGAATTTCGACTCTAAAAAATGAGTGGAATAGAGGAAAGATAAATTTAGATCCGAGAAACGTACAGTACAGTTGTAATTTTTTTGGGTTTATTTCTGTGTATAACCCATTTCAGAAATGGCTGGTTTCTAGAAATGATACATTTCTTGACGAACTAGAATAACATTAGTTAGATAAAACACCTCAATAGCCAGCTTTCCTTGTTTTCAACGCATCATTAATTGCCACCTAAATCAAAAGAAAACAATTACTAATTATATATAAAAACCAAAACTGGTGTGTTTTTTATTGCTTAAGTTAAACTCCAAGTGTACATATTACGTTGGACCCACATTTCCAATATTGTCCTGAAAGCACCAACATATAATACCTCATTGACAATTCTTGTAGGGAAAATCGCGTGATGGAGTAATAATAAATGGCTGCATTTTGTGATGAAAAAAATCCCATGCAATACATTTATACGTGTCTTATATTGTTAGCTGTGAATGTGACTGAAAATGAATAATGTATGTATTGATGCAAAAGAAAAATAAATGTGAATGTGACTGATCAAACGGTTGAAATTATCCCATCACGGGGTCATATTGAAGCCCCTAGTTGTTAGCTACAGTGGTGCCCAACAAACATCTATACCTGCAATTGCCACAACAACCCAACGCAAGTATTTGGTGGTTGGTCACTCAACCAATGGGTATCTTCTTCCTATTCAACTAATGTGTCTTAAAATTTCTAGGGGACAGCTCAACCCTCTGCCAGCCGACTTTCTTAAATAACAATAATTTAGATATTGGATACCTATTACCTATTGGTTTGGTGATTAAAGGGCTTGCTTCTATTTTTCTTCTTTAGTGGATGGAGCACCATCCTATTCCTATTCCTATTTCTCTCCATCTGTATTTTGTTGGTTTCTGATTTTAATATATCCTCTCAATAGTTAGAAATAAAACAATCAGCTAAGAAACTAACTTTGCATTTAGCTTGAATAAGTTTAACGTAAGAATAAGATGATGTGAATTGATTATTTGAGATGTTTCGAAAAGAATAAGATGATGTGAATTGATTGTTTGAGATGTTTCGAAAAGCTTCTGCAATATCTATTTTTATCGGGATAAAACCTTCTGTGTTCTTATAATCTAGTTCTGACTCTGAATGAATTAGAAGATTTCATCCACACATATTTCTCCACGGAAACTCTAACATCACCGATCTTTTTTATCTAAAAAAATTGTTGTCGCGCTGTGCCTGTTAATCTGTGGATACATCAGACGTTGGTTATAAAGACTGATGTGAGTCACTTTAGAAATGAAAGGATAGAGCCATTTTGTCCTTGAGATTGGAAAGATACTGAGCATCCATGGATGGGGACCTATTACCCAAAAAGTGAATTGTTTACACCATTACATTACTCATCCAAATTGAAAATTGTGATATTTTCCGTTAGTTTTGAAGAAAATTTCATTCTTTTTTGATACACAAGACACTGAATAGTATTAGTGTACAGTATTCTTCTGATTAACATGCCTACCTAAGACCCACTTCTTTTTTTTTTTGTTAAGAAAATGATAAATTATAATTTATGACCCAAGAACTTTACAAGAAGCAGAATAAAAGAAACAAAAAGCAATTAAAAATTGTCAGGCCACCAGAAGCAGCTTTATCTGATCTCCCTTCTCCAACCCCTTTCATGCTAATGATTCCTCAGCTTCTATCTCAACTCTTTTTCTCTCAAAGCTTCATCTCTCTCTCTTACATACACTATATGTTTCATGTTTTTGGTCCTTTTCTTTTTTAATCATTTAGATGGATGTCTTCTTATAAACTTCTGCAATAACTCAGAAGTGGTGCAGAAAGTTAGTGTCTCAGATCCCAATATGCTACTTCCTCTCTCCATGTCTCTTTCTCCCTTACACCATTAACAAGAAAACACTGTTCTTTAACCCTATCCCTCTCTCTGTCTATAAAGACCCAATATTGAACACTGTACCTGTCTCAGACTCAACGGTCTCTCTCTTTGTGGTCCTAAAAACCCCTCAAACAGATAACTCGCTTTGGTTTATTTAGAGCCCTCCTTTTACTTCTGTACACCTCTCCACCTTTACTTTGAGCGTCCAACTCAATATACATAGAGACAAAGGCATAATACATAACAATAATATAGAAATATGCAAGAACCAAGCTTGGGCATGATGGGCAGCGGCAGTAGTGGTACTGCACTTGGTGGTTTAAGCAGTGGAGAAGTCTCCGGTGACCAGAGCCGCCAACTTAAGGCGGAGATAGCCACCCACCCACTTTACGAACAGCTACTAGCAGCTCATGTCTCCTGTCTCCGAGTGGCTACTCCAATTGACCAGTTACCGCTTATAGATGCTCAGCTCTCACAGTCACATCAGCTTCTGAGGTCTTATGTTTCTCAGCATAATCATCATGGACATTCACTATCTCCGCATGAAAGGCAAGAGCTTGACAACTTTTTGGTGAGTAAATGACCCTTGGTTTAGTTTAGTTTATTTGTTTTAGACTTGGTCTTGGAGAAAGTTTCCTTTCTTTCTTGACTGTTTTCGATCTATGCGTGTGTTACAGGCACAATACTTGCTGGTGTTGTGTACCTTCAAAGATCAGCTTCAACAACATGTGAGAGTACACGCCGTTGAAGCTGTCATGGCCTGCCGTGAAATCGAAAATACCTTGCAAGCTCTCACTGGTTTGCATTCTCTCTCTTCTTCTTCTTATCTCTCTAGCTCTGGTAATCGTTGATGTTACTTTCATGATCTTTCACTATCATCATAGTTTACTTTAATCAAGAATTACACGATCTCAATTCCCAAGAAAACCTTCTCAGATATATTGCTTTGTTTGTAGTGAAACATATATGCACATGTATGTTTATTAACTAAAAACAATTAAGTAGCTAGCTTATTAATTTCTGTAATCTGGAGATACTTGGTTTTGGAAATTACCAAGTGCAATAAAGGAAGAATGTTTCGTGTCCAACACTTGTTACTAAGTATATATTCATATGTTAAACAATTACCATTTGGTGGCGATTATGATATTTTATTCGCTCCTTCCTTGATGTTTGATTGATGAGTCTGGTAGGCAGATGAAGGATAAGAATTAGCCAGCAAGCTGTCTGTTGGTTTTCTTTTAAGTTTGAGAATAATATTCCTACATAGCAGGCTTGTGCTGTAGGTCCTACTAATACAAATATCTTAAGTAGTTTATGGTTGGAGAGGTGTTAGTCCGGTGAAGGAAGGTCATAAGATCATATGGATATTCTGGGCTATATTATATTATAAGGAAATTGTTTAACTGGTTTGTGAAGGTTGATAGGCATAAACCTTATCTGTTTGTTTATTTGGTGTTGTCAATTTTCTTTTAAGTTACAACCATGTAATTACAACACATCTTAGTTAATCGTGACAACTGCTCTAGTTAATAGAGGCCTCGCATGTCTGGTCCCGGTTCTGCCTTAGTTGGGTAATTTGTTCCTAGAAAGTCGGCACTTTCCTTCGGCTTTTGTTGCTTTTCTCTATACGATCCATGTCCAACAAACTTAAGTTCTTCTATGTCTTACAATGCAATTGTCATCTATACTTTATACCTAATATAATCTATTGGATTAATTTATGTATTTAATTAAACGCGTATTTTCTTCATTTATCACCTTATAAATTGGAGGATATACGTTGCTTCTCCCATATCCACCCTCCATTTCTTGGGCTCGTCAACTAAAAGTATCATTCTACGAACTATAATGTTATAACCACAAGAAGCATATATTGTTGAAGAATCATTCAATTAACAATTGTCTGAACGATTACTTCAGGCATCTAAGATTACTCTTGGAACTTAGAGCTACCATTCCCTGATCCCTATGTCACCTACACGTTAATTTAATAAGAAGAAAAAGAGCTCCTTATGGAGCCGATGAACCAATTAGCTGCTAAAACGTGATACCATGACACTGAAGACAAGTTGGAGCACAGAATTTGCAGCAGATGTGCGACCATTTCAATAAATCGTTTGAAGTACTGGTATACGTCGTATTGTTGGAAAGAGTAAAATGAGAACTTCATGTGGACCAAATAGAATAGAATTTAGTAATGGAAAATATATTTGCTAACTTATGTTTTAGAGTTAGACATTACGTACCTGTTCAAGGATTTGGTGCAATTTATTCTATGTGTTTATGAAATCCCAGGGTGCCATACAGGAGTTATTCAATTTCATCTTTAAGCAACTTGATTAGTTTAAATTTTATTAACTGATTGCTCGAAATTATTTATCGTTTAAAGCTCGCATGGAAGTGATACTTCATAATTTGTTTTGAACAAGTCTAAATATAGATACCAAGGAAAACTGAAGAGTAATCTTCATTTTCTAATAGTACAGAACTCTGGAGTGTCACTGCATAATTTATAGAGAAAGGAAATGAAATAACGCGTAAAGGTTTTTTTCAGGTGTAACACTAGGCGAGGGAACAGGTGCAACTATGTCAGATGACGAGGATGACCTGCAAATGGATTTCTCTTTGGATCAATCGAGTGGTGATGGTCATGACTTGATGGGATTTGGTCCTCTTCTCCCTACAGAATCTGAAAGGTCTCTCATGGAGAGAGTTAGACAGGAACTGAAGATAGAACTAAAGCAGGTGTGTCACTTTATGATCAACTGCATGCTAGTGTTTATTTATTTATTTATACTTAATGTAGGTAACATGGTTATTTATGGATTACTTGGGCAGGGTTTCAAATCAAGAATTGAAGATGTGAGGGAGGAAATATTGAGAAAAAGAAGGGCTGGAAAACTACCTGGTGACACTACCACAGTACTCAAAAACTGGTGGCAGCAACACTCTAAATGGCCTTACCCCACTGTAAGAGTCTTATTCTCACTTTTGGAATTCAAATGTCTGTGCTTGCAATATTTACTGATCACAAGAAACAAATGGGGTAATTTCTTCTCTGCTTTCAACTAAGAGTCCAAAGAAGCTTCCAAGATAATAATCTTGCATTAACACTTAACTCGTAAATTTTATACGTAGAGTGTAAATTTCTTTTACATAATGGCACCCAGTGGCTATGCGTGTATCCTCGTTGGACAATATAACTTGCATCTTAACTGAGTTTTTTGTTTTGTTTTAGTTTGATCAATCTATACTTGGCAACTATATAATATAACATGTTTATAAACAATGAAGTGATATTGTCCTCTGTTATTTGCCTCCCCTTTGTGAACGGTATGTGAAACAGAGTCTACAATTTTCGTCACTACAAGTAGTTGTCTAAGCATGAGGTCTAACAAAAAGAGTATTTGCAGGAAGATGACAAGGCAAAACTAGTGGAAGAGACAGGATTGCAACTAAAACAGATTAATAACTGGTTCATCAACCAAAGGAAGAGAAACTGGCACAGCAACTCCCAATCTGTAACATCTTTGAAGTCGAAGCGCAAGAGATAAGCAAGCCCGCCCATCTTTGATTCTAAAGAGTCTCGACTTCACAAAGGTGACACTTATATGTCGATATTAACTCGAATATGACCTGGGGGGTACATAGCGTGTTTTCTAACAACCTGTTACAGAACGTAATATATGCTTAGCCTTTCTTATCTCTGTCTCTGTTTCTCGTCTTTGAAATATAAGGTTGTTCCTTACAACATTAACCCTTTTGGAAATAGGCTTAAATCATCACCGTAATTTCACTGGAATATGCCATTCAGCTTTTTGCAATTTCAATTGTAAACACTTTCTGCCTTAAATTTTAGATTGCAGCATCTGGAAAATTAATAATTATTCTCATTAAGTGGATTGAGTTTGCTCGCAGCTGAATACTGCCTTCAGTTGTAGTTTTAAGTTTCCTATCACTCGGATGTGGTGATTGGTGAATATGATTAATGATAAACTGATTACATAAATATAATTTGTTCATTAATTACTATTTTATTATAGTGATCCATGTTGAAAGATTAACTATGATTGAAGTACAAAAATAATATTTAAAATTTTCTCTTTTTCATTGAATAACTTGAAAAACAAGAATAAAAAATTAAAGAAATATACCTTATTCAAAATTTTGTGGAGCTTTGCTTCACAAACTATTAATTACAAGCTGTTCAAGTGTTTAATCTCCAACTGTATTTATGGATTAGAGAAAAAGAATTCAAATGTTTTAAGAGAAAAATACAAAAGTGCTACCTCCCTAAGGTTTTTCCTATTTATGGAAATAGACGTTAGGGTTTTTTCCAATTAAAATTGAATTTCTAATTATAGTTATAGAATACAATTACAGTTTAATTTCAACAAATTAAATATCTCATAATTGATTCTTAAATTTTCTCAAACATTAAAATTAAGTCCAACTTAATTTAAATTAAATTTTGTCTCTTTAATTGCTCTTTTTATGTGACCTATTATGGTTATAATATGTTGCAATGATTATAAATTATAAATTCTAATTCTAATTCTAATTTATAATTAGAATTATATAAATTAATACTCATTTTAATTTATCTTTAATTTTCAATTAAGTAATAAATAATCATTGATCAAGATTAATGTCTAGCAGATCACCTAAATATTAGGAATGTTAGTAGTTTGATCAACTTGTTCATGCATGATTATAACGTACAATTTAATCTTTTGGTCATTCAATATTCTAATTTAACGTATTGTATAGAATTAGTGTATACATTATTCAAATCCAGTAATGTTTGTTTTTGTTAATTAGTAATTAATTTATAATCGATATTTAAAAATACCATTTTAAATCTTAATTTACTCTAACCAGAGAATTCCTTAAATTACTATTAATTAAGAACGATTGAATATATTCTCCCTTATTTTAGAGTAATGAATCTTTTATTGACTTATTCAACTATCTCAATTTAATTCACACTATATCTAAATATTATAGTCTGAATTATCCTAAATATAATATGTTATAAGTAGTATCAAAACATAGTGATTTTTACATGAGATACTTTGGTAATGTCAATTTTAATAATCAATTATACAACCATCACAATGAAAAAATCTTTAGGCACACAAGTAATATATGAAATTCTCATAATCGACCCATTTTAGTAAATTTAATCTCTAATAAGCATCATCACATTTGTTTAAGTATCTTCATATTTTTAATTTATAATATCAATTACTTTCTTCATAAGGAAAAAAAATAATGTGTGCTAATTTTATTTTTTTATTAATATCTTGTTTTGATGAAACAACTAGGAACAATTTAAAAATAATACATATATACAAATTGAATCTTATAATTATGATCTCGTTATAAATTCAATTATATAGTATTTATTTTGAGGATTTTATTTTTTTTATTAAGCTTTAAATATAATTAACAAAATATATGAAGATAAAGAGTGCTTCATTAATTAAAAATAATAATGTCATATATTTAATTGCAGCCAACTGATTGATTACAAGGGCATAAATTAACAATCTCTAGCTTGAACTATAGTCAATAGGTTATATATTTAATACTGTATCTATCTATATATTCATCATTTTTTTAGACAATAACTTGTGAGAAGATAAACAAACTTCTCTTCATTAGAAACTCGCTCTATTATAATTTCTTTTGGCTCCACTATCTCTATGATTAATTGAAACTTCTTTGTACATTTTTAGACCGATCATGAGACTTATGTTTCTTTGCCTATGCAATGGCACCATTATTTTCATAGTACAATACTATTGGCTTAATAATACTAGGAATTACTCTAAGTTCAATGATGAACTTCTTAATCCAAACTGTTTTTTTTTGTCACCTTTGACACTGAAATTTAATTTTCCTTGTTTATAAAATAAAAAATGGTTGATTGTTTCGAAAATTTCCAACTTGCCACACCACCATTCAAAGTAAAGATGTACCTTAACTGTGATATGCTATCATTAGGATCAAATTAAAAATTAGTATTTGAATACGTTTAAACTCCTATTTTAGCTCCTCTATATACTAAGAAATCATCTTTAGTTCTTCTTAAATGCTTTAATATATATTTCACAATCATCCATCGGCCATCAGTAGGATTAACTTGAAATTTGTACATTATGCTCAAAGTATAAGAGATATCTAGTTTAGTAAATGACATTGCATACATGATTGGTCTGATGAACAAAGCATATGTATCAAAATTCTTTTTATCTCCCTTCTTGTATCTTTGGAGCATCATTTATGAGAGAGAAATCTCATATGACAATGAATAAGAATCTTCGCATGGAATTTTTCATGCTATACCTTTTTAACACTTTGTCTTTGTGTGTGGATTAAGATAAGTGACACAATGTGTTCGTTCTATCTCTATAAATAGGCCACTTCTCTTATATCCTTCATATAAAAGTTCTTAGACAACCAAATCCTTTGGAGGAAAGGTATGTCATTTCCAATTAGTAAAATTTCATCAACATATAATACTAGGAAGAAAATTGCACTCCCACTAACTCTCTTATAGACACATAATTCATCCATATTTTTGATAAAATTAAGCTCTCTGCCTGTCTCATCAAAATGAATGTTCCAACTCTATGATGCTTGCTTAAGTCTATAAATAAAATTTTACAACTTACATACTTGGTTAAAAAACCTCTTTACAGTCAAAAACTTTAGGTTGTGTTATGTATACATCCTTAAAACAAATTTCTATTAAGAAATTCTATTTTGAAATTTATTTATCATATTTTATAATCATGATATGTGACTATAGATAACAAGATCCTTAAGAACTTAAAGCATAGTTATTGGCAAAAAGGTTTCATCAAAATCAACTTCTTAGCTTTGTTTGTATCCTTTATTCACCAATATATATATATATATAATTATTGTTATACTAGTTTTTCTCTTAATAACCCATTTTCACCAATAGGTACAATACCATTAGTAGCATCTACAAAATTCCATACTTGGTTAGTGTACATAGATTCCATTTGGTAAAAAATATGATTTACCCTTTAATGTTTCATTAAATGTCTAAATTAGTTCCTACCATTATCTACACTACCAAGTCACCCATAACATTTATAAAATAGAACAATTAGTACCCTAAAGTGTCACTACATTAGGTTTCATTAGTTGGAGGTGACAACCCTCTTATAAAGGGACATGTAGACTATAAGATCAGTCAAGCAATTCTAAGTAAACTAAATAAATCTAGTCTTCAAATCCTTCTTCTTCCACTAATCTTTAGTTTAATTAAACCCTAATTGACCCCCAATCTTGTTTATAGTTCTCCTTGCACTATCCTTGCACTACTAAAAATGCAGAGCAACCTTTGTGTAATAAGAACTACTCTTTAACTTTTAGGATTTGAAAGACCAAAAGGCAAGTTTTGACAACTTCAAGAATTGTGCCAGTTAAATCAACACCAATAATTCCAGCTAAAGTACTAGCAATGTTTGATATTATCCTTTCATACTTTAAAGCAATATCTATGTGATTCACTATAAAGCCAACCTTACTAAGTGCTAAAAAGCCAAAGGCCACATATGTGTAAAAGAAAGCACCAACAAAAATTTTGAGAATGCAAATTGTAATCAATAAAAAAAGCCACAATAAACTCAACATCATTAAGAATTTTCATTTTATAATCAATATTTTTTTTAGTAGAAAATGGTCAATGACCACCCTACTAATATTTAAGAATATAAACATTTTGAGACAAGGTAAGATTTTAGAAGAACCTATTTCATGAAAGCTGAGTTAAATACCCTGTTTATGATACATTAGTAACTAGTTATTCAATACTTATTGATTGACCTAAATCTAGGGCCAATATTTAAATTAACTACAAGTGCACGGTGAAGCTATAGCTAACACAAGCAAGTACGAGTCGAATCCAACGAAGACAATGAATACTAGCAATTACCATGTTCCTATTATCTAATCTACGAATTTGATTTTAGTTTTAATAAAGAAAATAAACTTAAAAAATTAAAATAAACATAAACAATAATGAGCAAAGAATAAAGAAAATGACTTAGAAAACAATCAATATCAAGAATTAGTACCTAAGTAATGAATCCCCCCTAAAAACATTAGAAAATTAACATTTTATTATGCAATTGCTTTATTGATTATTGGACCATCAAAATTCCTATTGTATGCTAATAACTCACTCGAGATTACTAACAACTAACCTTAGTTTTATTAATTGAATTACTCAGGGTAAAGGTTCTAAAATTGCTTTACCGATTTGTGAATTCCGCTATTCGTTTTGACCATAATCTAGAGGATTTATATTGACCTATCTCTAGGTTTGCAATGAGCTCCTTTTAATTACGATAAATTTATTCATACACAGGATTTCTCAATCTCTTTGTTATGAAATCAGATTATGTACTAATATTCTCGATCTATTAGAATATACATATTAAACACATAATTAAATCACAATAAATCAATCAAAACAATTGCATCAAATAAAATAGTTAAAATATATTGTAGCACAAACTAGGCTTCATTACACCTAGACACTAACAAAGCATTTAGTTACACATGATAGAAAATAAAATCAAACATAAATAAGAAGAAAAAAGAATAAAAAACAAAAGAGTTCACAATTTTTAAATCTCCCTTCTTTTATATCGAATGTTCTTGTAAGGTAGAGGTTTGATGTTGTAATCTATTGGATCTTTCGACGATTTCTTCGCATTTTCCATATCTCTGGATCAATATCGCCCATTATGAATGATCTCTAGGTCTGGAAGCGCCTCTGAAAGTCTGCTCTCCTATTTTTACTCCGCTAAATTCTTTTTATAGTAATTTTATGGTTTCTAGGAGATATACGGTCTAATATATAGTCGTGCACTAGACCATTTTGTAAACCAAAATCTTCAGAATTCACGATTCTACATGGTCTGAGAGACTTACACAACTGTAGACACGACTGTGTATCCCTTATTTGCTTCAATTCATTTTATGCCGCATTTTCATCCCATTTCTTCCCCTTTTTGTCCATGAAGGCGATTATAACCTATAAAGGTACTAGTACCAAATATGCAATAAAATTATAAAATATCAAGAAAAAAATGCATCAAATATGAGGTATAAATATATTCAAATATGTATTTATCAAACATCCCCACACTTAAGCTTTTGCTTGTCCTCAAGCAAATCATAATCAAAATCCAAATATTCAATAAAATTATAAAATATCAAGAAAAAATGCATCAAACATGAGGTATAAATATATTCAAATATGCATCTATCAAACATCCCCACACTTAAGCTTTTTCTTGTCCTCAAGCAATCATAATCAAAATCCAAATATGCAATAAAATTATAAAATATCAAGAAAAAATGCATCAAATATGAGGTATAAATATATTCAAATATGCATCTATCAAACATCCCCACACTTAAGCTTTTGCTTGTCCTCAAGCAAATCATAATCAAAATCATAAATCTTACAACATCTATCCATCATTAATCTTAACCTATCTATCCATATTATAAATCATCACGTCATATTAATCAAATTAACATACAATTAGAATCAAATTATCCTAAAATTAGCTTTCTAATTTCATATTAATAGTAATCACATCAACAACTGCATTGAAATCAAAAGCATAAACCTTTACACTCTCACCAAGATTTCACTTAATGTAGTCAAGTGTTTAAGGTGAAAAGTATCAAACTCTCAATCAATGCATAGTAAAACTCTTATCATATGCTTGTAATATTATCACATCTCCACCACTTATGTATAAATTATAAACAAAAATGAAAAGTTCTTTATACGGTATGGTTAGGATAATAATAAGGGCTGATTGAAGGAAATTTACTAAAGAGACATTACAAGAAACTTGTTTATAATAGACGTAGATCCTTTCCTTATAAATCCAACGGTACTATTTTTTCTTTTTTTAATCAATTAAAGCAATTTCAAGCATTCAGTACCACAATTAAAGAAATAATGGATCTTTCAAAAATCTCAAGTTTTCAGCAAGCACGTAATGCAAATAACTTTCAAGGTTCAAAACAATAAAAAGGCTTCAAAGAAAAATATGATTAAGGTTAATAATTGGGTTATAATCAATGAAAAAAGCTAAAGCTCAACTTGGTTATTCCTAAAGATAAATTTAAGGAAAGGTAATTATCAAAGAAATAGACTCACATAAATTGTTGAATCTATTTGTCTTTATCACTTTAATGCTTCTAATTTAATAAATATGGTCTCAATATACATAATAAAAGCAACTTCTAGAATTATCTAATTATGCACGATAACACACATGAAAGAAATAAAAGAGCATAAAAATTTTGACATTTTCAATCTTAGACTCAAAAGCTCACAAAAAAGATAGGTATATATGTGTAAATAGTATGGAATTTCCATTCAATTTGACTATCTCAATGATTAATAAAATTATGACTTATAAAAGCAATTTTTTTTCTAACTCTCATCCTTTTCCATACTAATTCAAATCAATGGTCAATAATGAAATATGATATTAATATATTAGTTCATAAAATTCTATAACCAATATTATAATAGGCTTAAGAAAATTATAAAAATAATTAATTCCTTCTCCTCACTTAAAGTTACACATTGTCCCTAATGTACACAATATAAGTATATATTATAAGTGAGAAGGTTTAGTGGTACTTTCCTGAATATGACAATTTTTCTGATTCTGAACCATCCAATATGAGATTACATCCTTACAAAATATAAATAAAAAGGCATAAAAAACAAAAGAAATAAAATAACACATATAAAATTAAGAAACAAAAATAACATTAACTATAATGATGGAGAAAAGAAAATAATAAGCACATAATTAATAAAGAAAAAGAAAACTATGCAAAAATCAAACATCTCCCTTAGTATATGATCTTGGCTGGTCCAACGAAGTAGGGTCTTTAGGTGGATGATCTGATACTGATGGAGGGCCTACAGAGGAAGTGCCCTCGCTAGATGGTGGAGGTTAGAAATTATTTCCTGATCGACTTGCTATTAACAACATCAACTCTCCCATCCATCTGACTATAGGCTCAAGTCTTCCTAGTCTATCAATTGTAGTCTCGAGCTGTCTTACCCTCTCAATAAGCTCTGCCTACTATCGTCAGATAGTGTTTTGAGTTCCCATAAGCTGGTCCTCCTATCTCTCATATAATCCTATCTTTAGCTGAGCTGGGTTTTACATCCTAGCTCTAGGACCTCTCAGAATATCTAGCTTTGGCTCTTTATTTCCCATTTCAGATGGCAGTGGCTGTGGTTGGGTGGTTGCTCCACTACAAGTGGCTCTGCTCTAAGAATAGGTAATAGACATAAGACTATCCATTCTGGCTCTATATTTGTTTGAATACATTGCTTAGCTAATTCCACATGTCTAACCAAAAAATCCATTCTTCTTGTAACTTTTTGATCTTCCCATTCATTCCTTGTAGGCCTTTCGTCTCCTAATTCTTTCCATTCTACCTGCGAATTGAAGAATGAGGACGAGTTCCCAGTTTCACCGAGCTTGAATCCATTTTTTATTGTTTCTCTTTTTCTAATTTATTCTGTTTGGAATCCTTAAACTGAAATGGGTTCTATAGAATTCTAAGGATGCTTGTACCTATTTTTACTCTTATATTGGGAGATGCGATAGGTATGTTAGTAATTGTGTGGTTATATTTATAATAGTAACATGACATAA
>JAOTAX010000198.1:30870519-30881222 GCA_025629825.1 Erythroxylum guanchezii | reverse complement strand
GGCTCACAGGTCGGTCAGCTGGGACTTTTGGATGGCCTAGATAGATCTGATCTTTTTCCTCTTCCCTATAGCATTTTTGTACTAGGTTTTTGGTTTTATGTACAGACAGTACAGGACGATAGATTTGTAAACTTTTAATCTTGATGAAATGAAATGAGGAAGAGTTGTTTTCAAAAAAAAAATATTTTGGTTTTTCTATTGATGCTTTATAGATGAATAATGTTATGATGCCTTGTAAAGTGAATGTAGTGATCGAACGTAGCTTACCTTTGTCGTAGGATATGTACCGGAATGACCTGCGGGCGTCCCGGTGTGTACCCTACGGTAAGGGGGTGTTACAAGTATCTTACTTGGGCATTTTTGGAAAAATGTATCAAGTTACATGCATTTTTTATGTCTTAGCATGCCGCAGCGACTGATCCCTCGTCTGAGTTGCATATGTATAATTCACACACATGGGAATTTATTAACGGTTCGAGCTAATAGAATTAGTGAGAAGAATGATGCCTTTTCAGAATTTATAGAAAATTAAAAGTTGTGGGGAATTAGAAATGGGAAATAGTACATGGTTAAATATGATAGATAATGAGTTAACTCATTTGTATTAGTGGAATTGAATATGACACCAATATTGTACTGTGGTGTATATTCCCGAATGTGATAAAGATGTGAATGTATTATCATGGATTATTTGAGGAAAATAGGGGGACAAGTAGGAATGATGAGATTAAAGTATACAAGTAGAATGTAATAAAAACATAAATTGTTATGATCTTAGGAAGATGAAATTGGAACCAGAGTGGTTATATGATTAATGTGACAAGAGTTACGATCCACCATAAGAATGTGTTAGTGGAATTAAGATCAGAATTTCATAATGATTATACATATATAATTTTAAATTGATTGCGAATATACATATGTAAGATGCAATAAAGGATAATTAGAAGATGAGATGAATGATAGAGACATATATAGAAGTTCAAAAGGTTAAGTTGAATTGTTATTGTGAGTACATATCTGATAATGGGATCACCATAACAAGTGAGAATATTTAGCACATATTTATTATATGTGTGGAGATGATCTAGGAAGCAATTTATGACTTATTGGATATTTGTTAGTCATAGTTCCAATAGTTTAAAGTCTAAAAGGAACTAGAGTAACATATGAAGGTGCTTATAATGATTAATCGGGGATAGATTGAGATTCTTGATGATGTTACAATGAGTGATGAATTTGAGGAAAAAGAAAGAGGGCATAATCGTAACATAGTCCCCACGATTGAGGACAGGAGAAAAAAAAGGAGAAGTGTTGTCAGAATTAAATGAGATTAAGGTATCCTTAGCATAAGATATTAATTGGTGAATTGTCATAAATACATCTCTAAATAAGAAGGTATAAGAATAAATGAATCTGCTTAATGCTTCACTGAGCCTTATTGCAAAGGATATTCTAATCATAAAAGTTATGGCAAAGATTGATCTTATTAAGATATTATGAATAGGTGAAATTGATCTTTTAAAGGTACTAAGAATGACTGACAAGTAATGTTGAAGACAATAGGTTAATAAGAATTTCTTGAGCAGTACCGATGAAAGTAACAAGAAATCTTCTTTCAAAGAAGAATTTCCCTGAATTAAGTTAAGTTGATCAGATGATTCAATCTAAGAATGATCAATGAAGGAACAAACCAAAAATGAATATGTAATGATTTCAAAGTGAGTGTTGGGGTCCTATTCCTGATAGAGGCACAAGCATAAAATGTAGAATATGCTATTAAGAGTGTATGCATTATGGTTGATGTAATGTATCCAACTATGTGATTAGATTCTTGAAATTGAGGTGGCATTATTGCTAATATGAGGAGTATATAGGTTCACATTATATTTTGTGTAAATATGTTCGAGAGAATGTGTTATAGATACATGAAGTTAAGATTGAAAATAAATTGAAATGTGTGGAGAAATTAGTATGAATGAGTAGACAGTAGAGTAAGTCAATGTGAAATCAAAGGGAATTGAATGAATTGAAAAAAAAATCATTCGAGAAAGGAAGTCAATTGGAAAATTGAAAATAACGTGAGACAATATTACCTTATTGAGGAATTAGTTATTTAAGGAATTAGTTCTTATGGGCATATGGCGCTTTGGAAATATTTGTTCGAGTTAACAAATGCCCCAACAGTACTATGATATTGAAGATTAAAGTGATCCAAGTAAAATTTGATGATATATTAAATGTATTTAAAAAGTTGAGAAGAATAATTTGAATACTTGAGCAAAAAAAAGTGTAAATCGTATGAGTAATGAAAGTAAAGAGAATTTCAAGGAATTATACTGATATTAATTATATTGTTTGGATTTGGAGATTTTATAGTATACAATTATATTGTATAAGAGATTAGGATAAAATCCAATGTAACATGATAAAGTGATTTGATATGCATGGAGACAATTGAAACTTCATGGGTTGATTATTTGATACATGAATTGAAACTTGCCGAAATAGTGATTGCTCGAAAGTTGGAGACAGTATATGTGCAGAAACATCTTAGATATATATAAATATACAGGTTATTGTTGAGTTGAAAGAATTGAATACGAGACTAAGACAATGGATAGAAGTACTACAAGATTATGATTGTACAAAGTTAGTGTTGTAATCAGATGCATTGAACAGGAAATTCAATAGCACTGAAGCATGAATTCAGATATTGAGGTTATCAGATCTAGCGCAAAAAGGAGCATAGAATGTGGAGTTGAATTTTAGGCAAATCAAAGTACTATTTCTTATGGAATTGAAGATCAGTTTCATATGGAAGGATTAATAAAGCCTAAATTGAGGATTTAGAAATTGATAATCTTATTGAGGAATTGAAAACAGATATGAATTCCAAGTTTTAATTGGAAAATGATACTTTGTGATTGAAGTGAGAAGTGTATGTACCGATAAAGATGATTGAGCAAAGAGATTGTTAGATAAGCAGGAATAACCACCCATGATATACATCCTAGTAGGAATATGCCGAGATAGCGTTTGATAGCTAAGGAGGTAGAAGAAAATGACCATACTTGTGAGTCATCAACAGTTTTGACTGCTATAGAAATGCTTAAAACTTATATTTTTGGAGTCCATAAGAACATGAGATCAATGTATAGTTCTAATTGACTTTAAGCATTACAATTATTATCATAGTGATAACATTAAATACCGTGCGGCGTTATACGACAAAAGGAGTCGTCCGCCTCTTTGTTTGGATGAATAGGGCCAAAGATGGTTGAAGGCCAGAATTAATTGGAGATGTTACTGATAAGTGGAATTGATCTGTACTAGGAATTAAGTGACGCAAGAAAAAATGAATGAATTAGGTGGATTAACACCAAAGGTATATAATACAGTGACATAGACATAAAAGTTAAGTGTACTGACACTATAGAGATGTGAACTATGACACAAAGGATGAATTGTTTCTAAGAGTATCACATTCCTAATATGTGCTTAGATTCAGTGCAAGATGTGCTCAGGTTAGGATAAAGAAGCAAGCTTGAATTGTATTGGTCCATATAAAGTTATTAAGAACCAGACCATGGACTTATGAGTTAGTATTACTAATAAAGATGTTTCATATTCATAATGTGTTATATGTAAATATGCTAAAAAATATCGATATGAATTGATATTGGTGTTATCGACGCAAGAAGTGGAAAATTGTGAATATATATATAAACACGAGTTGAAGGTAGTGCGGAATCAAATTACTTAAGTCTACCACGCATCCGCTGGGTTAGCGACGTTCTAAGAACCAATGAGCACTCCATGCGCATTTTTGCGGGTAAGGGGAGTCGAACTCACGACGTGGTGGTTAAACCTAAGCTCTGATACCACATTTCTACCCAAAACTCGAGTTGAAGGTAGTGCGCAATCAAATTACTTAAGTCATATATATATATATATATAGGAATTAGTTAAGAAAGTGAACGACTAAATGAGTGATTGAAGGATCGAGTAAGTCTATTGACTATGGTCATTTGGAAGAAATTATTCGAGTGAAGAAGTTACTTCGGAAACTAAGGAAAGCATAAGACAACATTACCTCCATTTGTTTGATTACTCAGGTAAGAATTTTGAGGACATAATTCTTTAAGGGGGGAGAATTGTTGGACCTTGAACTTTTCTTAGAAGTTAGAACTATTAAATGAGAAATCGTTGGCTAGTAGTCATGTGCAAAGAAAAAGGAGAATTATTGAATTTGAAATGACGTAAAAAAGATGGTTTAGGTACAAGATGGGTTATATGTGAAATGTGGGAAGTTATAAACTAGAAAATTTAGTTAAAACATGTTCATTGAGTATGCTTCATTGTTTTTATCAAAATGAGATGATTTTTTATTTGGAGTAAATTAAAGACATAGGGCTACAAACTGTCTGATAAAATTGAGTTTTAATTGAGTTTCTAAGAATTTCTATTTTTGAATAGAAGTTGAGCATAGAATATTATTTCAGCATAAGAACAATCTAAAAATATTTGGGGAATAACTTTCAGATTTCTGAACCAAATTGAATAATTTTGGTGTTATTAGAAACTTAAGATAATGAGAAACATTTTTCTAGAAGGAAGTGTTATCAAATTACTTCAATTACCTGATCATAAAAGGTCTGGAGTTTTGGAAGGAGTTAGTTAAGGAGTTAGAAATATAAGATGTTAGTTTTAATAGACATAAGGGGTAAAATGGGAAGGACAAAGTAAATAAAGGGTTAAATAGGAAAAAGACCAAATAAATGGTCTTAAATGAGAAGAAGAAGAGAGAAGTATTGTGAGAAGCCAAAGAGAGAGGAAGAAAACATAAAGAAGAGAAGAGAAGAAGGAAAATCGTGGGAAGCTTGGAAGGAAGAAGAAAGAAGGAAAAAAAGAAGAAGAGGAAATCAACTTATTAGAGGTAAATCTTCATCTTTCTTCTTGCTAGGTTCAAAAAGAGATTAAATAGAGACTAGGGTTTGTGTTAGGAATGAAGGAAGAAAGAAGAGAATGATGAAACCATCTTGATTTTGGATTTCTAAGCTAGGGTTTTAGTTTTTCTAGCTTAGATGAACTATGGGTATGTTAGGTTTAAGTTCAATTTTACGATTTTTGATTTGTGAAGTTTTATGAATTTACATGTGAATGTGGATTGAATGAGAAAATTGGTTTATTATAGGAAACCAAGAGAACCCTATCCAAGAGCAAGAGGAAAGGCAACCTTGAGTTTGGATTTTTGTAAGCCAATTAGGTGGGTTTCATGTTTATAATTGAGTAATGAGCCATGAATTTTTTCTTTTAAAGCAAGAAAATAAAATGATTTCAAATTGCTTCATAATTGTTTCATTATTGCTTTTGAATGACCTAAGAAATTGTTATATGATTCGTATATGAATTTGATGGAAATGAATGTGAAATATTTCATGTTCTTGTTCGTGGACAATTGTGTTTCTGAAATATGCTTTTGTGGCAAAATGTTAAGAAAATCATGTTTTTGAAAATGTGTCATTTTGGGTAATCTATTTTCAAGTCATGAAATACATATTATATGAGTTTGTAGTGGTCCGCTAAGTTAAGTGCACTTTGACCAAAGGCTTCTCCCGCCTACCCGCTAGTGACATGGAGCTCCTTCATAAACCCCCCTAAGTTCAAAGCTACGTAAGACCATTAAGTAAAATTACAATAGTACGTTATGTTTATGGCTACACAGGACCATTATGTAAAAATATGTAGTACGTTCTGTTTTGGACCCACCCAAACCATTCTGACGTGCTTATGTGTTCATGATTTTGTGAAAACGTTGATGAATGCATAAACTGTGTTATTTGTGAATTGGATTACATGACAAGAATTTGACAAACATGTGCTTTATAAATTCAATATGAATTTTCTCAGACAAATGAATATTTTCAAGGTTTTTGCTTATTTCTCCGTTATAAACTTGTTACTCACGAGCTTTTAAGCTTACCCCTACTCTCCTTCCCATATTCAGGTGATGAGTAAGAGATCGAGTGAAAGTGAGTCAAGGCATCACTTCAAATTTGCATGTGGTCTTTTGTTTTGGAGTAATTTATGTAAAACAAGGTTGTAGTTGCATTTTGAGCCATTATCATTCAAGTATCTTGTGTATTTTGGGGATTTTGCGAAATGATGTATTGTGGTATGAGATGCCATTAAAGCTTTATAAACTCTTATCTTATGATGTTAATGAAATATGAATTGTATATGGATGATATTGAGTTGAAATTAGGTATACTTGAAGTTTATCAACTTGAGATGATGAATCTTGAACATGAATTATTGTTATACATATAAGTGAGATATTATAGAAAAGAAAGATATGATTTTTGTGAATGAAGAGAATTAGTTGTAAGTGATGAGTCAAATGAGTAGAGATTAGAGAGTTTAATGAAATAATATTATTAGTTGAATGGTTATGCTTATGACATTCCAAGTTTGTACAGTGCAAATTTCAAGTCTTCCATAGAGGTAAAATTTATGTTCTAAATTTAGGGGAAATCTGTATTAATCTAGGTTGAATTAGACAAAGTTGTCTTCTTGAAAATTGTAGCTTATCTTTCTAGCTTTCCAACTATATATGGTATGAAATTTTTGGATATCGGAGTTGAGAGATATGATCATTATAAGTTGGTGATGCTTCATAGGATGTATATACAAAACAACTATGGTAAATGAAGTGATATCGCACTAAGAGAGTTGAAATTGGAAAGATTATGAGTGAAAATGATGTTAGAATGGATGTAGGATCCATTGGAGATGTCTTAGAGAGGGAAATTTCAGTAAAAATCCGAAGGTTACATGATTAGGCCATGTAAAACAACACTGACCATGTTTTCTAAGAACAAAAAGGCCATCAGACTTGTGGGATACACGGTCTGCCCGTGTATTTCCAAACAGCCAGTGTTTTGATCCTCCAAATGATAAAATCTCTTTTTAGAGTCTTCACAAAAGTTGTAGATCTAGAAGTTCTCTTTGAAACCATCCTAAGATGACCTTAATGCAATATCTCTGGTAAACGTTATGACAATTGTCCCAAGATACGTACAATATGATTGAGGACATAATTATGTTGGACTCTTTTGGCCATAACTACATCATCCGACCTCCAAATGAAGTGATTATTGAACCAATAGATCCCTAACATATTTTTCTATCTATCCAAAATGGATAAGCTTTGGGGTTTATTTGAAAAAGATTGATGGAAAGAAAGTGAGGGAATCGGTTGGAAAAGCAGGACTTGGTTATGAACATTTTGGCTCTTTGATCATATCTTGATCTATATTGATCAAATAGGAAACCTTTGGGATGTTATAAGAATGAAGATGAACTGGTGTTGGCTAGGGAGATTCCATAGAAATAACTCTATCGGATAATACACTCACGTCTTATGATGTTCCGGACAGTTGCGCTCTGAAAACGGGGTCTAATAATAACGATCAACAGTTTATAAATCCACTTAGAACCAATAGCCTTCTTACCCTCTGGCTCAGGAATTAAAATCCAAGTATGATTGGATTCTAGTGTAGCCAACTCCTACTGCATAACTCTTACCCAATGTGTATTAGTTCTAGTAGTTCTAGCCTGAAGATAAGATTGAGGTTTTTGAATATTGGAGACATTTGCCAAAAAAGATATGTATGTGGGGTAGGTATAAAAGGAAAAGTAGGTGGAGTGTAAACAAAAGACTTAGAACTTAAATCGGAAGACACAACACTGTCGGTGTTGACTTGAGACACAAAATCATTGAGCCAAGATGGTTTATATGATATTCTAGTACTTCTATGCAATTTAGGAGATGCAGTAATTGGAAAGGTTAAAGAATGTGAAGATGACGATTCAGAAATATGTGGATTATTTTCTGAAACTGGTAAATAGATTGAAGAACTATTAATACCTGAAGGTAAAACATCAAGAAGATCAGAAGGCTAATCAGCTGAAACCAAAGGCAGTGGAAGAGCCGGTGTTGTATTAGATGAAGACTGAAAGTGTTTTCATAAAAAATTATATCTCTAGAAACAAGAATAGAATGAGATTCTAAATTAAACAACTTATAACCCTTTTGTCCATGACTATATCCCAAGAAATGCACTTATAGGCCCTCAGATCAAACTTACTTTTATGAGGCTAAACATTTGTTGCAAAACAAAGACACCCAAAAGATTTCATATGATCATATTTTGGTAGATAACTATATCAAATCTCATAAGGTGTTTTCCAATTTAGAAGTGAAGAAGGAAGTCTATTTATGAGGTAAGTTGCTATCAGTATACATTCTCCCAAAAAACATATAGGCAAAGAAGCTTGGAACAAAAAAGCCTTGTCTATCTGTAATAAATGTCTATGTTTTTCTCTCCACAACCCCATTATGTTGGAGTATATAAACACGGGACTTATAATGTAAAATTCCCAAATCCTCAAACATTCTCTGACACTCCCCACTTAAGCACTCAGTTCTATTATTTGTTCTTACAATCTGAATAGATTTCTAAAACTGTGTTCTTGCCATCTTAAAAATCTATCCAAACAATTAACTACCTGATATTTATGAGTCATCAAAGATGTCCAAGTTCCCCTACTATAATCATCCACTATTGTCAGGAAATATCTCCCATCAGAAATAGAATGTTGATTATAAGGACCTCAAATATCAACATGTATTAATTGGAGAATAGAAGTAGTATGAATAGTGCTAGAAGGACATGACAATTTGTGTTGTTTAGCAATAGGAAAAACATCACAAACGCTGGCTACACTGATCATTTTATTATCAAAAGAAACAATATGTCTAAGTACATTGTCTGAAACATGGCCTAAACGTTGATGCCATAATTTGTACATCAACACTGAATGAACTTTATTTGAACTAATTTCAACAGTACACAAAAAGTATCTAGCTATTGTGTCATCCTTGAAAGAATCCTTTTCTAGAATATAAAGCCTCCCTACAACTTTACAAACTGCCAAGATTCGTTTAGTCTTCAGGTCCTACAAAATGCAACATTTTGGATAAAATTTGAAGGTAACAAAAGAAGTGGTTGCAAGTTTGTTCACAGACAAAAGATTGAATTTAAAAGTAGGTATATGTAGTGTTTCTGTCAAGATAAGGTCATTGGTAGGAAAACATTACCAATGTGATGTACACGGTTCTGTGTTCCATCAGGTAGATATACAGGTATAAATGTGTTAGGCATAACTAGTTTAGTTAACAAAGAAAGATCCACACACATATGGTTTGAGGCTCCTGTATCTAATATCCATGAATTTAAAACTAATCCATCTAGACTAGAAAGAGCTAAAAAAGGAAGTGTACCTGCAAAATCTAAAAGATGTGCCAAGTTCACCATGAGAGGATCTGAGTTTGCTCAATTCTTCATCAACTTTAATAATTCTTGTCCACTAATTTACTATTGTCTATAGTAAATGAATTATCTTCATTCACTGCATTGGTAGTATAACCCTTCCCACTTCCCTTTCCTTTCTTATTCTGCAGCTCCTTGTACCAACTTGGTACACTAGTAAGCTTAAAACAACGCTCTTTCACATGCCCATTCTTTTTACAATAAGAATAGTACAACTCACTCTTGTCAGTATTACCCTATTTATTTTTAAACTGTTTTCCTTATCCATCTCCAACCTTCTTAGTATTCCCTTTACTTACAACATAGCATTAAGTTTTACTCCTTCACTAAAAACCATCTGCACCTCCCTTTGTTTTTCTACCCTTAAGACTATAGAGTAGGCCTTATTAATAGTAGGTAGAGGTTCCATAACCAGAATTTGATTCCTAACATGGTCATAACTCTCATTCAGACCCATTAGAAATTGCATTAATTGATTTAATGATCTTAAATCTGTTAGAGCCCTAGGTGCTCTACAAGTACACTATGTTGTCGCCCCACAAGTACATTGTGGGACGGGCATAAGACACCAGATTTCATCCCACAATTTCTTAAGACTAGTAAAGTACTTAGCAACAGACTGATTTCCTTGTGTTGCTGCATTAATCTGCCATTATATATGATATAACAAAGGACCATTACTTTCACCAAACCTTTCTTCTAATTCTAACCACAATTCTCAAGTAGAATTCATATAAATGAAAGCTTCAATTATGTCTCTTGACATTGAATTTAAAATCCATGATCTAATCATGTAATCAGTTCTAATCCATTTATCACATTCAACAGATCCTGAGCTAGGTTTTTAACATGTTCCATCAATAAACCCTAATTTCATCTTAGCTCCTAGAGCTATTTTAACCGATCTACTCCAGTTCAAAAAATTGTTTCCATTCAAGACTGCAATAACTAAACTCATACCTGGATACTCTAATCCTTCAAGGTATGTTTGATTTTCTTCAGGTGAAGCTCTCAATCTGGGATCTAGAGTTGCTCCAGCTAGAGAATCATGCCAAAAACCCTCCATCGTTACCATCTGCTTACACCTGATACACTCTCGTAAGTACAAAACAAAGATTCAGAAACCCTAACTCTCGATCCTTCAACTGTTGGACCCCGGTCTTTAAGTGAAATTTAGAAATATTAAATGAACTTAAATGAGTGTTTTTGTATATGTATTATGTTATATATGTTATTGTGCTTTAAGGAAATTGATGAGAAAAGAATTGATTGGTTTTGATGACTTTGAGATTTGAGTAGATTTGT
>JAOTAX010000198.1:30788188-30802739 GCA_025629825.1 Erythroxylum guanchezii | reverse complement strand
TAACCAATTCTATACATTTTATTATTATCAAAACATAAGTAGGATTTAATTTGTCAACCACCATTGGTCCAACACATAGCACGATATTCAGCCTTTATTGAAGACTTATGATTCTGTCTTGCTTTTTACACTTCCAAGAAATCAAGGCATTGCCTAAATAAACACACCAACCTGTAGTAAAACATCGTGTATCGGGGCAACCAGCCCAATTAGCATCACTATAGGTAGCAAGGTGAAAAGAAGAATTAGGAGGAAAAAAAAAGCCCGCGGGTAGGAGTACTAAGAAGATAGCGGATAATTCGCTTGATAGCGACCATATGTAAATGTCATGGTAAGGCCATAAATTGACTTACTAAATTGACTGCAAAAGATATATCGGTTTGAGTAATAGTAAAATACACCAGACTGCCAACTAGTCATCAATATATGTTAGATCGAGAAAGATATCACCTTCATCTCGTTGATATTTGACATTGACTTCCATAGGAGTATCAACTGGAGTAGAATCTTATAAGCCTGCTAAACTGATGATGTCACTAAGATATTTCTGCTGATTGAAAAAGATGTCGTTGTTGCTTTTGTATATCTCAAGCCCCAAAAAATAAGTAAGATAGTCAAGGTCTTTCATATAAAATGAAGTATGAAGAGAGGCTTTAAGTTGCTGAATCTCACTAATGTCAGTACTCGTAATAATGATATCATCTACATAGACGAGTAAAAGGACAACACCTTGAGAAGTCTTTGGTAAAAATAAGAAAGGATCGTATTGACATTTTACAAAACAAAGCTGAAGAAGTGTTTGTCAAAATTTCTCAAACCAAGCCCTAGGGGCTTGTTTTAACCCATATAATGAGCGTTTCACTGTAGCATTAGAAGTAGTCAATCCTGGAGGGGGACACACGTAAATGTCTTCTTTCAGATCCCCATGAAGGAATGCATTTTTAACATCCATTTGGTGTATAGGCCAAGCTGGAGAAGCTGCAATAGCCAAAATTATTCAAATAGTAGTCATTTTGTCAACTGGAGTGAAGGTTTCCTCATAATCTATCCCATATTCTTGACAGTTGCCAAAGGCCACCAGTCGAACCTTATATCGATCCAAAGATCCATTAGATTTAAGTTTGACACAAAACACCCACTTACAACCAATGGGAGTGATAGATGGTGGACATGAAACAATATCCCAAGTATTATTTTTTTGCAAGGCATCTAGCACCTCTTGCATAGCTTGTTTCAAACAATCATGCTTAACAGCTTGTGAATAACAAGTAGGAATACTAACAGAGGCTAATGTTGAAACGAAGGATGTATGAATACCAAATCTCTTAGGAGAGTAGCCATACTTCTTGGGAGGATGGGAGATTCGGGTGGACCTTCGAAGTGGGGGAAGCTCTATGTCAAGTGCTGGTAGCAATGAAGACGCTTGAGGAGGTCCCTCAGAATAGCCCTCTTTCCTCTTTCGTTTTACATACAAAACACCAGGCCTAAATTGTGCGATAGGAGACTAAGGGACAATATCATAGGAAGTGGACTCCTCCTCAAAAGAAGAAAGAAGAGAGTGAGACAAAAAGTTAGGTGTAGAACCATAAAGAGGGGAAAATATTGTTTTTCGAAGAATATTACATTTCGAGATATTCGAACTCTTTTAGTAATAGGATCATAACACATATAGCCTTTTTGGTGTGGTGCATAACTAAGAAAAACACATCTAACAGATTGAGCAGAGAGCTTAATTAGTTCATGCATGAGGAGGGAGAAGAACAAAACAAACACACCTAAAAGGACGTAAATGAGCATATTTAGGTGGTTGGCAATGAAGACGAAAATATGATGATTGATGGTCATGAGTAGGTGACGGAAGTCGATTAATTCAATGGACAGCTGTGGACAAAGCCTCAACCCAAAATTGTGGTGGAACAGAGGATTCAATAAGTAAGGAACACACCATATCAAGAAGATGACGATTTTTTCTCTCAGCTACTCCATTCTGCTGTGGTGTATATGGACAACTCCGTTAAGAAATAATGCCTTTTTGTTGAAGAAAATCTTGGAATGTTGTGGACATGTATTCCCCTCCAGAAATATCAGAACGAAAGATTTTGATACTTTTAGAAAATTGGTTTTCGATTAACGCTAGAAATTTTTGAAAAACATCAAAAACTTCATATTTACATCACAAAAAATATACCCAAATAAAATGACTATGGTTATCAATAATGGCCACAAAGTACTTGTAATAGGCATGAGATATGATTGGTGAAATCCCCCATACATCACTATGTATTAAATCAAAACAATGAGACGAATGTGGTTCATGAGATGGGAAAGGAAGAGTTTTCCTTTTTCCCATTTTGCAACTAGAACAATCGAAGGTGACATCTCTATAAGAAAAAGGAATTTTATTGTCGAGAACTCTAGATTTTAACATGGATTAAATAGTTCTATTATTAGGATGACCTAACTTAGCATGCCACAACTTGTAGTCATCTTGAACAGAATTACAAAACAAAGAAATTACACTCATAGGCTTGGTCGGTGCATTAAATGAAGAGGAACGAGTCTGCCCAATTTAAGTCCTTCCGCTACTGTCTTCCCTGACACCAGCTCCTGGACAATACAACCAGAAGGAGAAAAAACAACTTTGCAATTATTTTCCACTAATTGTCCAACATAAAGTAAATTACCAGATAAATCAAGAGAGACAAAAACATGTTTCATTGATGGAGAAGAAGAAATATCACTAATAGCAGTGATGGGAAGATGATACTCATTAGCTGTCTCAATTTGCAAATTGTAATATTTTTTGATATTAATAAGATCATCAAAAGAAGGGGTCATGTGATTCGAAGCTATCGAGTCAAAAAGCCAAGTTTTAGATAGAGTTGTATTTTTACCAGTAATGCCAAGAGCAGAGAGAGCTGAAATAATCATCTGTTGAATATTCTCTTGAGTAATAGACGAAGCTGATGGTTGTGGAGAAGCAGGAGCAGTAACAACAGCAGGACGGTCAGTCACATCACTGATAGTAAAAGTACGAAAAGCATGAGAATTGTGATTTTGAGGACATTTATGACATTCTGAAATAATATGTCCATTAATCTTGCGGTAGTTACAGAATTTCTGAGAGCATTGATTTGCAATATGGCCAAAAGCTTTGCAACTATAGCATTGTTTGTTAGACATATCGCGAACTCGTTGTTTTCCTTGAGCTGCGTACGCAACATTGAGAGCATTAGAACTCCTATGTTGTTCCAAAGTACCTTGAATTAACTGGTGTTGCTCCTCTTTAAAAAGTTCATTCAAACAAATATCCAATGATGGAGAAGGACTCCGTTGCAATAAATTAGCACATACAGATTCAAACTCAAGCCAGAGTTTCATCAAGAATTGATCCCTCTAAATAATCTGGTGGAGAGCCTAAACATCTTCTAAAGAGGTTACAAAAATAGAAGCATATACAATTTCTGTATATTTAGTCCATAACGTGATAAAACCAGTATAATATTCCTGAACAAATAGATTCCCTTGGGTATAATTAGAAATATCATACTCTAACTGAAAACACTTAGCTGAGTTTTTCTGGTCATAAACTTTCTTGAGATAATCCCACATGCCTTTGGCTGTCTTATAAAGTCGTAGATTGACAATAATAGCAGGTTCTATAGTTTGCACTAACCAGCTCTTGACTTTAGCATCTTGAGCTTCCCATTCAGCCGCCTTAATTTTATATGTAGGCTTAGTGTTGGTGCTATCAATATGCCCCCATAATTCTTTTCCTTGAACATAAATCTGGAATTGAAATTCCCAAGCAAAAGTAATTTTTAGCCGAAAACTTGACACAAGCTACCTCAGTCTTGTCCATGAATGAGATTCAAAAAAAAATACCAAGAAAAATACCCCACAAGTTTTGAATCAAGAAATAATCACCCCTTTCCAAGATCTAACCCAAAAAATTAAGACTCATAAAAGAATAGATTCACAATGAAGGAAGAGGAACTCTGATACCATAACAAAACTAAAGAACGCAAGACAGAATTTTGTGTAAAGCTTGGATCCCCAAAATTATGGGCTCTGCCTTCAATATATAGAATATGTACAAATGATCGAATCCCGTAATTATAGGTACTTCAAATAAGATTCCCTAATTATTGTAAAATATTCTAATCTAAAGATGGTATGTAATTATAACGAATATTACAGTGATACTATAAAATCTTGACAATATTACAGCGATGTTAGAAAATCTGGACAGATATCATTGACATTCATATCCATTGAAAGCTTCACTTGTTATTGCATATGGGTTCGCAATGCCTAATTGTCATATATCCATGTGAGTAGTTGGTGGCAATTGGCCTTGTTTTGAATCAGAACATACTTTGAAGAATGTGATGTTACCCTCTTGTTTGCATATAGTTTTTATAACATAAATTTATTAAATAATAAAATAATAAATAAAAAGTGGAATACATGGTAACCATATGTCAAAAACATTAATCTAACGTAACTAGTCACATCAAACACACTAACGAAAAATTTATTATCGAGTTATTTTTGTAACAAATTGAAACTTAAGAGAATTTTAGCGTTACTTTTTAAAGTTCGAACTTATATTATAAAATTGAATAAAGTTTGAGATTTTGTTACAATTAACCCTTTATAAAACTATATTATGTGTGTACTTATATAAGATATGAACTTTGATAAAATAACATTAATAGTACCCTAAAACCTAACCTTTGTTAGTTTTTTTTTTTTCCAAATTTGACAAACTAATCCCTCAATCTAACCCAATCGTTAATTAATTTAATAATAAAATATTTAATATATTAAATTTGATATTATTTAATAGTATCTAAAATATAGAGACAACAAATTTAAAAATTCCTAATTATTTTATAATTTATAATTTTTGTTAAATTTTCTAAAATTTTTAATTTAATAACTAACCTTTTTAAAATTCGTATAAATTAAGTCAAGACGGTATTTTTCCTTACGTATATGACTAATATATGAAAATTGATGTGACATTTAATGAATAAATAAAAATAACATTTTCACTTAATTTATACCAATTTTAAAAAGTTCATCACTAAATTAAAAAAATTAAAATTACATACTATTTAGTTTGTTATATTTGAAAATATTTGATAATGTAAATAACTCCAGTATCTCTTCAGTTGTTGATAGATGACGCTTAGGCCCGAAAATCCGTACCTCGATCACTACACAGGTTTACTTACGATTGTAATCAGGTGCTGTTGAATTTTTGAAGAAAAAAAAGAAGAATGAGATGGGATAAGATGAAGATTGAACAATACGTAACACACTCTCATCTTTTTATTATTGAACTTGATTGCCTTATATAGACAAAATACAAACAACTAAATTGATTTTTCAGCTACTAAATCTAGCTTATAAGATAAGATTAAATATAATCTAAGACCTATTCTAAAGGAATTTAAACAACTCTAAAATTTGAATTAATTCCCAACATTCCCTCTTAATTTAAATTTTCTGAATGAAGTACATCTCTCCAAATTTTCAGAATACTCTGTGAAGCACTTCTCTTCACTAATTGATGCACTTCTCATCATCTTGTTGATGCCCTTCTCACCAACCTACAATCATTGGAGCACGTCTCTCCAAAAAACATCTTGGTGCACATCTCACCAACACTCAAAAAAGAGTTTCTTCACCAACCAACTCCACCATATTTGCTTACTCCTTTTTCAGTCACTTCAACCTTTGCTAGATAAGCTTCTTTCACCATCTTTTCATTTTCTTGATTTCTCATTGCTCTTCTTTTTTCTTGAACTTACAGAACATTAATCACTCATAGGTCCTTCAAAAATCTAAAGCTCTGATATCATGTTGGGTTTTTGAATTAATGTTGGGAATTAATTCAAATTTTCTGAATGGAGCACATCTCTCCAAATCTTCAGAATACTCTGTGAAGCACTTCTCTTCACTAGTTAATGCACTTCTCATCATCTTGTTGATGCCCTTCTCACCAACCTACAATCATTGGAGCACGTCTCTCCAAAAACCATCTTGGTGCACATCTCACCAACACTCAAAAAAGAGTTTCTTCACCAACCAACTCCACCATATTTGCTTGCTCCTTTTTCAGTCACTTCAACCTTTGCTAGATAGGCTTCTTTTACAATCTTTTTATTTTCTTGATTTCTCATTGTCCTTCTTTTTTCTTGAACTTACAAAACATTAATCACTCATAGGTCCCTCAAAGATCTAAAGCTCTGATACCATATTGGGTTTTTGAATTAATGTTGGGAATTAATTCAAATTTTATGAATGGAGCACATCTCTCCAAATCTTCAGAATACTCTGTGAAGCATTTCTCTTCACTAATTGATGCACTTCTCATCATCTTGTTGATACCTTTCTCACCAACCTACAATCATTGGAGCACGTCTCTCCAAAAAACATCTTGGTGCACATCTCACCAACACTCAAAAAAGAGTTTCTTCACCAACCAACTCCACCATATTTGCTTGCTCCTTTTTCAGTCACTTCAACCTTCGCTAGATAGGCTTCTTCTACCATCTTTTCATTTTCTTGATTTCTCATTGCCCTTCTTTTTTCTTGAACTTACAAAATATTAATCACTCATAGGTCCCTCAAAGATCTAAAGTTTTAATACTATGTTGAATTTTTGAAGAAAAAAAAAGAAGAATAAAATGGGATAAGATGAAGATTGAACAATACGTAACACATTCTCATCTTTTTATTATTGAACTTGATTGCCTTATATAGACAACATACAAATAACTAAATAGATTTTTCAGCTACTAAATCTAACTTATAAGATAAGATTAAATATAATCTAAGACTTATTCTAAAATAATCTAAGACCTATTCCTAAGAAATTTAAACAAGTCTAAAATTTGAATTAATTTCCAACATGTGCGAATGAATTGGGCCCTGTCATTTGCATTTGAAGGATTGAGGAGTAGACATAGCCCCAACGCTGTAACACCTGCAGTCCGCACATCATGTTCTCTTTGGTTCTTGCGGCTGAACTCACTAATCGCGGTCATCTACAGTGGAGGAGAAAGAGGGGCTGTTTGAAGTGGGCTAACTAATATTTGGCAGACAAGCATCGGCAACTCATTCACGACGCACTCAAACAGAAGGAAACTTTTATGACTTAAAACCAGAAACAAATAAAATACTGTCTTACAGGAAGAGAGAATTACAAAGGGAAGCCTTACTGCTTCCTAAAGCCTAGGAAACAACTAAAATAAGAAACATTTTACTGCCATTGAATTTGACCATCAGTGACCATTGGCGATTGAACCGTTCTCTAGGATGATACTATCACCAGGCTTCTGAGCATAGAATCTTCTATACTTGGAGTCCACTTCTGTGAGATAGTACGTTCCTGGAGCCAACAAACTACAGTCTTTGCTTGTCACGAAGTCCTTGGCTCCATACCTGTGCTCCATCAATTTCAAAGTTTCTACAAATTTCTCTGGGGGAACCTGCAGGATAAAGATGCTATCAATAATCCACTGTTCTAATTCTAACAATATCAATCATTATTTGACAAATTATCTTAGCAAAATTACCTCTTGTCTGGATTTCAGCTTTCCTCCAACATTCATCACCTTGGCAATATTTGACAACGTAAATGGGTGCTGGCCTTCTTGTAGTTTCAGTGAAAACATTGTCGATGTCAGGCCACTTCCATACGAGAACATTATCACCCGCCTGCCTGTCTGCAAGTAATCGAAACAATGGCATCAAACTCAACTGGTGCTAAGGTGCAAAAACATTATTACTACACACTTACTGAATTCCTAAAGCTAGGATTTCAAATTATGGAAGATTGAAAAGACTTACCAACTCACTGTGCTTATTGTGAATAACAGAGGCAAGTGCTGCATAGAGAGATGCGGTGTACATATTGCCAACTTGCTTTGGTATCACAGTTGTAGGTTGTACCTTCACATCATACAGAGGCTTGGCAACTACTTGTGATATCTGATAGATGCATCACAAATAGTGATTATAATCAGATTAATTATAAAACAGATTTCAGCAATTTAGAATTCAACTTCCTTCTTCCTATACGAATAGGCAAAATTTGAGGCATATATCACTGTAGGACTTCTCCACTTCGCCACTCCCAACTTCATCTAGGAAAAACAGAAATCCAAGTTTTTTCTTTCTAGCAATTTGGACTTAATAACCTTTTCAAGATCCCGATTTGTGTAGCTTTCATCACCAGTTAGATTTGAAAATGGTAACAGCTTTTCTTTAGCTACCTCATCAACAGAGCTGCAAGTAAAAATCAATGACCAGGTATTTGTAAATAGGAATACATAATCCTCCCAAGTCAATGAAAATATTTCTCAAGTGTCACCAGTATATTACAGAACCTTGCATTCCTCAAGAAGTCATTGAACAGCAGACGAGCAAAGCTTTTTTGCACAAGCTGCGGTCAAACAATTGTATTTCAGAAGTCATGCAAAAAAAAAGAGCAAATATTAAAGAATTATATTAAACATGAAAAAACAAGCAGATAGTACATACAAAATCATCATAAATGATTTACCTTGTTGTAAGGAGAATGAAATACAATGTAATCAGCATCAGAAAGTGAGAACTGTTTGCCCTCCAATTTCTCATATCTAAAGATTACAAGATAGGCAAGTATTTGCTTCACACATCACCTTTAATCATCAAAACTCCAAAATTCAAGAAAACAAGTTCAGAACTTCTTATGAACTTACTTGGCGCACAAATGTTTGTAACATGCATCAAGAGCCATGAGGTAGCATGTTTGAGATAACTTTCCATCCACAACCTACAGGATCAACTACCAGCTTAAGGAAATGTAATCTATAAAAATGTTCCAAGCAAAACATCATGCTATGTCAATCATAATGAACAAGCATTTCAGCTTGAGCATTTTATAAAGCTGCAGAAAGGATTATTCTGTTCAAGGCGGTCAAAAGGACAATTACAACTTGCTGAAAAATATAATTCTGGTGGTTTTTTAATGCCTGAGATTGATCTAGATTTTCAACATCAAGCTATCACTTGCGTTTCAATGACCAATTTTAATGAGCTTACACTTAGTAGCCAGAAAATAATACCTTAAGATGATAGCAGAATAAATTCTACTGTTTCTGTTGATTGTCCATATTGATTAAGCAAATATATAGATGCAGATCCATCATGTTAAGTAGGTAAGCTCCAAGAACAGTGGGAGAATTTAGGGGAAACCATTCATTAACATTGTTTTCCTTTTCATTGAAATTCCTTTCATCTTGTTTCTAATATACCTGATCGAGGCACTGAATAGTCGCATAATATAACAGTCGAAGTCAAGCAAATCAAAGAACCACAAGTAAATGCAAATTACATGAGCTAATGAGGAACCACAGTAAATCATAAAATTATGACAAGACGTATAGATTTAGCTTTCTCAAGGACAATATGGGGTAACGTATGTCTCATAGAACATTTACTGGATATTCACTAGCAAGATCAGGCTTGTAGAAATCATAGACATGAGACATATGACTGCCCCTAAATTTGCTTTCGAAAGCAATTGGTGCATCTGGACCTATTAGCAGGGCAATGGCGGCTGCTCCTCCAGTAGGACGAGCTGGTCCTTCTGCATACACCTGATGAAGAAAATATCTTTATGAACATGTGCAGAAATACAAGGTTTGCATACCTATATAACCATCTCAGCAGATACAAGAATTTCAGCACCATAATTTCCATTTAAATGCATGTTAATGTTTCAAATATCTTCCAACAAGTTCACTTGTGGATGCAGCAGTAACTTAATTTGGTCTTACCGCACTGTCAGTACAGACAACAACCCCATAACGTCCATCCCATGAACTACTCTCAACCCAGTTCACACAGTTGAGTAAAGCTGCCGTTCCTCCATAGCATGCATTAGTTGAGTCAACACCTTCAATATCAGTGTTTCCATATTTCTGTTCATTTTTCAAATAGAAATAGCAGTTAGTAAGTAACAAGTGTGCTACAATAAGAGACCATGCATATGCAGCAAACATCAGACAAGTAAAATATCAGCATTGCCATTATAAATTAACTCACAAACAATCTAACGAATTATGAAGCTTTTAATTGTTTATTATAAGAACAAAAAAGTTAGCAAGGTAGTCAATTAAAAACCAATCCAAGTATCAGAAATTGGAAAGTAAAAATAATGCGTAACCCAGCCAGAATGTCTCTTAGCCAATTATCATCCCTTTATTTCTTTTGACACAAGCAGTAAACTATAATACAAGAGGTGGCTATCCCAACCTCCCATCCTTTGTGCAGAGAGACCAATCTCACAAATGACCTACACAGAAATGCAACCAATTTCCTGGTATTTATTGTCATTATTTATGGATCCCAATATAGTAAAACTAGATCAGGTCACAACTCAGTGATCCACTTACATCCATTTGCTCGGATTTGAATCTTTCCTGTGCAAAGGACTCGAACATCCAGTATTTTACATCAAACAAGAAAGCACATCAGTGTCTTTTTCTTTTTCTTTTTCTTTTTTTACCTCGAAGATTTGCATCAAGAAAGTTTTAATGGATTTGCTCTTGTCAATCACAGTTTCACTACCCACTTCCAGACGTCCAATTTGCTTTGGGTCAATCTTGTATTTCTCAAGGAGCGAAGTAACAACTGTCAAACTAAATTGTCCTCAGGAGGACAAAATCATAGTTAGGCATGAACTAATTCATAAGTCATGAAAGAAGATAGGTATTGGACTTTCATGTAAAATTACCGACCTCATTGAAATGACATCTTCCACCTCCGTGCAGAATGCCATGCAATCTTGCCCAAGTCCAATGGTATACTTTCCTCTACTAGCACCGTCATGAGCCTCTAGTGTTTCCTATTTCCAGAAGATCAAAAAAAATACAGAACAATTATTTTACGGAAAAGGCATGCATATATTGTGATTAAATGGGTTGCCAGGAAGAACTAGAAAATCCAAACTGCACCTACAAAGTAATTTCCAGTGACTGATTTTGGGTTTGAAAATTTTAGGCTTTAGCAAAATGTCAGAAACAGACAATCAACAACAAACCAAAGTTCTCTCTTTTTTCTTTTTGTGGGTCAAAGACCAACCAACAAGAAACTCAAAATAATAACAAAAAAAGGCAAAAGTTCAGAACCCTTCATCTTCCAACAAGAAAGAAGGCGTGAACAAGATAGTTATCCCATTTCACAAAGTCAACAAAAAAAGGTCCACGAAAACGAATAGCATCGTCTAATTCAGATTACAAATGCAGCAAACTCATTTCATCTCCAAAAAAGAATCAAAACCAATTGTCCAAGCACAATAAAAAGCTTGAGTGAGCTAAAAAAGTTTCCTTTTCTTCCATGTACAACATCGTAATTCTCCACAACCAAACCAAAGACTCCACCGTTAGACCCAGTTCATTTCTCAGTCCCCACATTCCCTCCGGAAACAAGCAATCAGAAACAAACCCAAAACACTACACACAGAGAGAGGGAAAGGATCAAAGAAGACACCTGCTGAACACAGGTAGGAGGAAAGTATATATCCACAGCGAGAATCCCAACATTCTTTGTCATTTCCTCTTTGTTTCTTCACTTCGTCAAATTTCCCAGAAGAAAAAGGATATAAGAACCTCAAACAAACAAGTAAAGCAATAAAATTTCGCTTTCGCTCAGTCCTTCTGAGTTGCAAAAAAGAGAGAACAAGACGAGAAAGGTCCTGCAAATACAGAGAGGCGAGATGACTCACATGACCGGTTTGTTTAAGTATATGCAGCCTATTCGACGCAATCGTTTAAAAGAACAAAGCATGTGCACACATGTAGACAGCCTATGTTTTCAGACATGAATTACCACTTATTTACGAAATTGGCATCTTTATTCATTGCTGGAAGTTGATGTTTCTGGACCTGTCATTTACTCCTAAAGTGTGCCGTTTTGGTATTTTTCCAGCACGTGCACCTCCACCTCTTATGGCATCATTTATTTTCTACGTAGGGCATTAATATATTTTTATTTTTGAATATCATGCATTATGGCTTGAGAATGCCATACCGTCTTGACCAAATATTTGGCAAGTTCCACGTCAAACAAGCAATTTTTAGTCTTCTTATTGGAAATGAGTAGGTATCACATTATGAAATTGTTTGGAGTTGTAACCACTTTACAATTAAGTTTGCATTAAGCAGTAGTACTTATATCCCCCATGTTCTTTAATTTAATATTGGAAAACGTTGACTCAAATATGAATAGAATAAGTAACAAAATCTAACTATACTAGCGATTAAAAAAAAAAACATCTTCAACGTCACCAAAGTGATATTGCCCCTATGGACGTAGCAAATTTTTTCAAAAGATTCAATACCCAAAATTTTATCATTTTATTTAAACCAAAAAAACTAAAAAAATAATTTTAAAAATAAAATAATCTTGAATTTTGAGTTAGTTTATACATGTATAAAAGATTTTTAAAATAAATTATTATTTATTGAAATATATTAAATTTGTAAATATTTTATCATTTTAATTTTCATATATACATTTTATGTTGAGTTATTTTTAAGCTAACCCTATCTCACATGGCGCTTTCTATATACATTGTTTCTCTTTTCCTTTGACATTTTAAATACAAAATTTGTTATGACTTATGATTTTCAAGAGTTTTTTAAGGATATATTTGATGTTGAACTCTCCAAATTTAATTGACTATTTCACAAATCTTCTTGACATGGGTATACCACAACCTTCTTATTTATCCAAAATTGTGTTTAATTATGATTTAGGTGGTTAATTTCAAATAATGAAGGATAATCCAATTTTAAGGCTAGTCACTCAAGATGTAATTGGTCATATCGTAACTTCTTATAAATGAAGAAGATTTTAGTTCTTTAACTTAAAGTTTTTTTCTATTTCAATCTTTTGACCACTAAATGTTTTGATTCGAACTTTACTAATCATTCTATATTAGGATATTTTTTAATGTTCTTAATGAAAATTTTACGTGCCATTTAAGTTGGATACACACTTCATTAACAATTATAAGTTAACTATATGCCTAAGGTCGATTATGCTGATTTCATATAAGGTTTTCGTTAATATCATTAGTGAAAGTACAAATATAAATTGAATAGTAAAATTCATTGACTAAATTAGAAGGTTTAATAGTTGGAGGAATAAAGTGAAGCAATATTAAGTTGAAGGAATAAAAATACATATGTCCCAAATGAATTTTTTCCTCTAAAATAAAAGGAGAATCAATAATTTAAACTAAGAGAGAAAAATATAAAAGTTTTAAATAAGGAAAAGAGATTTTCAGTGGGAGAAAATAAGCATCAAAATTAGAATCAAAGGAGAAATTGGAGATTTGAATGATGAGGTGCCTAATATAATTAGACATTTTATGATATTTCCATTTTATAATTGTATTATGAATTTAAATTATTTGTTTAGTATGATTTTATTATAAATATATTAAGTTTAGATTACATCAAAATGTTATTTAATGTCCTTTTTGGTATATTGGGTTATAAAAACTCTTGATTTAAGTAAATGTATGACGTTAACTTTTGCAAATAGTATTAGTTATATTTTAGATATGTGGTTTTGTCTTAATTTTTATCATAAGCCTAGTGATTTTTTATGAATTAAGATGAATTTATAATTAGGAATTATATATAAACTTTGTTTGGGATGACATTTTTTTATTATTATTGTGGAACACATGGTTATATTATGATTAAGGTCCTTTAGAGATGTTGGTGTAGTTATTACAGTATGATCAGTAAGATTTATGGTCTTTTTAATGTGAGAGCGTCTATGTTGTAAGTGTTTGAGCATAAATATGTGTCTATAATGTAATTTATAACAATTGTGATTTGGTTTCAAAGTGACACTATAAGAATATTATGATCTTTGAGATATGTTAAGTTTTTTATGAAATTTTACATTGATATATATTATGGTGATTAATCTGATTCTTAGAGACATATCATGTATATGATGTGACTATTGGACGTAGATTTAGATGTGATGTGGTTAATAGGCCTAACTTCAATTTTGGTATGACTATTTAGGCTTACCTTTGCATATGTTGTGGCCATTGGACTTATCTACTAATATCATATGGTTGTTAGGTTTATCCTTGAGTGCGATGTTGCCATTAAACCTACCCTTAAATATGATGTACAAGTTAGGTCTGCCTTCAAGTGATATATAACTATTTGTCATATCTTTAAATATGATATAATCATTGGACTTGCCTTTGAGTATGACGTAGTCATATAATGTTGGACCCCAAACTTTTCTTGGAAGTCAGAACTGATGTTTGTGATATGTTGGAAGTAGAAAGCTGGAAAATGAATATGTTCATTGAGCACGCTTCGATGTTTTAGCCATAACTTGACCTCTAGTTATCCAAATGAGGTGATTTTTGATTTGTAGTAAACTAGAGAGATAAGGCTACAAGTTGTATGAAGGAATTGAGTTCTAATTTAATCTCTAAGAAGGTCAATTT
>JAOTAX010000198.1:30758261-30772486 GCA_025629825.1 Erythroxylum guanchezii | reverse complement strand
TTTTCCAATTGAAACTCAAGTGTGCATCATTTTGGCAAGTTGTCTCCTACATAATTTGATAAGGAAGTACATGAGTTTTGATCCACAAAAGTTGGAGCCAATTGAAGAAGATGATTTAGCAGATGATGACCCCCTTGATAATGAAGACTATGTGTCATTTATTAACCCAACATAAGACTGGGTTAACTTTAGAAATGATTTAGCAAATAAAATGTTTAATAGTTGGAAGGAGAGATCGAATCCTTGAATGTGTACTTGTTTCAACTTTTTGTATAAATAGAATTATTACTGTTGTATTTGTTTGAAATGTACTTTAGAAATGTGTACTTGTTTCATTTTCTTACTATTATTGTCTCTGAATTATGTTATTTTTATTTAAGTTATTTGAATAACTATATGAGTTATTGATTCTTGAACAAGTTCATGTTTTCTTTCTTAGGATGGATCAAGAAGAATCTGGTCGAGGTCGGGGAAAAATAAATGCTTTTGGATGGAAGAAGAGGTGCAAGTTTTGATTCAAGTTCTTCAAGGAATGGCGTGCAATCCTTCCTAGAAGATAGATAGCGGGTTTAAGAGCAACTACATGACTGAAGTACATCGAAGAATTATAGAAATAATGCCAAATTTTTCGAAGAAAGTTAATCCTCGTTTTGAGTCAAAAATCAAATGGTTGAAGAACAAATTTCATTGCATCAATGATATGTTAAGGGAGAGAGGTTGTCAGTGGAATGATGTGGAGAAAAAAATTGCATGTGAGAGGTAATGGTTTGATAGTTACTGTTAGGTGAGCTATTCATACTTGTTCTCTTTAATCAAATTGGTGGACATGTGGCCTTATAGAATGCAGAAGTATACTGATTTAAGTTCCATTTTCTGTTTTTCTATTTTTTTTAGAAGCATAAAGAAGCAAAAGGAATGTGGGAATTTAAATTTCCATACTTGAATCAACTTGAATCAGGTTATGGAAGAGATAAAGCTACTGGGTTGAACGTTCAGGAATATGTGGATGCTGTTTGAAATATGGAGAATGATCAAAATATAGTAAGTGGTGGTGAGTATGTTGGTGAATATGATTTATTATCTGACGAAGAAAACAATGATGTGTGTTTGGATTCGCAAGTAACTCCAACTTACACAAACAACACAAATGTGAGAAATGTGAGTGCAAAGCAGAAACAACCATCAAGCAGCAGTGGAGGGAATATAGCAGAAAGGAAAAAAATGTCGTCTATTTCAGCTTCTTTAGATGTCGAGGCACAACTGCAAAAAATCAAATCTAGTTTTTGTACTTTTGTGGAAAGATTTAATAGCAATTTCGCAACCATGGCAAATGCTATTGCAGATGAAAATTTACGTGACAAAGCTGCTTCGGAAAAAATGAAAGACGTGGTTGAAGAGTTAATGAAAATTGGCCTTCCAAGTGGTGATGTCTTTACAGCAGCTAACATTTTCAGCTCAAATAAAGACAAGATTGATGTGTTCCTCAGCCTTCCCATTAACATGCGAAGGCTTTATGTCTTAAGTTTATTTTGATGCTTTAAGTTTTAGGTACTATGAGAAATTTTACTTTATGTTTTGATGCTTTATGTTTTAAGTTTATTTTGATGTTGTTTTATGTTTTATAATCCATTTTAAATATGATATGGAAATATAGTTACAATTGTATTGTTGGCATTATGCAACTCTGTTGACAAATGGTCATATAGCTCATTTAATACTCAAAAATTGCGATAAAATTTCTTGACAAAACTGATTAATTTTTTTTACAAACATATGGAGATAACTCCAATAAACATATGAAGGGCAAATTATTTTCGTTTTTATTGAGGGTAAAAATGGTATTGTATTATCTTTCATTCCTATTAATGTAACAAACCAAACAACATTATTGGTATTAATACAGAAACCCAAGTTACAAAGCAAACATCATTTTTTAATTTTTCATACCCATCCCCATCCCCTTCTACTATTATACCCATATCCATAACTAACCTCATGCTCAATCCAAACGCCTAAGATCTTAGTGGAGTCAATAGCCTAAGGGCCTGTTTGATTGGATGTTAATTAATGGAATGAAATGGGATATGATGGAATGGAACCGAGCGAGTTATAATATAATGGAATATAATGTAGTGAAAAGTTGTTTAGGAGAGATGAAAGAATTTATAATGTAATGTAGTAAAATATTGTTTGGAAGATAGATGGAATAGAATGTAATGTATAATAAATGACTATTATACCCCTTATATTAAAATGGTTGTTACAAGAGGTTTATTATTTTATTATTAATTATATACAATTTATTATTAATTATATAAAATATTATTATTAATTATTTAATAAATATTATTTTATTTTATGTGATTTATATTAAAAATAATTTATTTATATTTTTATTTATATAAAAATATATACAAATAATTAAAGAATAATTTGTTATATATTTTCTATTTTTATTAATAAAATTTTATTTATTTTATTATTAATTATATAAAATTTTTTATTAAATATAAAAATTATTATTACTAATAATTTAATATATTATATTTTATTTTATTCTATGTGATTTATATATAAAAATAATTTATTTATATTTTATTTATATAGAAATATATACAAACAATTAAAGAATAATTTTTTTATATATTTTTTATTTTTATTAATAAAATTTTATTTATTTTTATTAATTATATATAATTTATTATTAATTATATAAATTATTATTATTAATTATTTAATAAAATTTATTTTATTTTATTCTATATAATTTATATTTAAAATAATTTATTTATATTTTTATTTATATAGAAATATATACAAATAATTAAAGAATAATTTTTATATATTTTATTAATGAAAAATATAAAAATATAAAAAAATTATTCTTTAATTTTTTCTATATATTTCTATATAAATAAAAAATAAATAAAGTATTTTTAAATATAAAATTTTATTTTATTATTAAATATATAGAATTTATTATTAATAATATAAAAATATTATTATTAACTATTTAATAAAATTTATTATATTAAGTATTATTATATTCTATTTAATATATTAATATTATTTGATCACAGTTGGTATTAAGAAAAATTATTGAGGGTATATTAAGTAGTATGTATTTATTAGTCTATGTTCCATCTTAAACCCTTCAAATCAGAGGTTTTTTATTTTCACTGTTTAGGATGGAATGAAATGTAACATGAAACCCTCCGCTTACATCTCATTCCATTCCAGTCTATTATGAAATTCTCAACCAAATGATGAAAGTGTGTTACGTTTCATCCCATTTAATTACTAACCCCTCAACCAAACATGGCCTAAAGGCTAACTCCCACTAAATTAGTAACGCTAATGGAATTATTGGAAGAAGTATTATTTCCATACTTACTTTGTGGAGTTAGTGGTGAAAGTAAGTAGGTACCTTGCTTGCTGTTGGTTTATACTTATATTCAATCAGTTGCCTATAATCTCTGTGACTTAATTAATTACGAGTATTCTTTATTTTTATGTATTTTGTTTAATTAAAAATATGAAATAAAATCTATGAGATAAATATACTTTGCAAATAAAATTACGTAGGATAACAATTAAAAGATTCATATTGCATTACATATTATTCTTAATTTTTTCTTAATCATTGTTCTATTAAAATTGGATATCAATATAGTGAAAGACTAACATATGTTTTATATTTCTTTCTTATGAAAGAAATACTCAATTTTATAGACTAAAATGTAAAGATACTTAAATATGTATGCAGGTTCTTATTAGAGAACAAGTTTATTGAACTGACCTGAAATAAGAATTCTATATAGAACATTACTTATATGTCTATAGAAAATCTTATTGCGATAATTGCATAAGTGATAATTTAACTTGAGATTTTAAAAATATCTCTTATATGAATTGTTATATTTTAATACTGCTTGTGACATATCCTAGTCAATGTTAGCTCACTTAGGAGTCACCAGATATGATATGAATTATATGAAAGTAATTGAATGATCAATATAAGTTTTGTCAAACTAAGGCTACCATTTTACTATTCTCTATTAGTATTGATTCAGAAATTTTTGGCCAAGTTAGAATAACAATTGAAAATAATTTTCAAATGTCATTAATAAAATCACTTGCTCATACTCGATAACTATATGATTAGACATTAATTTCATGTTCTGTATCTAATTAAAACATTATATGATGAAAGAATTAAAAAATTTAATCAAATTCACTTTGAGATAATAATATTTAGGCGATTCATAATGTTTTGTTAGATATCAATCTTGATATATGAATATATATTATTTAATTAGATAATTATATATAAAATTAAAGGAGTTTAATTTCTCTAATCTTAAATATAATTTAGGATTATATTTTATATCAATTGTCAGTATATTTGAGAATCTAATGAGTCTCAAATAAAGAACAATTAAATAGAGCAAAATGCAATTTAATCAAGTTAGATTTGATTGTAAAGTTTGGAAAATTTTAAGATTAAATATAATATATTTGATAAATAAGAACCAATATTTGATCTATTTGAATCCAACTGATTTTTAATTAGAATTAATTATAAGTATAATTAAAGTTTAATTGAAATTAGACTTACATTTCAATTAGCTTGCCAAAAAGTCCAAATCTATTATAAATAGGCCTAGGCCTAAATAAGGCACCACTCCTTGCTTGCTATCTCTATACCACATGCATAGTTCTCTTAGCGTATCCATGTAGATACTATTAGATACTCAATACTTTAGAGATTACAGAAGTTGAGATAAACTTATTTCACACATTAGTTTGATAGGAGTTGTAGAAAAGGAATCAAGTTTCATAAAAGATACAATTTTTATATCATACTTTATCATGTTTATGTATTAATCAAAGTATATATTAAAGTGATCTTAACAATTAAAAAATTATTTAAAAATTTTATTTTTCTGCTACTGAGTTACATTAGATCCCACCTTGATTTTCTAATACTTACTTTCTACGTTCTTGTAAGTTTATAAGAAGACATCGTATATTGCTTATTTTAACAACGCATCATATTCAATCCTCTATTTGATGAGACTTTGAAAGACTTATGAGAAAGATCTTTGTAAGAGTTTTAAGTGGGCAGTTTTTGAGTAGTTTTTATAGACTACTGTACTTCGAGAAGAAATTATATCAAGTGTCCTTTGTATTGTTTATTTGTGAATACTTCAATAGAATATTGATTTTTGTTGTATCTCTTTATTATTAATTTTTTGATTGATTTAGACCTGTCCTTTGTATTGTTTATTTGTGAATACTTCAATAGAATATTGGTTTTTGTTATATCTCTTTATTATTCATTTTTTTGATTGAATTAGATGCTTTAAAATAAAATAAATTATCAGTCGATGATCACAAACGTTTTAAAATAAATGAAATTATGAGTTGATGATCACAAAGAATGACCATATTAAACTTTAATAGACTTAAAATTAATTGTTAGACGAAAATTTCACCATTTTTATTTAATTATACTACACTAACAACTAATGTTATGAACATTTTAAAATAGACCAACCTTATAGCAATATTTCTTAATTAAAAAAACAAATAAGTTTAAGCTAATGATTCTTCTACAACTATTTAAATTTTTACATACATCTTTACATTGGAATTTAGTTATCCCGTGAAAATAGATTATTCTTGAGTTGTAACAATTTTTAGATATAATCTAGAGATTTTGGAAAGTTTATACATTTCTCTTTTGTGGCGCTTGGAATTGTAAAGCTTATGGAGTTTGAGTCGGTATCTTTTTTTTTTTTTGGTTGTTTACGAGGTATTCTAGGCGGGTCTTAATTATGGGAAGACACTTTTAAGTCATTCACACTTAGACTAATCCCCGTTCGAGCCGGATAGGTCCCTTGCGGGAGGCAAAACTCTAACTCTAAATTTTAAACGGCTGCATACATGAAATGTAAAGGTGAGAAATGACATGGACAGATCTCTTGATCGGTTGATCTTCGTGAGTCTGCTGTTTTGTATTGTTATGGAATATGAATCTTGCTTAGTTGTTAATCACGCCTTCAATCTCTCGTTTGTCGGACGCTGGTTAGTAAGATTTGCTGGTTTATAAATGAAACTTACTTTACTATATTATATTATACAATCTTAAAAAACAAATAAATAAAAATGTTCTTACGATATAAGATGAAACATCTTATTTTGTTTTCCAATATATTGATACTTGAAACTTACTTTACTTTTTTTTTTCTTTAAATGGAAAAAAGACTTAATTATGAAAAAATATTCGTCGTAAATCACTGTATGGTAATTTTAATTTAAAATAATCGAGTTAATTATATACAATTATTTTATTATGTCAAAATTGATATTATATTTTTAAATTGTTCTCTTTTATTTTTAAGTTTAAACTAAAATGAAGAAAATTAACAAGAATTTATAGTTTAATAAACTCTATAATTTTATATACTAAATTATAAAATTAACTACTAGCATATACAATATTATCAAAACTTTATCACTTTAAAATCATTTTAAAAGTTACAATTTATAAAAAGGTCAACCAAAACTACGAAAAAAAAAGAGTTTGAAATAAGGAAGTAATAATCTTTTTATATGTTCAAAATATTATTTCAATAACAAACTAACTGCATTTATGTAAAATTTATAAATAGTAAATATTATCGAACTCATTGTATTGCAATGAGTTCTAAAATAACATGGAGTTTAAAAATATCGAAATTTCCATTTTGATATCTCACTAACTTACAATAGTTTTTATTAAAAAAAATTGAAAAAGGTATAATTTTGTAATTATCAATTCTTATACTGTGACTTTAATTCATGTTCATTATTAAGATATGTTTTCAACTCAAATTGAAGAATTATAAATAGTAATTTTATTTTTCCTTTATCTAGGTCATATTTTAGAATTATTTTTAATTTTTTTGAAAATTTAAAATAATTTGTAAAAGGGAGAAAATGGTAGTTTTTATTATGGTTTAGTTTCTGTGAATTTGGCCAATGCAAAATGGGATTAATCATCATTTCACATTAATTATTTATACAAAGAAGTCCATCTTAATATAGGAACATTTCAAGCTTATCTAATTATCTATTATTAAATATAAAGATCAAGTTCTTTTTATGGCTCAATAAAAAGATATAGCTAATGATTACAACGAACTACATCTCTTCTACAGCAACAGTATAGAGTCTTTCAGACGTAAAATAGTGCTCAAACCAAAAGTTATTACTAGTACTTAATAGAAAATTATGTTTGATTTCATCGTATCTAATATTCTGTTATCTCTCAACAATAATTAGTATCTTAAGAAGTCGGATGATTAATATGGGGTAGTGTCGGTAGCATCCAAATTGAACCATGAATGTGGAAATGTTGACGATTATTATGCTATGACAAAGTCGGCAAATGAACATATTTACATGAGACCTACGTCTACTTCTCCAGCCCTAAATCGATAAAAATGTTCGGACGAACTCACAAAATTAGATCAGGACAGCCTCAACTGTCAGACAGATTAAAAAAAAAGAAGAAAAAAGGTTAGATCAGGACAAGAAGTCATTTAACATAAACAACCAGTGGAGTAGTAAGACCTTCCTAAATTAGTATTTAATGCAAAGTGCAAACCATGCGAGACTTGCTCACGAGACTTGGGGGTAGGGAAACTATTTCCCATGCCAAATCCACCCAATTTGTCTGTAGTTTGTTTAAAATGGAAACTTGCCTAACAAGGGAACTGTATCATCCCAGCTACCATGTTCAACTCTGGATTCACCAAACTCCATTTCAGCAATGTTAATTATTCAAGTTTTAATCAATGAGATTGTCTTTGCCGGTACACTTAATTGAGGTATCACATAACGCCGTCGAAGACAGATACTTATACCTGCAACGGAAAGTCCATTCATCTTCTTTAGATCTCATTCAAGCACTCCTCTGTTAACCAATAAATAATGGATTATAAGATTTGGCTTTACACTCGCGTTAGAACTTGTTTGGCATTAAGATTTCAAATTAATATTTGATTGAAACCCTAAGTTGGTGAGAGGTGTGACGGGAAACCTTAGCCGGGCAGGAAGGAACTTTGGCCATCATAATAATATTTTATATAGACAACACAGATATGCCTATTTTTCACTCAATCTGGTATGGATTTGAGGCATAAAGCAATGTGATGACTACAAACCCCAAAATTTACACATTTGGCAAAAGAGTTTGTTAGAAATCTTTGTGTTATTCTTGTGTTATTCCTGTGTAATAACTTTCTGAACTGATGATAATTTGCTTGGCTTTGATTTTGCAGAGATGGAAGATTGCAAGAAAGTAAAGAAGACACTCAGAGTTTACTTGGTTCGATAGCACAAAGCTATCCACGTCTAAGGATCAATCACACACACCGAAGTTTTACTAAGATTAAGGAAGAAAAATACAAGAGATTGAGTGTTCAATGACATCTGCAAGAGTTTTCCCAAAAACTCTCTAGTACCCACTGTAATGTACTTTAACACTCTCTATTTCCTCACTTGAAAATATAGAATGTAAACTCAATGGACTTGATTGTATATTGGTAATTTTTCTGTGTCTTGAATGCTTGAGGCTTGTTTACTTATATAGGTTTTTATATAACTGCTGCCTTCGAATGAGTTTTGACTAAGTCAAATGTATATGCTTGAGGCTTGGTTACTTATATAGGTTTTTACATAACTGCTGCCTTCGGATGAGTTTTGACTAAGTCAAATGTACATGCTTGCCTTTTACGTGACTTCATCTGCCTTGTATAATTGAACTTAATGAAGTGTTGCGTTTTATTCATGAAGTTCCCTTGTGCTATGCGTTTTGAGGTTGTCTATTGTGTATGTGTTTTGGCTATGCTTCCGACTACTCCACGTGGGCCTCACATGCATTTGACTTAGAGTTAGCTTAACTCTTCTGACTTCATTTCGAAGGTTCCAGAGTCTCTTCTCTTCGTAGCTTCATACATCCCCTTTTCTTTCACCTTTGATTCTTCTCTTCTATCTTCTAGATCTCTAGTGTTTGAGTGTTGATTTTTGAAGAATCTTATGTTTTTTCTTCACATTCTTCCCTCCTTCTTCAAAAACCCTCACTCAATCTTTCGATTAGTGGTCAATTTCTGAAATTCTAAACCTTAGAAAAATTTGAATCCCTAATTTTTCTTCCGGTGTTGTGAGATTGACTGGTAAATCCTCCTTTTTTCTTTCAAGATGCTTCATTTATCTGTAGAAACTCTCTACAGAAAATGAATTTCTTTATTGGAACAACTTTTGTTCCAAAATCTGATGGGTTTTGTTCTCCTTTTATTTTTTTCAGGTCGACTTCTCTACTGTTTTGATGAAGTGGAGTTGAACATCTATGTGCTTCGACCTCTCATGTAGGACTGGGTCCTTACTGAGGTAAATCGCATTCTGACTGTTTGTGTGTATAGCTGCCTCTGTTGTTCGTACTTTGATTTTTGATAGTAGTCCATTAAGCCATATTAATTCCATTAGACCTTCTATAATTGCGTAAAATTCTGCTTCTGTTGTAGACAGTGACACCACTACTTGTTGTTGCACTTTCCAGGTTACTGTATTGCCTGATAGTGTAAAGTAGTATGCTGATAAAGATTTGTGTGTGTCCTTGTCTGCTGCATAGTCTACATCTACATATCTATTTAAATTCATATGTTTATGCATTTCTAGGTTAGACTTAGAAAAACATAGTCCATGGTTTAGGGTTCCCTTTAGATATCTGAGTACTATCTTAAAACTAGACCAATGTTCTAGACCTGGATTAGACATGAATCTGCTGAGTAGGCTGATTGCATGTGCTAAGTCGGGTCTAGTACAAATCATAATATACATAATACAACCTATACCCACATTATAAGGATATTTCTGCATGTGTTCCCTCTCTGCTTCTGTTGTTGGACTCTTATCACCTGTCAGCTGTAAGTGTGTGACAATTGGAGCAGGGCTTGGTTTAGAGTCTTCCATGTTGAACTTGCATAGGACTTTCCTAATGTAGTCCCTTTGTATCAACCATAGTTTCCCTTTAGCCTCATTCCTTATGATTTGCATTCCCAGTAGCTTCTTGGCTCTCCCAAGGTCTTTCATGTCAAAATTCTTTTTCAAGGCATCTTTCACTTCTTGAATTTTCTTCATCAGCTTTCCTGTGATGATTAAATCATTCACATATACCAACATGTAGACCACTTCCTCTTTCTCCAAGTCTTTGTAGTATAGACAGTAATCATAGGCACTCCTTTTGAACCTTAATTTTGTCACCATCTCTTGGAACTTCTTGTTCCATTGCCTAGGAGCTTGCTTTAGGCCATAAGGAGACTTTTCTAGCAAGCACACATGATCTAGTTTCTGCTTATCTATGAAGCCAATTGATTGCTTTATATAGATAGTTTCCTCTAGTCTTCCATATAGGAAGGCTGCCCTTACATCCATTTGATGTATATCCCAATCATTCAGTGTTGCTAGGGTCAAAATTAACCTTACTGTTTTAAAATTGACCACTGGAGAGAAGATTTCCTTATAGTCTACTCCTTTTCTTTGCCTAAAGCCCTTTGCAACTAGTCTTGCCTTATAGGTCTTTGGATCAACTTCTGTTACTCCATCCTTGAGTTTAAAAATCCACTTGCATTCATTCACCTTAGCATTAAGTGACTTAGGAACTAGCTTCCAATTTTCATTCTTCATTAGGGAAGAGTATTCACTTTGGCAAGCCTTCTTCCACTGATCTGCATCAGTCCTCTTCATAGCCTCCTCATAGCTTTTTGGTGCTTCAGATTTTACAGATTCTGCAACTAAACAAGCATATTCAACTAGGTTAGTGTCAAAGTACCTTCTGTTAGGTATTACTTGCCTTGGCTCTCTATCTCTAACTAGTTGATAGTCTTGTAAAGGTGTTTGAGTTTCAGTTTCTTCTTCTTCTTGTTCTGTTCCCTCCTGAGGGTTAGAATTGGAACCCTGTCTTTCTTCTACTACTTCTGTAGGCTGTTCAGCAGCTGGTTCTGTTTCTCCTCTCTCATATGTGGGGACATAAAATGGAGTCAAAATTTTGTTTGATCCCAGCTGCTGTAGGACACTTTCCTAAACCTGCATTCCTCCATCTTTCTGCTTCAGCAGTGGGAATTCAGTTTCCCTGAACACCACATCTCTGCTTATTTGAGTTTTGTGAACTCCTGGATGTAGGATTAGAACTTTATACCCTTTTGTGCCTTCAGGATATCCTAGAAACACTCCTTTAATGGCTCTAGGTTCTAACTTTCCTTCTGTTTGGTGGATGTAGGCACTGCATCCAAAAGGTCTCAAGTTAATCAAATTGGGTTTAGTTCCAGTCCATACCTCTTCAGGAGTCTTGTACTCATTTGCTGATGTAGGCAGTCTATTTATTAGGTATGTTGCTATTTTTATGGCTTCTCCCCATAGTGCTTAGGATAGCCCTAAAGACAACAGTATGCATCTTGTCTTCTCTAGGAATGTCCTGTTCAGTCTTTCTGCTACTCCATTCTGTTGAGGAGTAGCTTTAACTGTTCTATGCCTTTGAATGCCTTTCTTTTCCCAGTAATCTTCAAACTCCCTGTTGTAGAATTCTAAACCATTGTCTGTCCTCAAACACTTTAGTTTCCTTCCAGTTTGGTTCTCCATCAGTGTATGCCATTTGATGAATGCTTCTAGTGCTTCATCTTTGGTCTTTAGGAGATAAATCCAGCATTTTCTAGATTTGTCATCAATGATAGACATGAAGTATCTTTTTCCTCCAATAGTTTGAGTTTGTGCTGGCCCCCATAAGGCACTGTGAGCATACTCCATGTTGGTGGTGGCTCTCTTTGCAATTTTTGGGAAAGGAGTTCTATGGTGTTTACCAAGGATACACCCTTAACAAAAATCAATTTTCTTTACAGTAGTGTTTGGTAGCATTCTTTATTGCTCTAGGTGCTTTAAACTCTTATTTCCTGCATGTCCAAGTCTTGCATGCCATAGAATTGATGAGTTCAGCCCCTTTTCTTCTACCGTTAAGTTGATTTCTGTAGTTCCTACAACATAATATAGGCCTCCTCTCTCAATTGCCCTTATAACCACCTTTCCATCCTTGATGATTTCTCTTAAGCCATCTTTGGATCTAATCTTGTATCCTTGCTTGTCAAACACACTTTCAGATAGAAGATTCCTTCTAATTCCAGGGACATATCTCACATTGCTCAATGTCCTTCTCTTTCCATCATGCATCTTGATGGAAACATTGCTAATGCCCTTGATATCTTGCTTTCCTGCATCAACCATCCTTACCTTGGCTGACAAGTTCTCAAATGTTGAGAACCACACCCTATGGGAAGTTACATGCATTATACAACCTAAGTCAAGAATTCAGTCTGTTGTTGGCTCATCTGCTTCAGCTGTCAGTGTAAGGATCTCATCTTTACTTGTTTCTTCAAGCTTCTTAACATTTCCAGCATCTACCTTCTCTTCTTCTTTATCCTTCTTTTTCTTCCTGCAATCTCTAGCAAAATGGCCAATTTTATCACAGTAAAAACATTTCTTACTTTGGCTTTACCCTTTTTCTTGTCATCATCAGTCTTCTTTTGTTTTCCCTTTTCTTTAGATTTCTGCCCACCTTTCTTTGAGCCATGTTGAGTTGATTTGTTCTTGGATTTGTTGTCAAAGAACATCACTTATGGTTCCTTCTTGAAGTGATTGTTGTCTATCACTTCCTTCATCAAAGAGTCAAGAACTCTCTTTACCGTTAGAGCATCACCACTAGCATGCGTCACCACCTTTCTGAATGTATTATACTCCTGTGGAAGTGACTTAAGAATCACCACTGCTTGGTGTTCTTTAGAAATAATCTCTCCAGTAGCTTCAAGATCTTGAATTAATTTGAAGAAGTAATCTAGATTGTCTTCGAAAGTTACTGTTGTATTCATCTTGAAGTTGTCAAGGTTGTGCAGCAATGTCATCTTGTTAAGTAAGCACCTTTTTTAGTAAATCTCATCTAGTTTATCCCATAGCATCTTTGCTGTGTTGCAATCTTTCACCTTTCTGATGACAATTGGTGAAAGATGTAGTATTAGCTTGCAGTGTGCTAATCTTGCTTTTTTGAGATTCTTTATGGGATCTTGTTCATCTTCATATGTTGCATCTATGGCTCCAAAGCACTCATTGGATTCAAGGAGGGCTTGCATCTGTAATTTCTAGATTGCAAAGTCCTCCTTTCCAGTGAATACTTCCCTCTCTTTTCCCACCATCTTGTAAGATCTTTGTAAAAACTTGTGCTTGAGCTTTCTTAATGGATTCTTGGCTAACAATCTGGGCAGAAACTTTAAATGGCTCTGATACCAATTTGTTAGAAATCTTGTGTTATTTCTATGTAATAACTTTCTGAACTGATGATAATTTGCTTGGCTTTGATTTTGCAGAGATGGAAGATTTCAAGAAAGTAAAGAAGACACTCAGAGTTTACCTGGTTCGATAGCATAAAGCTATCTACGTCCAAGGATCAATCACACACATCGAAGTTTTGCTAAGATCAAGGAAGAAAAATACAAGAGATTGAGTGTTCAATGACACCTGCAAGAGTTTTCCCAAAAATTCTCTAGTACCCACTGTAATGTACTCTAGCACTCTCTATTTCCTCACTTGAAAATACAGAATGTAAACTTAATGGACTTGATTGCATATTGGTAAATTTTCTGTGTCTTGAATGCTTGAGGCTTGGTTACTTATATAGGTTTTTACATAATTACGACCTTCGGATGAGTTTTGACTAAGTCAAATGTCTATGCTTGCCTTTCACGTGACTCCATCTGCCTTGTATAATTGAACTTAATGAAGTGCTGCGTTTTATTCATGAAGTTCCCTTGTGCTATGGATTTTAAGGCTGTCCATTGTGTCTGCATTTTGGCTATGCTTCTGACTACTCCACGTGGGCCTCACATGCATTTGAATTAGTGTTCACTACAACAAAAATGACATACAGTAACAGGTGATAAGTGTTATTAAATATGAATGGTAACATTAATGAGTATGCTATGACAGCCCATGTTACTAAAGATATGATGCTTTAGTAACAGTTTTGACATGTTATTGTCAAGTTTAATATGACATTTATTAATAGCTACAAATGATTTTATATTATATTTTATAAATGTTATTAATTAACTATTTGTAACATTTTTACACTGTTATAT
>JAOTAX010000198.1:30747572-30758161 GCA_025629825.1 Erythroxylum guanchezii | reverse complement strand
AATGTTACCGTAGATAGGTATTTTATAACATATTATCAAAAGTGTTACTGTCTAGTGTTACTGTATGTCATTTTTGTCGTAGTGGTTAGCTTGACTCTTCTGACTTCATTTCGAAGGTTCCAGAGTCTCTTCTCTTCGTAGCTTCAGACATCCCCTTTTCTTTCACCTTTGATTCTTCTCTTCTGTCTTCTAGATTTGTAGTGTTTGAGTGTTGATTTTTGAAGAATCTTATGTTTTTCTTCACAGAGTTAAAAAGGATTCAAAGGTTTTGACCAAAATTAATTAGGACCTCAATGTTCATAAACATTCAAAATAACTCTAAAGTTTAATAAACATTAAAAAAACCCTTCAGTTAACATAGAATTAACCCCTTTGTTAAATATTTCTTACATGGAATATTTTAATTTTTCCTGTAGGACCCCATTGCTATATGGACATATTACTTAGCTTGGGGTTCAATAAAATATAGCTTATTAATTTTATAACTAATCCTTTTAATCTAATCTTTTTAAGTAATTTGATAACTAAAATCCCTAAACTAATTGTAACCTCAATTTCTCAATTTCTCAAAGTCCTCATTTCACTTTCCCTCACCTTTCTTTCTCTGTGTATTCTCTGCTTATTTTTACTAGATTTTCTCCCCTTAATGAATTGCTTGTCTGCACGTTGTGGCTCTCCTTCCTTTCTCCGCATCTTGTCTGCTTCTGTTTCCCATTTTTGCTCCTTTTTTACTTGCTTCTTTGTGTGTTTTGGCTATGCTTCTTTACTTGTTAGGCATTATAACTCTGTTTCTATTTTGCGTTACTTTTGTGCTTATTAGCGTCAGATTGCTTCTTTGTGTGGCCTTCCTTTTCTACATCGCCTTGCATCTATGTCTGGTGATATCTCTTCTCTAGTTATCTGCCACTTGTCAACATCATGCACATTATTTTGGATTCAATATTAAATCTTGGTCATTTAAGTTAGGAAATAGTCTTTCAATTATCCATACAAAAGCTTTTGACAACCAAATTCTCTTTTGTTTATTATATGCAGATGAACAATTATGCATGCAGTTATGTAAGCACTAAATATAGGCATTGCAAATTGATATTTTACGAAATTTGGTAGTAGACTTGTTCTAGAAAAATGCAGTTGACTCCATTTTGAGGAGGTACAATATATTGTGAATAAAAGAGATGATGCCTTGGACATTTATTGATTGATTGGAAAAGTAGGGAACCTAATGAGCATCCACTCCTCTCTTTTTTCTTCTTTTTTTTTTTGATTCAGTAGTTGCAATATGGTGCAGTTTACCTATTCTAGTGATAGTCGGGATGGGTTTAGGAAGTGGGTGCGCTATTTTTGTCCTTAGTTTCACAGGTTTATGTATATGGTTAAATGTTTAAAATTACTAATCAAAATATGGCTCTTAAAAAAGGCAAGATTACCCATGTCATTCCTGATTATCAAGCTTCATCATAAATAAAATGTTAATTCTAAAAAGTGCGAGCCTTATTATGCCTTGTATAAATCAACTCAAGTGCTTTTTACCTACTCAAGTTGAGGCCTAGAATAAGATACTTTCATCTGAATGTGCCTCTTACCTACTTTTGAGAGTTTATAGTGATTTGTGAGCTAGTAGGAGACCAACTAACAAAGCACCAAAATGAGGATTGCAAGTTGTCTGGTTTTATCATTTTTAATGAGACCTTTTGATGGTATCATATTGGTTATCAAATTGCATATAAAGCATATTGTGCTATAACATAGCATAGGCAATCTTTTGTCAATTATAAACAAGAGAGGGGAGGAATAAGAGAATTAAAATTAAGGGAAGTTTCTAAATTGTGCTAAACTGTTTGAGGTCCAACATGAAATGAAGAAAATATATAGTGTTTTGTTTATACAATGTTTTTTGTTTATCTTATATGCAATGTTTTTTGTTTATCTTTTTTAATTTCTATTTGAAACCAAATTTGTTTGCATTCCTTGGATAGAGAATTTCTTTTCAAGTAATGTAAGCATGCTATATGAAGTCATATAATGATGAATAATGTAATACAAACAAGTTCTAATGTACGTAGTTTATTTTACTTATACAATTTCATAAATGGAATTTTAAGACTCTAGTAATTCCAATTATAATAATGGGCCAACAACGATTTGCTATTATGGGTTAGAATCTTCATTAAGGACTTCATAGAGCGATACCGTACTTCAAGTAGGAGATGGAATTGCTCATATTTATGGTCTTGATGAAGTAATGGCAACGAAATTAGTAGAATTTGAAGAAGGCACTATAGACATTGCTTTGAATTTGGAATCCAATAATGTTGGGGTTCTATTGATGGGTGACAGTTTGATGATACAAGAGGGAAGTTCTGTAAAAGCAACAGGAAGAATTGCCCAGATACTAATGAGTGAGGCTTATTTGAGTCTTGTTATAAATGCCCTAGTAATCTTAGTAGAAGATTTTTTGGATGTCCTAATTACCTATTTGGTATTATAAGTTTTTCCAATGGTGTAACAAGCAATTTCCTGATATAACTGTCTATGTTGTTCAGAAGTCAAGGAAAGAAATATCTACATTTAAGGAGGCTGAATCAAGGAGAAGTTTGGAAGAAACGAAGGTACCTGACGAGCAAATGAAAATTATGAGCCAAAACATTGAAACATTGATGAAGGAGAAGAAAGAGTTGAGGTTAATGTTATTAAATATAATTGTAATCTTCATTTTAATTTTAGTTTCATTGTTGATCTTTTATATGGTTGCAAAATAGGTTTAGCTCAATCTTCATATGTATGGATGTAAGAATTTATAATGTATGAAAATTTATATTTTGTTTTCATTGTGATTTGTTTTCCTTTATGGTAAATTTTATTGTTTTGTAAACATCTCAATTGCTCAATAAAATGATATGATATCATATATACAACATGCATATCATATATATAACTAGTACAAAGTATAATCTAAAATGCATCAAATTCAATATCAGTTAGGAGATGAAAACACAAATTATAATCCAAAATATAGTTACAAAGTATAGTTCATGGTCATTGGTTTAATGCAAAGTATAATCCAAAATATAAACTATGGCTAAAATTTTTTAATTGTTTGGAAGGTTAGCATCTTTGCTGGTACTCCTAATTGCTACTTTCCTTTTTCTTGGTGTAGCTTATAAATATCTTGATATAATCCTAGATTTACCTTTAAACCTAGGACCTCGGAGTTTAAAAGACAATTTAAAAGATGTAGGATTTTGATGTCCAAAATTTTGCGTAGGATTGCAACCTATGGATTAACCTATAAAACACCTACTCATATGAATAATGTAGGATCCTCATGTCTAAAATGGATATGCAAAATTTTAAACTTACATTTATGCTTTGTTGATTGGATGTACATTTCTAATTAATTGACACAGTACTATTAATACAAGTTTGCTGAAAATAAAGTTTGCATAATGATTAGTATAGATAATAAAATTGTATTTATTTAAATAATTATTGCTAAGTCATCTAAGTGTACATGAGAATATGTCTTTATTGATGTTGGTGTTGCTAATCCTTCTCCAAAAGTTCATTTTTCCCTAGAAGTTGTTGAGACCTACAATATAATATGCATAATGTTATTGTTGGAAGTCAAATAAAACAAATAATGTTAAATTAGTTGTTACCTATATTGACAAGCTATTCATTTAGTGTTATTATATTACACCTTCTATTGTTATGCCTAGAAGTTTCATATTTTCTACATTCTACATTTAAACCTTTTGTGGCATTTTGCTTGCACTAGATAGTTTTGATGGTTCATTCTTATCTCTTCTTCTTTCCTTTTTTGGTCTTCTTGGCATTACCTTTTAACTGGTGGATGAATATGCTCATAATAATTTTTTGGCCAAAAGCTTATCCCCTTAATGGGTTGCATCACCTTAATATAACTTTAGAAAGATGTTCTTCTTGTAACAATCATTGACAAATTCCTTAAGTCTTCTTTTGGAGTGATTGATTGCATTGATAGCATGTTTATATAAATAACCATATAGGTACCATTCTCTACAACTATAAAAATTATCTCTTTTTTGCTTGACAACATTTTTCCTATCTCCTTTGCTTACCTTAAATGCTCCATCCCTATTCCATATAATCCTCTATTACAATGCCTCCTTATTTTTTTCAATCTTTTTAACAACTATAGGTATAATATCAAACTTCCATCTGTATGCATATGCCCTCCTTTCTTAATGTGTCTTCATAATCATTACTCTGATGGTCTCTAATATACTAATAACAGGATTATCCCTTGCTATTAATATCCATGCGTTAAGCGTCTTGCTAATAGGACACTTTGATTAGAATGATTGGTGTGACTTAGCTTATGTCTCCTCTGGATATTCAAGCAATGCAGTAAAACATCCATGTTTAATTTTTTCTAGCATCTTAAGTTGCTCATTGAAATCCTCAACATATGTTGACCACACATATGCCCAAAATTATCTCATTAAATCTTTTCCACTCCATTTTGCATGCTAATTATGATAAACATGTCTGGCACACATTCTATGATATGCATTTGGTAGTATGGTCTCCACAATTCTTACCAAGTCCTGTATACACAAATTAATCAAAAGATGCATAAGACATATGTCACAAAGTAATACTTTAATCACATAATAAACCAAAAATGTATGTACCTTTTGCATATCAAATATTATAGTGACTCTATTTCTGTCATCTAAATCCAAATCGGTTTTTACAAGCAATATAAACCAACTGTAGGAATTTTTATTTTCCATTTCAACAATAGCCCATACTATACAATACCTACCTCCATCCTCATCCCTTCTAATTGCACTAACTAGTTGCCTTTGGAATTTAGTCTTCAAGAATCAATCAATCATCCTAAGTATGGGCCTCAAACGTTTCTAACCAGCTTTCATTGCTACAAAACAAATATACAACCTTTTAAATTGCAATAATAAATTCTTTGGATTCCTTGATAATTGCATTTCTACAGATGATCTAGGATTACTAAGTTTCAACCCATTGACATAACCTTAAAACAAAAAATATTCAAGAGCATAGTCTATTGCTCTCTTCTTCCTTAACTTCCTCTTAACAACCCTAAACATACTTAGATTCGCAAAAATATTTAACTTCTCACTACGTTGTTCAATCATCTTAGTTATGGTTATGCTAGAATTCTCTAAGATTCTATCTTTGAAGCATTTAACCAAAAAATTTATTGATACCATTCTAGGCTTGTTGGTCATGAAACAAGTATGCTTCGATCTATATGTTCTAGGTTTGAAACACTTATCTTTATTGTCATATGTTGCATACAACTCCAACTTGTATCCTTCCATGCATCCTACCCTAATCCACTTAGACTCATTTTTTTCATCTTACATTAAATGTTGTAGCTATTAAATAATCAATAACATCTTTACACTGTCTACTAGTGCCAAATTGCATATCCAAAGGTTCAACTAGGCCTTTTGATTGCCTCCCCTTACTCCTCTCAACTAGGGTACTCATCACTATTAAGGAAACTCCCACAGTTATTTGAGTCAATCTCCACTAATTGGTAGCCATCTAGAATAAACATCAAATGAAGAAACTCCACCAACTACATCATACTAATTATCCTCATCAGGGCCCTCCTCATTAGGCACAACATCCTCATCAGCCAAAACATCTTCATTAGCTGAACATCCCTATTACATCCCTCACCATCTTCATCAACCATAACATCATCATCAGGTTGAACACTCCTATCAAGGCCCTCCTCTATTTGGGTCTTTATCGCATTTTTTAGGCAACATTTTCTAACCTTAAAAGCTTTAAAGCTAAAAACTTTGATTTCTCACAAATGAAATCCATCACCAGCATATCCAGGAATGCTTTTCAAGGTTCAATAAATAGTATGTTTAAGGAGCAGTTAAAAGTGGTGGATCTAAACAAGAACCAATTTCAGGCCCATATCTCAGGTACAGTTCAATTATAGCCACAATTAGTCCAATTTGGTACACCTAGACATCTCAGAGAATCAATTCAGTGGGGGAAATGTTTTTTATTTTTAATCTATAGAATCTTAAATACCTTAACCTTGTATATAATGGATTTACTAGGCTTTAATTTCCTCCTACATATATTCTTAGTAGTTTAAAGTATCTCAATTTGTCTAAAACCAGGCTCATTGGTCATATTCCTAGTGAATTAAAGCAATTAATTAATTTGCACACACTTTACTAAGTTTTGCACATCTAGAAATCTCAAAAAACTAACTAAGTAGGGTACTTTTTGTTATCTTTAATCTACAGAATCTTAAATACCTTAACCTTGCATATAACAAATTTGCTAGGCATTAATTTCCTTCTACATATATGCTTGGTAGTTTAGAGTATCTTAATTTGTCTAAAACCAGCCTCACTGGTCATATTCCTGGAGAATTAGGGCAATTAACTAATTTGCACATGCTTTATCCAGTTTGGTACATTTAGACACTTAGAGAACTAACTCAGTGAGAAATGTTGTTTTTAATATATAGAGTCTCAAATATCTTAACCTTGAATATAATAGTTTTGCTAGGTATGAATTTCCTCCAACATATATACATATTAGGAGGAAGCATGGGAAGAAACTGATAATCATAGAATGGAGAATGTTAGTTCTGAAGGTTTATTATCAGACAAAAGGGCAACATATTGTCTTATGTTAGGACACATTCAAGGGATTGTGCAAGGAAGCAACATATTGTCTTCAGTTGAAAGAGAACAAACATTTTCAAGAAATATTAAAGATGATTTATATCATATACGCATTAAACATTGGAGACACCACATAATTTATATCACATATATGCAAACAAAACAAAATGGTAGCAGGCAACATATGAACTAAGAGACACAAAGTCAAAAACCACTAATAAGTTGTGATGATAAATTACCTGTAAAATATGTAGAAGCCGACTAGTAAGCAGATGAAAGAGAAACCAAAGTAAACGCCACCACATGAACCAAAAGACAATGTCAACCCTAAACACACCTCATGATAAAGACAACCAATGCAGTGATAAGGAGGGAAGAAATGCATAGAGAAGCAAACAAGATGCGGAGAAAGGAAGCAGAGCTATAACACACAAATAAGCAACTCGTAAAAATGAGAAAATCTGGTAAAGCCAAGTAAAGAAGAAGTGGAGCAAGCAAGGCACGATTAATTTAGGGATTTTAGTAGTTAGATTAGTTAAAAAGATTAGGTTGAAAGGATTAGTTATCATATTAATAAACCAGATTATATTGGACCCATGCTAGAGAATATGTCCATATGGAAATGAAGTGCTACAAAAAAATTAAAATATTCAATATAAGAAATATTTAATAGAGGGTTTAAGTCTCAATTAACTGAAGGGCTTTTTAAAATGTTTATCAAATGTTAGGGTTGTTTTTGAATATTTATGAATGTTAAGGTCCTAATTAAATTTTGGTCGAAACCTTTGTATCCTTTTAAACCCCTTTTCCTTACAAATTTTGACCTCTTGTCTTCTCTTAACAAGGAGATGGGAGTAGGATAGTAATGGTTTAAAAATGAACCTTAAAGCTGATTGCTCCACTGAACAAACAAACATCTAATTAGTGGACTAGTAAGCTCATAAATAGCAGTACGTAATCACCATCTTGTTAATTAGATTTAGATTCAATTCTCTTAATTATTTGACCAACTTAATCATAATACCTAGGCCATTGGTATGTTTGAAGCCTAACTAGAAGTTGACCTATGGAGTAGTAATAGTTGCACACTCTGGTTATTTTATCCAAAATTGCAATATTTGGGTCTAGATTAAAATGTAATTGAATATATAACATATTCTAGTTGACCAAAGTTTATATTTTATAGTTTAGTGTTGCAATACTTTTTATTTTTAATCTCAAATATAAATTGTGAGATCAAGTCTATGCCATTTTACATTGTCTAAAATTTAAAATAAAAATATAATCAAAGGTAGGTTCACGTGATCATATTTTTTCAAGGTTTTCTCTCATTAGCTTTTATCATACATAATATCTAACAACAAAGAGTAAAGAAAATAATTCCTTTCTAATTAAAATAATAATGAAACTAATAAATTAGTAAAATAAAATATAGTAAACTTCGTAATATTATTTTTGTGATATATTCATAAGTATTTGTAGTATTAAGGTAACAAATCTCAATTTAGTTTGGGGACCATTAATTCCATTTTTATGTTTCTATTTTAATTTTTTGATTTTAAATTTTAACTTCTATTTGTAACAAAAATAAAATCTATTTAATTATCAATTTCAAATATAGTAAAAGAATTTACTGATAAGAATAAATTATCAAATAATATGTGAATGTTAATTAAAAATAATGATATTTTATTTATAGTATAAATAATAAATTAATACTATTTTATTAAAATAAATATTTAAATAAGTAAGGAACTTGTAGAATTTTTATCTTTCAAATTACCATTTAAAATTTAAATTTAAAATTCTTTTTCTTTAATAAAAATAAAATTTAAAATATCTTAATATTTTAAATGATTATTAAATTCCAATCATTTTTATTTAAAATTTAAAAAGCTAAAATAATTAAATAATATTAATCATAATTTTTGTTAGCAGTTAATACTAAATTGTCAACTAGTACTTACTTAGTTAATAAAAAAATCAAATTATGAAAAATCAAGAAAAAAACTATTTTATAACTTTCATTAGTTCATTAGTTTGAATTAATTAATTTAGAATAATATAATATTATAACAATTAACATCTTAATCATGTGCATATGATTAGTCCATTCACCAATCTTATCCAAACTTGCCTATTAGGTTTGTGGCCCAATATGTATTTATCCTAATTAATGTATCAATTTGCATATTTTTGTGGTGGTGTATGGTAAAGTTTGTAAAATTGGATTCAATGGATCCTAAACATTTCTATTTTAGTTTTTTTTTGTCTTGTAACAACCTATTAAGTATGGGTGACTTTTATCAATTTTTAACACCTTTAAGAGGTATTCTTCTAATTTTATTGCTTATTCATGCTTCAAAGTTATGGAATCCTATTTTGGTTGGTTGAGATATATTGATGTTGATCAATTTAATGTTATGCTTTTGTTAAATAAAAATTCAACAATTGGTATCAAAACTTAGTTTATAAGTTTTGAAATTGTTTTATGTCTTTTATTATTCTTTAATTTTCGTATTCTTTTACAATCATTCTTGGAAACTTTTGTTAATAATGGGTATATTAATTTTTTGGGGATAAACACTTCACACATTATTCATACAAATGTTGAACTAAAATCGTTAATTTTGGATTTTTTTTAGAGCTCCATCCATAGCTGAAATTTATTATACTTTGATATACTTTTTTACTATTGTTTTTGTTTAAATAAGAAATGACAATGAGCTGGATCAGACTTGGGCCCTTTATAATCTAAGCTTAGTCTGAAAATATATTTTAAAGCCTAACCTCGGCCAAAAATCTTATTAGACTTGATAAGTTTGACCTGAACTTGAGCTTACTTAGGCTTCTGACAGCTTGAAACCCGATCAGGTCGAGACTACTTGAACCAAATTCACGACCAATTAGGATTTAATTGGAATAAAACCCAATTGGTTGAGTTAGGCCCAAAATTCCAACCTTTTCAGAAAATATTAAATGGTTTAGAGCCCATTAGGCCAATTAAACCCAAAAACATGACCCTTTATAAAAAAACTAAATATTACAAAGCGCAATTAGTATCCTCCTTGCTAGGCATAAGAACCATTCCTAAAATTTGATCAATCACAGAGGTTCTAGGCATCAATTCTAAGTGTCTGTGTTTGCTATCAATCACCTCTTTAACAAAAGCATTGTAGGGAATGATGTTCCTTAGTGAATGCATCTCTGTAGACCATACTAAGCTACCAATCTTGACCCCAGTTATCATACCAGAGGGATGTGTTTTCCCCAGGACCTGTCTTGCTTTTGACTTCCATCTTTATCCTTTCCCTTAACTTAAGAATGTTGACCATAATCCACGAAGAGCTTGCCTTAAGATATATGTTCTGCAAGTTGTCATTCCCTAAATAATATGCACGTATCCATTAGATCCATGGCTCTTATTTGTCATTTAAGATTTTCCATAGCCTCTTAATCAAAAGGATTTTATTAGTGATCTTCAAAGGCATTATTCTCGGTCCTTTCTCATCTCTAGGTAAACATCTATCAGCCTATTGGGCCTTGGACATAGCTTTCCTTGATGAGTACCTAGACCATAGAAAATTCTTAAACATCTTGTCAATTGTTTTGGCAATGTTGCTTAGAACATAAGGTGCAAGGACTAATGAATATATATGTTGTTCAAGACTGAGATGATGATGTGCCTTACATATCAAGATTAAGCTCTTGTTGTACCTATTAGAGATTCTCCTTTGAATCTTATTAATCAGAGGTTGGTATTCACGTCAAGTGATCATTTAGAGGAAATTAGAATCCCCAGGTAAGTGGGAGATGGTTGTTGAGTCAAAATGACTTTACATATATATGATTTTGATGAATAACAAAGAAGGAATAAAAACAGACGTAAAAGTA